>SSBG01000010.1:202289-237729 GCA_028220655.1 Shiraia bambusicola | reverse complement strand
GAGCGTGCAATGCCAGGTACGCGTCGTTTGCGATAGAAGGGAAAGCTGGCGATGGTGTGGATGTAGATGCTGTGGAAACAAAGTGCAGACGCGCTTCTCTTAAAAATGCGTTGACGGGTAGTCACGTGCGTCCGTGCTGAGGCGAAAGGCGCGACGAGGGGCTGACAGAAGCTATGACGCACTCGGCAACTTGGATTGATGGCGGCTCTTTGTCTGCACTTGTGAGATGGACGCCTTGCCATGGCGTGGGAATATGCTTGGTGTCGACAATGCGCAATTTCCCGACACCCATATTGCTATATCTTCTTCTCCATTGTCGTCGACAATTGCTGTTGAAGTTGTTCTTCCCGGCTCACCAACCTCGCCAGTCGCGCTCAAAACAGTCCGTGCAGAGACGCGACTTTTGTAGCAGACGCGCCTCGATTCGACCACCTCCCGCCCCTCGGCCCACCATAACAACAATGCATGTGTCGTAGCCCGTGTCAATGAGTAGCTAGACTTTGAATTGGCTGAACAAAAGGCTTGGAAATATCCCTACCGAGTAGTTTCCAGCCTGCCCAGTGCCCACCAGCCTCCAGCCCTGTTTTATTGTTTCATAGCGCTTTGCACTGGCTGCCATGCGCCGTTTGCACGCGCATCAGATAAGATTTGGGTACCGAGTACCGAGTACTGATGGTGATATACTATGTAATATGGTCATGTATTAACTACCGAGTATGTAGGCAATTAGGTAGTAGCGTTTTGTGCCTACTACATAGTAATACCTACGGAGAATACCTACGGAGTAGTCCTGACTCGTCTGCCCTTTAGCCAAGTATCTCGTTCCAATCTGGCGCAACTATAAACTTGCCTTTGACGCGTCCAAGTGAAACAGCTTCGCCCGCGTCTTCAGGCACAACGCGCTCCTCGGCCCGCACCACTTGAACAGAAACAACCTCTTGCAAGATGGAGAGTTTGTTGCCAGGAGTCAGCACAAAACTAATACCGCCCCAGTCAAGAGTCGTACGTCCCGACTCTCGGACACGCAGCTTGCCTACACAACCACTGGCGAACCGAGGTCCTTCAGGAGCTTTGGCACTGGGGTCAGAGAAGCCCTCTTCCACTTTGACCTTGACCTCAGGCTTGGCTGGTGCCACAGGAGCTGGTGCTGCCGGCTCACTCTGCATCTCCGAAGCTTCCTTTTTGATATGCGCGAGAAGAAGCTCAGGCATGAGTGGTGGTATCTGGAAGAGGTAAACGTTATTGTCTCGGACAGTAGGCTTCTTCTCAGCTTCTGCGGCGCTAGCCATGTTGCTATCGCCAGAAGTATCCACTGCCAATGATTCTTCGGGTCCCAGCTCGGCTCTGACATGGCTCAAATTGGTTTGGAAGCGTGCCCATTCAGCGTAATCCTCGTCCGTTTGTAAGATGGGCTCTGCGATGCCTCTGATCTTAGTCCTTGCTCGTTTCGTGGTATCCCGAGCTTTCTCTTGCCCTTCTGCTGGCTGCGACAAAGCGTTAGCAATGCCGGCTTGCTCTGCATCTTCCATGGCCTCGTCATCGCTGTTGGGCTCGGTCTTGATGCAAGAAGAAAGTTCCTCCGGATCCTGCCATACGCCTTTGAACGGTTTCTTGACCCCAGTAATTTCAATCCCCAACGCTTTACCCTTACCTTTTTGGCCGCTCTGATTCCGAGATGCTCCTGTCGAAGCTTGATTCCCTCTAGCCGCCTCTCCCGGGCTGCTGGTCGGAACTGTGCTTGCTTCAGTATTGATGCCAAAGGTTCGCTCCTGGTGCTCTTTTCTGCCTATACGAACTGGTAGAGTGGATTTCTGGGGGCGCTCCGTGGGGCCGGCCTCATTTTCGTCCGACGAGACTTGGATATAATTGATGTCCTTGCGTGGAAATTCGGCGTCCTCTTCGTCTTCAGAAGCAGACTCCAAACCTCCATCTTCTCTTTTGATAGACGGGCCTCCACCTGACCTGTAGTTAGATCCTGACCCACCTGCCTCTTCCTCATCCTTGACTCGTAATGCTCGCGAGCCTGAGCCGGAACCAAACCCTAAAGTGCTACGATGGTTGGTCTTGCGATCTATGATGCAAGTTAGTATGGCTCTTTTTGTCTAGCCGAGGTGCCGCCACTTACCTTCTCTAGAGCTTCCCAAAGAAAAGGGTCCGCTCATTGCTCCGGTGTAGCCACCTCTACCTCGTAAAGCTCGGTCTGCCTGTCGCTTCGCTGCCCTTTCCTCATCTCTGCGCTTCTTCGTCTCTGCAGCTTGCTGTTCCTTGGTTCTCTCCCTTTCGCGTTCCAGGGCTTCCTTTTCAAGCGCCGCTCTTTCTTCCTTACTCCTACGGCCAGTAAACGTCGGCTTCACCATACCTTTCTTGCCTCGGGTGGAGGTACCGCGTCGCACAGCTGGAGAGGCAGATCTCGAAGGGTTGAGGCTGCCGAGTCTCTGCGCTGGAGCTCGAGCAGGCGCATCTTTGTCGTCTTGGGAGGTTGCTGCAGTACTAGAGTGCGGTAGTTAGCATGGCAAGAGATCAAGGACATGTAAGCAGCAGGTTCTTCTCCTACGTACGGTGTGGCAAGCGAGGGAGAGTGCTGGCCTCCCGCTGGCAATGGGGTCGCCTCTGCTGGCTCGGTACTTTCGCCTTCATCCTTGGGTAGCGCAGACTGGGCAGCGTCTTCTATGCTTTGCGGGGTTGTGCTCAATGTAGGTTCAGCAGTTGGAGGGGCCGCGGAAGCTCCGCCTCGCCCTCTTCCGCCTCGCCCTCTTCCGCCTCGCCCGCGCGTGCTTCCCCTTGGCCGACCTGGTTTCGGTGGCATTGGATCTGGTTGTCTGCGTTGTCGTGGTAAGAGGTGAGTGAGGCGGTGTTGACTTGGGGCACGTCGGTGGGGTCGCAAAATAATTTTGTAGCTTAGGTACCTATCGATAAGAGCAACGTGGCACGGACGGCGTGACGCGTTGTCACATGCCCATGTCTTGCATCAGCTTTATGCAGGTCACTAGCGCAGAATCATCAAGATCTCTTATGACTCTTCACCACATGAGCGCCAGATTATTACCGAAAGGAAGAACACTGATATTTTTGTCGTACGTTGTCATCAATCTGCTCCAACTAGAAACTACCCAGCTGGAGCATCCATGTGTGGTGGAGTTGCATCCTCCGTAATCCAACTCTCTATCAATTACAAATTCTTCTGTCTCGAAAGTCAGAGCAGCAATGAAAACGCGGTTGCAAAATAGTAAACCGGTGCGTGAAAAAAAAAAATTCGTGCTCCGCTGATGCTCGCTGGAAATATGGGAGATAGTCTGTATGCCAAACGCCAGCCACCCACAACATGCGTCTGTTATCGTCCAGAGTAAGTTTAGCATAAACGCATTAGTAAGAAAACGATGAGAGAAAAGAGAGAAAAACATGCCATAGAACAGTGATAAGCGGGGTATATATAGCAGTCCAACAATTTAACCCTCGACGAGGGTTTTGGGGTTCGTGCCTAGGAGCTCGAGACATCTACGGGCCAATGTCACGACTTCGCCCTCGCCATCCTCGTTATCTTCGTCATCCGACTCGATGTTGCGATCGGCAATCTCTGTGACCATGTGAACGATTTCGTTGGACTTGCCAATGAGCTCAATGAGATGATCGTCTTCGGACTCGAGGAGCTGGAGCAGGGTCCAGATGGCGATGTGCTGGAATGTTGGGTCTCCGCTGGCAAGGAAGCGGCGGAGGTAACCGTGGATGCCGCCTGTAGGCTCCGTCCAATTTTGGATGAAGATTGCATAGTCACCAACTATAATACAATTAGCCATGAACCAGTTTTTTGTTTTGTCTTGTTGTTTTTGAAAAAAAAAAAGACAAAGTATTTTTACTCACCCTTGGAAGACAAGTTGCCTAGGGCAGCTGCACTGTTGCCCTGCACCTCGATACTGTCTGATTCGGTGAGCGGAATGAGGACATCAAATACGCCTAGATTGAGAAGGTGGGGCTTCAACTCTTCGCTCAAGGCAAGAACAGCAATAGCGGCAGTCATCTCAGACTGCACTGGAAGTCTGACATTGAGTACCAATTGCTTGCACTTTTGCACGGCACCAGCCTCAAGAACCAATTGCTTGTTCTTGTCTGAGCTTGCGGCGAGGTTGCGCAGAGTGGAGATGGCGTGACACTGAATCTCGTCATTATCAGTCGATCCAAGCAGGTCAACAAGGGGCCTTAGGAAACCAGCTTCAATGATGGGGGACTCATTCGCAGGGTGAATAGAGATGTTTCGTATGCATGCAACGGCGGAGAGGATAAGTGGGAGGTAAGAAGACTGCAGTAGGCGGAGAAGAGAGGGCAGACCCCGGGCGCGAACAATCTCGAGCTGGTATCGTTCGTCCGAAGCCAGGTTTCGCAGAGCAAGGGCGGCCTGGCATTGCACTTTGGGCGACGAAGACTCCATCAAATGTACCAAGGACCCAACCAGACGTCCCTCGGTTTGGGCAAGCTTGGCGCGGTTACTAGCGTCGACGGCAATGTTGCTGAGAGCCGTAGTGCAATAGTACTGGACATCGACATCTTGGGACGACAGTAGCTGGACGAGGACGGGAATCGCACCAGCATTGACCAGTTGTTGACGGTTGTCATCTTTGGGAGAGATTAGTACCTAGGCCAGCCCCAGCCACATGTTTTGATCAGAAAGCTTACCCGAATGTGTCATGTTAAGCAACGCGCCTGTGGCGTTCCTTTGCACCCGCATATCCTTTGACTTTGCTAAGCGCGTAAGAGGTTGTAGTGCTCCTGAGCGTGCAATTTTAGCCTTGTTGTCCTCGTGGGTTGCGAGATTGGTGATACACCCGACGGCGTTGCATTGTACCTCGACATTGGGCGAGTTCATCTGCTTGATGAGCGGTGCAAGCCCACCCAGGGCAACAATGGCGACCTTGTTCTCGGCTGCGTCGTGTCAGCGTGAGCTTTGTGATGATTGGTCTTTCTCTTGACGTACTGTTTACAGCGAGATTGCCCAGCGCGGCGCTTGCAGCACGCTGGACCTCAATGTCAGGGTTCTGGAGCAGGAAGAGGATGGGTCCCAGGGTATCTGCATCGACTTCTCTGACATCTGTAGTGACGTATAGTTAGCATCTTGGAGCTACACGTGGTTGGTGATTGTGGTGGTGGGGCCAAGTCACCTCGTTCTGTTATCTCAGCAAAAGTCAAACTGGCAGACCGTTGCAAATCAATATTGTCCGAGTATACCAGGGTGCTGAGAGCGCGAAGAGGTTCGCCCGAGAAGAAGTCTGTTTCGGCACGCTGTGGGCAGTCAGTATGGGCGTCATATGGCAGGTTGGGGGGACGAGTGGGCTGGAAATACATTTTCCAAGAAACCCAGCAAATCTGCGACTGCCTCCCTCTCACTGTCTGCCAGAACCGGGTCGTAGATGCTGTCCCTCGAGCGTCCTAGAGGGTGCAGAGATTAGTCAGACGCCAACACAGAGCAGGATTGGGCATGTAGCCTACCGCCGCAACAAGATGCAAAAACCTTGGAACACAAGTCAGAGAGGCCCATGGCGGACGATGGTCAAGGCCGGAAAGGCTCCGACGGGCGGTCGCTCGCCAGCAGGAGAATGCAAGGAGACCAGGCAAAGCACGGCGAAGGATATATAGAGGGCCGAAGAATGCGGGCAGATGGGCGGCGATGGATGAGGGTGGGCTGGGGGCGTGGTGCGATGGACGACCTCAGGTTGTGTTGACGTTTCGTCACCTCCTGCAAGCTAATTACAAGAGGGTGAGAGAGGTTGTTGTTGCCCAGTTGGCAGGGGCGGAGGCTTGTCCGACTGTGGTTAGCGCCCTGCCAAGCGCCCTGTCCGCAAGCGCCGTCACATGAAAAGCAACAATTATACAATTCTGTTGATATTGATATGGATGTGGATGGATGCATGGATGCACCGTCCTGGCCTCTACATGAGTGGTGGTGGTGGCGGCGGTGATGCAGACTCGCAGGCCGAATGTCGCGCGTGAGCCGTTCAAGCATGCAGCCAACGACGTCATGGGGACTGTTCTCATGCCTCGAAGCTGTGTGTACGCATGTACATAGTATAGGTATACATATCTATCAACTATCTAGATTCTGTTAATTACTGCTCATTACCGACCATTGCCATTACTCGTCGTGTCCGCCGTCTTGGTCGACGACTGCAACGGCCCGCTCACCATCTGGCTGCTCGCAGCTCGACCCTGCATCTGCATACTACGTACTACATAGTACCTATGTAGTATTGGTACATGTAATTAATACACGGCCGCATCCACCCCACGCTGACATTGAGTTATGTATCACTCGTCGTCCCAACTGCCTCGATGCTATACGGGAGCCTCAAGACGGCGGGGTAACGGTAGTTGAGTCTGTCCAACCATGCATGGCTACGCCCGCGCTGCACCTCAGCATACGACTGCGTGGGGGGACATGATTACCTAGTACATGTGTAATATATGTGTGAGCCTTTTCGCCCTTGTGTACCGAGTCTTCATACTGCCCCAAGTCTTTGTTGCCAGCCTGCCTGCCCCCCTACATAGTACACAAACAAAGTCATACGTTCACCGCGCCACCTCCATCAAGCGTGGCGGCCCGTTCATATCAACTGTCCAGCGCTGCTCCACTCGTTAACTAGGGCACGGCTGCAATTTGCGCCCCGGCCAATTCCGATCGCCCTCCTACTTGCCTCTCTCCCTGCCGCAACCACCATATCTTTTCTTGCTTGGACTCGCCCGGTGCTCTCAGAGGTTTGCATGCACTGTAAACCGGTTTAATGGCCTCGAATTCGGCATCCTCACACAGTTTCCAGAAGCTCAAGATCAATACCTCGGCAACCCACAAGCCGCGGCCCTCGTCCTTCGCCTCCATCCCACGCAAAGACTTGTCGCAGCCTCCTCGCAATGCAGACGCCCACTCCAGCCCGACCATCAGCCATGCTGTCACCAGTCCAAAGCAGATAGGCCCCGGCTCCTCGTTCCAGCGTCGCCACCATGCTTCCTCCAACGCCCACTCTGCTGCGCCCTTTGAGGTGGCCGTCGGCAGCAGTGGCAGCGAAGAGGAGGGCGCCTTTGAGGTCGGCCGTTATCACAGGGACCGCATGCCCTCGATAAGCTTTGCCAACCATGTCAGGCTCGACACGGGCGATACCCTGGGTCTCGAGGTGCCCATTCCCAAGTCATTGTCGCGCCAGTCCCACACGCCCGAAAGCGGGAGTTACTCAGACCATGACTACCTCGAGATGCCCTTTCACGCCCGCCGGCCAATGCAGCATCGCACCGGCATATCGAGATACCCGCTCCTGCAGTCTACCGTCGACGACCTGGCCAACAATCCAGAGTACAGCGACCAGGTTGCCTCTCTCACTTCCGACACCACGTCGTCCCCCCCGCTGGAAGAGGCACGCACGCCCCTCGAGACGCCATCCGAGTACATGCTTTCTCCCCTCTCTATCGGTTCGCCTGTCGAGTCTCCGTTTTTTTCTTTGCGACGCACCACCACTGCACCAACAAGGACCAGGAGCTACCGATCCGAGATTGGAGACGATGTCAGCCTGCGCAGAACCAGTCGCAGATGCTCGAACCGCTCTGGGCGCTCCCTGTCGTCCATGTCTCCTGCTGCTTCCTTTCTTGCGCGCTACAAGGCGACCGAGGCCCAGATTAAGCCAAGCGAGCCAGACGACGAAGGCCAAGGCATCGGCTACGACAGCGAGTACATTATTGGCAAGCAGATTGGCTATGGCGGATTCAGCGTTGTCAAGGAAGTCACCAGCATCGAGAATGGCAAGCCCGTGGTCAATGCTGTCAAGATTGTGCGCAAGACGTTGCGTGAGAAGTCTGAGTTCGAGAACGAGCTTATTCAGACCAATTTTGATCACGAAGTCGAGATTTGGCGATTCCTTCGACACCCGTACATTCTTCCCCTCATGCGAGTATATACGACGGATTTTGCTACGTTTTGTATTACCAAGTTGAACAAAGGGGGGACGCTGTTTGATCTGGTGCGCGATGCACGTAGGCAGAAGAAGAATGGCCTCGCACGACACTTGGTCAAGCGATATGCTTACCAGCTGGCGTCTGCTTTGCGCTATTTGCACAATGACGTTCAGGTTGTGCATCGTGACATCAAGCTCGAAAATTGTCTAGTCGACATGACGGTACCCAATGCGGAGGCTGAGGGCGGCGATTTACTTCTTTGCGATTTTGGCATGGCCGACTTCATCATCAGCGACCAGCGCGATGGTCCAGAATCGCACTTGATGGGCGAGAATCAAAACATTGGCCCTGCAGACGCCAGCACATCTGTCGCTGGCAGCTTGCAGTATGCCGCCCCTGAGCTTTTTAGCGCGCCTGGGCCAGTTTACTCGCCAGCCGCTGATATATGGGCATTTGGCGTTGTCGTGTATGCTTTGCTTACGGCGACTCTGCCATTCAACGAGGGTCTCAATATCAAGACGACGGCCAAGATTTTGGAAGGCTCTTACGACCAAGAACTCGTCCGAAATGCGCAGGCGGTTCAGGAAGGTGGATTCGACGACGCTCGAGCCCTCGTCAAGGGCTGTCTCGAACTAGACGCCGAGAAACGGTGGACCGTTCACGATATCCTTACTTGTGCTTGGCTGCACGACTGCGACAAAAAGTTTGAAAACGTTACTCGACCTTGGCTTCTAGAAACATAAACATGGTCACCTGTCCTGTTTGATTATCTTCATGCGCTAGGATACCCTTGTCTATACCCTTTTCCCCAAAAAACCTTTTCTTCTTCTTCTCAGTTTTACGGTTCATTTCTTTGTAAAAGGTCGGCGCTTTTTTTTTTTTTCCAAAGTCCTTCCTGGCGAAATTTTCTGGATACCCTACAAAACAGACCCCCTTACTTGGTCTTTCCACCCTTTTTGGATACCATTTCCGACACGGCAAGGCATGGCGTTTGGCAGCAGTAGGTTAGGTGTATGCAAATGGTTCGGTCCAGGCTCGGTCAGGTCCAGGGGGTTTTTCTCTCTCTCTCTCTCTCTCTCTCATCTCTCTCCTTTTCTAAAATGCCTCGAGAGTTGTATTGCCATACCACGACGATGACGACGACGTCTTGCAACGCTGTACGATTCACACGTTTGATAAGAAGAAAAAAAAGAAGAAAACACTTGCCCTCGATGGGCGTGTAGTAATAGCAATCAATACCCCAAGTCCAATAATCATGTCTTTATACGGAGTAACTATGGCAGGAAATATCAATTAATATTCTAAATCTTTCTTTCTGGATGACATGTTGCCCTTCTTTTTTTTTTTTGTTTAAACTCGGCTTCCCACACCCTTCTCCCCTCCCCGCCGCCCCCCTCAAAAGGCCCTAATATATACGGAGTACAGCTAAGCTTTCTTCGGGCCCCCTCCCCGCTCAAACTTGGATTCAACAGGGGTCAATAAAACCTAATCATTGTTTGTTCTTGGTCTCGACTCACTCACACACACACACATCGAAATTAGCGTTTTGAGCTATTAATGTACATAGTAATAACACTAGCTCGAATATTTAGAGTTGGTGGGGAGAAAGGTTAAATGTGTGTGTGTGTGTGTGTGTGTGTGTGGTTTGGACGCATGACTTGAACAAAGGCGGTAGTTAATGCAATCTACATAACTAGTTAATCAGTTTTGAGACTTTTTTTTTTCCCCCTCTTTCTTTCGCGGATGAAATACTTCATCTAACTAGTTAGACAATAATAGCGAAGCGGTTGCATGAAGATTGTTGAGGAAAGCAAAGGAAGAAGAGGAAGAAAAAGAAAAAAATAAAATAAAAAAAACGGGCGACCTACATGCATCGTCTTGCATGCGCTAACTACCTGCTGTGCTGCGAAAATGCTGATGATGGGTTGCATGTATGTATGTGTGTATGTACAGTGCTCCGTATGTATGTGTGTGTGTGTGTGTGTGTGGATATCTACAAAGTACCCGCGCAAGTACATACCCGCTACATATATGTATTAATTAGATCATTACTAACTAACTATCATATAACCATGTATGTACCTAGTGCGGGGCGAGAAAAAAACGGTTTCCTTGGCCCTTTGGGAATCAAACGACGTTGCCCCGGGTGTTGTTCCCTAGTTATTGACCTTCCTATTAACTCTGTGGGGGATTTTTTTTGTTGGGGAGGCTGAGCTGGGCTGGGCATTTATCTGGTATTAATACTAGGTAGGTAGTCTGTAGATCTCTCTGATTACCTAGCTGCGATAAAGTGTATACGTGACTATGGTGTTATGGCTGGCAAACATTCTGCACGTCACACATATACACACTTATCCCTGCAGTTTATAGGCATCCTGTCCCGGGTGTGGCTTTGGTTATAAGCAAGCCCGTGTCCGTCCACCCATCTATCCATCCATCCACACACACACACACACACACACACACACACACACACACACACTTGTATATAGTGCTTATTTCCAGTACTTCGGGGCACACGGCGTTGTGACTTGATGGTGCACGTGCTTGACTTGGGATCGGCAGACCTCGTTGTGTGTCTGGGTGGAGGACGAATTTTGTGCGTCCTTTTTTTTTTTCTGTTCTGAGAGGAGGGGAGGGGGGGACGCGGAGCAAGCGTGTTGTTGTTGGGGAAAGGTGTTTTGGTTTCGGTAGTACCAAGATAGTCTGGGAATAACTTAGGGAAGAAAAGGTCATAGGGCCTTGGTGGCTCAAAAGCTGCTGTGGTTCGTTACCCAAAGTTCTAGTAAGTAGGTGTGTCTATATATATGGTCGAGTGGAGTCTGTGTGTTGGTCTTTACGCTGCTTAATTTTTTGTGTAGCTGACGTTTGAGAGATTTTTTTTTACTGGTTTTTTTTTTTCGGTTTTTGGCTTTGGCTACCTAGGTAGGTATGTATTTGCTCTCATGGCTTCTGGGGGTCATTGCGCTTGGGGCTGGGGCACTGGGAGATTCTGTCTTCAGGCCTGTCAGACCTCCTTCTGTGCCGTTGGCGGTGAAGAATCCGTATCTTAGTGTTTGGCTTCCTGCGGGGAGTAATGGGGGGAATGGGGGGTATCTTCCCGGCGAGTGGCCGTCGTTTTACAAGCAAGTTTTATTTCTGGCATGGTGGATGCGAGGCTGACTGCGAGTAGTGCTCGGACTCTTGGATGGACGGGTTTGGTCCGTGTAGATGGCCAGACGTTTATTTGGATGGGTGCACCGCTGGGAGGATATCCGAAAGCCAATCAGACACATTTCGAGTACACGTCTACGAAGAGCATATTCACTGTCAACGCGGGAAATGGCGTCGAGGTGAAGATTACGTTCTTGTCGCCGCTTACTCCTGAGGATTTCAAGAGGCAGTCGTTGATCTTTTCGTACATGCAAGTCGAGGTTTCTTCGATTGACGGCTCAAACCACGATGTGCAGATTTACACTGATATCAGTGCTGGTAAGTGGCTGGGCTCATTTTATATTGTGAGTTGAGCTGATTTGATCAGAGTGGGTATCTGGTGATAGGAATTCAAAGGCACAATGGAACTACAGTAGCACGGCAGATGGCATCAGTTACCACAAGGTGTGGAAGCAGGACCAGCAAGTTTTCAATGAGCGTACGGATCAGGCGGAATGGGGAAATATTGTCAGGACCAGATACCAAAGTCGAATGAACCGACATCGCTGACAAACACAGTACTACGCAACCAACTCGGTTGATGGACTCACCTTCCAGTCGGGTGTCGACAATAACGTTCGAATTGGTTTCGCCAGGACTGGAAAGCTTCCCAGCACCCAGGATACCAATTATCGCGCAATCAATAATCAGTGGCCCGTGTTTGGATACGCAGTGGACCTCGGATCTGTTGGATCAAAGACCAAGTCGACTTTGTTCACAGTTGGCCTCTGCCAAAACGATGCAGCCCAATTCCTCGGCGCCAACGGTCTGAGGAATGTGCCGTCCCTGTGGAAGAGCTATTTCAGCGATGACTTGGCAGCGCTGTCTTTCTTCCACAAAGATTATTCAAAGTCCAACAAGCTTTCAACGCAACTGGATGAGAAGATTTGGACGGACTCAAAGGACGTAGCCAGCGAAAACTATGCTATTTTGACGACATTAGCCGCACGCCAGGCATTTGGAGCAACCCAGCTCGTTGGCACTCAAGAAAAGCACTACCTTTTCTTGAAAGAAATATCGTCGAATGGTAATGCGCAGACAGTGGATGTCGTTTATCCGGCATCGCCAATCTTTTATTACACTAACCCAGAACTGATGAAGCTGATGCTTGATCCACATTTCGAAAACCAGGAGAGTGGACATTACCCCAACAAGTATGCAATGCACGACTTGGGTACAAACTACCCCAACGCAACTGGCCATCCAGACGGCAAAGACGAGGCAATGCCAGTGGAAGAATGTGGCAATCAGATGGCCATGGTGTTGGCCTATGCACAGCAATCTGGAAATACAGATTACATCAAACAGCACTACAAGATTCTTAAGCAATGGGTCGAATATCTCATCGAAGATAGTCTGTTACCAGCCAACCAACTATCAACCGACGACTTTGCCGGAGCACTCCCCAACCAAACCAACCTTGCGCTCAAAGGCATCATCGGCATCGAAGCCATGTCCCAAATGGCCAAACTCATCGACGAAGCAGACGACGCAAAGAACTTTACAAACATTGCTCACGACTACATCACCAAATGGCAAGAATACGGCATCAATAAAAACGTCACTCCCAACCACGCCACCCTAACGTACAATAACGCTTCTACCCATGGCCTCCTCTACAACCTCTACAACGACAGACTCCTCAATCTCAACCTCGTCCCTCAACAAGTCTACGACATCCAAAGCAACTTCTACCCCACTGTCAAGCAGAAATATGGCGTCCCACTCGACACCCGCCTCGCTTACTACACCAAGACCGACTGGGAGATGTTCTGCGCAGCTATTGCTAATAAGGATACCCAGAATATGATCATTGATAGTATTGCAAAGTGGGTGGGCGAGACGACGACAAGCGTGCCTTTTACAGACTTGTATCAGACCAACGACGGGACTCAACTGTCGCACATTGATTTCCATGCCCGGCCGGTCATGGGCGGCATGTTTTCTTTGTTGCTGTTGGATAAGTAGGGCCGTGGTTTGCTTTGTGAATATGGTGGGAATTTGACTCTGCGTTCTTTTCAACTTTATTTCCCAAGTGGGTGATATCTTTTAGTTGGATGGTGTATATATCCTATCAAGGAATGAAATAAACATATGCAAGAACTTACTTCTTCGTTCGTATTCCATTGTTCTTTGCATTGTCATCGGTCTTTTCGTTCGTGCTCGTCTTCATCTTCGCCAATGTCCTCCAAGGCCCGATCCGGATCTACAAAGTCTTCATACTCCACGAGTGGTCTCCATAGCCGCGCAATTCTCTTCAACCGCGGCGTTATGATATATCTCCTTTCGAACTTTATAGCAAATGTCAGTAAACACGTCGCCGTCTATACAGGCTCGCGATTTCCCCGTCTCTTGCTGTTATCTATCGACGAGAAAAGGTTAAAGGTGTATAAATGTACCTCCAAATCCGGGTTCACACA
Organism: Shiraia bambusicola; assembly: GCA_028220655.1. Classification (NCBI taxonomy): domain Eukaryota; kingdom Fungi; phylum Ascomycota; class Dothideomycetes; order Pleosporales; family Shiraiaceae; genus Shiraia; species Shiraia bambusicola. The sequence goes on along the minus strand of SSBG01000010.1, from coordinate 224,191 downwards.
ATATATCAATACCGCCAGGGCGACGAGTATTAAGAATAGCAGTGTGACCGTCAACACTTGGACTACACCAAGCAGGATCGACATGATGCGCGCCGTGCGCGTGACCTGGTCGATGGCGGTGTTGATCTCGCGGGAGTAGGGGAGGCCCATTTTGAAGACAAAGGAAAGGGCGAGGAAATTGGGAAAGAGGATTATGGGCACGTTTGCTGCGGCAGGATGTTGTTACAAAGTACTGTGGCTAGCGCCTTGGCGTTGCCCACCCGTGGGTGTATGTGAGAGCTGCTATACTGTATCAACACTTGTTTCTTTAGCCTGCGTAGTGGCCGTGCCCACAGCACGTCAGGGGTGAAGGGGGAGGGATTGGGTAACGCAATTGGGCACGTGTACTTTGTATAGGTTGAACGCAAGGACTTATCTTTACATGTCTTTTATATTAGTTCCTATACAATGTGGTGCTAAGATGCTTTTATATTCGTACTTGATGATAGAATCAAGAATAGTGCGCATTGTTTAAATAATCACTGTTGATAATCTGAAAATCTTAGTCTAAATCGAAAGTCAGTACAACTCATCAAGTCGCCTGGAACTCTTCAGGAGAGTGTGTCGCCAGAAGCTGAGGTGCTTTTGTGGCGGCGAAGGGATAGGTATGACAGTCTCTACCGAGTACCTAGTTTCTAATTACGAAACAACCCTTTGCCTCCCAATTCATGGCGTCCCTGCTCTCCCAAGCGGACTTCCCATTCTCGTCTCATTGTCTGCCACGAAGGGCTAAGCATGTGAGATTGCGTGAGGAAACTTCTCATATCCTGTTGAAGCTTTCTGCTGGCGTTGGCCCTCGTTCCTCGACGAATACCACCCGTAGTGCAAGGCCACACCCAATCTCGCCCATTGCACCACCTCGGGCCAGTCCCTGCAGCGAAGTACACTCGGAGATGAACCTTGCTCTGAGTAAGGCATTTTGCTCTAAACAAGACCCTTGCGAAAACAGTACTAGAAGTATTTACATGGTTTAGCAATGAGCCTTGCGGGTCGAAAAGAGCCTGCGATATCAGTCTCTCATGGTTATTTGGTGTGGTATTAGTTGCTGCTTGTGCAGGACCATTACACGCCCAGACAACAACCTGTCGATTGTTGGCAAGAGCCAACCAGTCCATCACTGGCTTAACATCGAACATCCTTTTGTACGGCCGGGAAAAGGGGAATGCTAGCGTGAAACGGAAAGCATCTCTGCTCACAATGGGATATGCAGGATCGCTGACAGGATAGAAAATCTTCAAGAACATGTCGACTTCTGCGATACTCACATAAAAGGAAAACACCTTTCTTTGATACGCACGGAACTCCTGTCGAAATTGCCGACATATTTGCCCGGGATACACGAGGTTGTGCTTGAGACGTTGATAGTCGGTGCGCATATTCAATAAGTGCTGATTACGTTCCCGCGCTGGACATCCTAAGCCGCGGATAGTGCTACCGTTGGCAAATTCATGCGGTGATAGGATGAGCGGGGCTTGTTCACGCAACAGAGTCCGTTCTCGGTTTGTTGTTCCGTGGGGAAGTATTTCTGCGTGACGGCGTCGCAGGTTGCTCGCTTGATGCTCAAGCTGAAAATCAGTCATCAATTCCTTATATATCAAGTCTCGAATCTCTAAAAACTAGTCAGCTATATGTTCAGAGATATCGGGAGGGAACTTGGTTAATGCGACGAACCTTGGGGGAGGCCGTTAAAACCAACAGGCTGTGGCACTGGAGCAGGAGCAGCAGGTACTTGTGGTCCTGCAATTCTTGCACGCTTCGCTGGTCTGCCAGAACCATTGGGGTTACTACGGACTCGCTTGGGGCTAGATGAAGTCAGCATACTGATGCTTAACATGTGAGAAAACACCTACGGCATCCTTATGAATGAAAGATTCGACAACTATTGAATGTAGTACTGTAAGACCGAGTGGATGGAGAGTTGGTAGTTTTGAGTGATGTCCTGACAGAATTTCTGCAGTCCATGAGATGCGAATCGTCTTCAATTAATAGTAATGTCTTTTACGTTGTGTAGACAACAAGGGAAGGCACTATGTTACAAAGGAACAAAGAGAAGTATGGATACATAGGATTGGATTCTTTGTACTTTGAAGACAATGGCTTTGTATGTTGCTTTGTAGTTGTATCTTCCTCATGATAAGTATGACATAAGTCTTTGAACAATAATAATAATAAGATTCAATTTATAGTGCTACCTGGTCCTAAATAGGCTATGAACACTATCTTCATCTAGTTATAGTAGGTAAAACTCTTGCTACAAGGTAATACCGTCGTAACAAAATAAACGACCCTACTCTGTCTCTTCTTTTCCTTGTGTTTCCATGTTTTGTCTTCAACCTTCTCTGTCGGCGCTGCCTCCTTGGGGGAGGAAGGGGATGTAGGCGCAGTGGTTTACTGCAAATGGGCTGCTTTTGTGGGGGCCCAATCCTCTGTGTGTGTGTCCTCTATTTCTATCGCCACCCTGAACTGTTCGAGTAGTCCCGTATTCAGTAGCCATCTGCCAGCAGCTGCTGCTTTGCGGGGGTTCCGGAGTAGGGTTTGCAGGTCTGTAGTCCCTGTTTCCTGGAGCAATTTCGTTCTTGGTTGTATGTGGTCTGGGCAGAAGGCTAACACGTGTTGTAGCGTTTGCCTCTGTCTTCCGCATGAGCACTTTGGGTCGATTCCGGGGACTCCTATCCTTGCCAGCCAAGCGTTGAGTCCCAATACCTCCGTCCGGAGCAGGAATATAGCTGTTGCCGTGTGTTTTGGGACATCGTCGTATAGCGCCAGCCGATCAATCTCTTGTTGTGACCAAGCCGCTGCTCTGTGTTGAGGTTTCTCGGCCGCCTCTTTCCACCTATGGTCCCATATTTTCTGGAATCTGTCTGCGAGTCTGTTCTTTACCTTCTTTTTTTCCTTGTCTCCTTCCACTGGTCCTGGTTGGTTCCTGGGTGCTGGTTGGTTGGTGTTTCTCGCTCGGATTCCTTCGATTGGGAGTTTTGGTCTCGGGTGGTCAGTCCTTCCACGCCGCTTTCTTTTCCTCTTGTTGGCTGACGCCCAAATCGCCTCGAGGGCCACTTCGATGTCCTTTGTCACTTGGTGCTCCGCTGTTGCTCTGGCTCTCTGCTCGGCTATCGACGCCATGTACAGGTCGATTGGGGGGGTGTCACTTTCCTTCTCTAGTAGTGCTGTGGGGGTTCGCTTATATGCCCCGAGTACTCTGCGCAAGCATTTGTTCTGAGCGACATTGATTTTGCTCCAGTTCTTAGGTGTATCCTCCGTGGCCGCCCATATTTGGGCCCCGTATGTCATTGCTGGTCTTGCTACGGCTGAGAAGAGTAGCCTAGACTTTCGTACTGACGGGCCCCAGGTTGATGCTGTGATCCTGGCCATAGATTGGAACGCGCTCTCTCCCTTTGTGACCGCTTTTTCGATGTGGTCCTTCCACGACAGGGACGAGTCCAGCCAGACCCCTAGTACTCGTATGGAGCCCACCAGTTCGGCCTCTTTATCTTCGATTCTTACCGTGGAGGTCAGGTCTTCCGTTAGCCTTCTCTTCTTGGTGAAGTGGATTAGCTGATACTTGTCAGGTGCGAATTTGGCTCCAAATCTCTTCGACCAGGCTACGCAACGGTCATGTGCGTTCGTGAGTCGCTTGCAGTTTTCCGCGGCCGATTGGCCCCACGTTATCAGGGTCGTGTCGTCCACAAATCCGAATCCAATCAGGTTGTCCTTTTCTTCTTGGAATTGTTCCAGCAGTTCAGCGATAAAGAAGAGGAATAGCACCGGAGATAGTGTTGATCCTTGGGGAATCCCTGTCTCCGTCTTTATCCAATCGCTTTCGTAATCGTCGAAGCATATTTTCGTCCTGCGGTCTGTGAGGAATGACTGTGTGTATTGCACAACCCATTCTGGGAAGCCTTTCTTCCTTAGAACCCATAGCAGTCTTTTGTGGGAGACATTGTCGAAAGCCCCCGCGATGTCTAGGCCGAGCACTGATACCACCGGTTTCTTTGCTGCCCACGCTGTTTGAATGCTTCCTGTGAGGAGTTCTAGGGCAGAGAGCGTAGATCTGTCCTTCCTTGCTCCCATCTGGTTCCACGGTACGAGGCCTCTATTTTCCATCTCGTCCGTGATCCTCTTTGCGACGATTTTTTCCACGATCTTAGCTATAGTGTTTTCCAGCGCGATAGGCCTATAACTGCTTGGGAGGGAGTAGTCTTTCTTTTTTTCCTTCTTGAGCGCAATTGTGTGGGACTCCTTCATATTCGCTGGGATAACCCCGGTCCGGAGTATGTCGGTGATTGCTTCCGCGAGGTCGTCCTGCACCAGGTCAACAGTCTTTTTCCAGGCTTCATTTGGTATCCTGTCTGGACCTGGGGCCTTGTTGTTCGGGAGATTCTTTATGGTCTCATTGATCTCGCTCGGGTCGACCGTCCAGTCCATTTCGAATCGTACGAATGCGTCTTGGTCACTAATGTCTGATGTGTCTGCTGCTCCGCTGTGTGGGAAGAACTTATTTGCCAGGATTTCGGCTTTGCGTGTATTGTCGGGTGTTGGGTCATCCTCCTCTCTTGCTCGGAGTGGTGGGAGCTTTGTCATTGTGTTGTCAGCTTTCCTGCTCCATTTGGACAGCCTCCAGAGTCCCCTATTCGCCCCTTGGGCTTCATTTGTGGTGTCTTTCGTGAGGCTCTGTATGGCTTTTCGCCACACTGTTCTTCTGTTAGATCGCAGTTCGTGTTTCAGCCCGTTTTTTAGGCGCTTCCATTCTGCGTCTTGCATCGGGTCGCCTGTGGTCTGGTATTTCCTTCGCGCCCTTCTGGCTCCTGCCAGGAGCTCCGCTGCTTTGGGCGACCATTCTGGTCGGGCTCTGTCGCTTGGTTGCAGGACTGGGCAGTGTGATTCCAGAGCTCTTTGTAGGGTGGCTAGTGTTTGGTCCGCATTCCATGGTTTTGGTGTCTCTTGTTGTTCTTCCAGTATCGCCCCCCGGATCTTTTCCCAGTCAGCTTTTTTGATGGCGTATTTCCTTCCTTTCCGTTTGCTCGGCGGTGCTGTGTCGATCGAGATTTCAATCGGGATGTGGTCCTTTGTGAGGGCCCATTCTTCCCTGGGGCGGTATGTGATAATCCTATCGGCCGTCCCTTGTGTGGCAAACCCCAGGTCGATCACCGCTTCCAGTCTGCCTCGTCTCCACGTGGGTATCCCTGGTTCGTTTAGGTTTACCAAGCCTCTCGTGCTTAGGTTCCTGATCAGGTGTTCCGCCTTCGGCTCCCTTGTTCTTGCGTTGCCTGCCCATTCCGGGTGGTGGCAGTTGAAATCTCCTATGACTATGGCCTCTTCTTCTCCCGTCCTCTCGATAGCGGCTTCGAGCTGTTGCCATACCTCGATTTGGTTTTGCGTGGCCGGTCCTGGCGGATTGTATACGTTCACTATATGGATCCATCGGTTCTCTGTCTTCACCTTGATCTGCACTAGTTGGTCAGAGCTCGCCACGACGTCCCATTCGTCCCGCCTTAACGCGCTGTGTATGAGTGTCGTAACTCTGTTCCCTTGTTCAACTTTTGTACATGGAGAGAAGTTTCTCGGGCAGTACGTGTATCCTGCCGTGTTTACCATCGGTTCCTGAAGTGCAATCACCTGGTGGCTTCTTGGGTCGATAGAGTCGAGGAATGGTCTGGCCATGCTTCCATTTGCATTTCCGCAGTTGTATTGGATTATGCGGAGTGTACTCATTGGGTTGAGGGCCCTGGTACGATTTCCATCCTTTCATCGTCTGAAGTTGGTTGGGTGGCCGCTGGGGTTGCTCTGGCTGTGCGGAACGGCGATAGGCGGGTTTGTCCTGCTTGTCTTGCCGCTACGTCTATGCCTCTTGGTCTGCCGACTGGGGCAATCTTCCTTTTCCTGTTCACTACCGTGAACTCTTCATCGCTGTACGCCGTGGAGCCTCCCCAGCTAGGTGTTGGGCTTGTACAGTTGCGGCCTCCTCCTTGGATCTCAATCGTTTTTTGGTGTAAGCCTTGGCGCGTCTTGTCGTTGCGCTCCCTGTATTCCTGGTAGCTGCGGCACTGTCTTGTCATCCATGCCTTGTGGCCTTTTTTGTGGCATGATGCGCAGCTGGCCTCTTCATCCTTGGTTGTCTTGCAATCCCTGGTTTGGTGGTTGCCCGCACAGTGCCCGCATTTCTCGATTTTTGCGTTACAGACGGACTGGCTGTGTCCCCATTTCCAGCACTTAAAGCACTGTGCATCGCTAAGGGTCACGTCCCACAGTTGTACCGGGTGCCATTCTGCCCCCATGAAGAGTCCCTTCTTCACCAGGGTCTCCTGCGCCTCCTCTGTGGTAACGCTTGCTATTATGGAACCGCTCTTCTGCGTCTCGCGCTTCTTGGCTAGTTGTTTGTCCGAGTATAGCCAGTTGACCCGGTTGAGTGTGAGGCCTTTGTTGCTCTGGGCTGCCTTTCGCATCCATGCCTCGTTTGCCTCGCTCTTTTTATTGGTGATCTCCGTGTGTATGGGGATCCCCGATATCAGCACCAGATGTGGTCGGCGGATGAGTCTCATTCCTTCTGTTTCCCCCATTCCACCATTAAGGATCTGGTCTCTCCTTGAGTTGTCCGGGACTAGGACCGACACCTTGTTTCTATTCTTCGGGTGCTGGTACAACGCCTTGGCGTCTGGTATTGCCACCCGAATTTTTCGAAGTCTTTCCTCCGATGTTTCTCCCTCATCCCGTTGTCCCTCGATTCGCAGTTCCACTCGGGCGGAGGGCGGCCGTGGTCCTCTGGCGGCGACCTGGCTCCACGAGGTCGCGCTTCCGCTCGTCGTCGTTCCGGTCGCTCCGGTTGCCATCCGTGGCAGTTTGGCCTCAATGGCCTCGAGTCTGTTTAGGACGGCGGCTATCATTCCGCCATTGTCCTTTGTGCCCTTCTTGTTCCCTTCCATCCTCTCCCATTCTTGGTTGAGCTGGCTGAGGATCGCGTTCATTGTCGCAAAGATTGCAACGACTTCTGCGTTCCCCTCAGCCGCTTTCATCCCCTTCCTCCCCATTTCCGTCAGTTCCTTCGTCATGGAACCGATGTTCCCTTTCCCTCCCTTGTTATCCTTTTTCTCGTTTGTCTGTTTCCCACTCCCTAGGGGGGTGGTGTTCGCCGCCGTTGCTGGTGGTTGGGCTTGACGCGTCTCCGGAGACGCGTCTGCGAAGGAGGCCCTTCGCAACCCGCTCGGCACCATTGGTGCCATGTTTTAGCTAGAGAGCTCTTCTATTTCGCGTGGTACTTGTTTTAACGAGTTCGTTTTGACAGAATGTGTCGTCTCTCTAAAACGTAAATAAGTAAGTCTTTGAACAAGGAATTATAATTGAATGTGTTAGACAGTGTATGAAAACTACCAGTAGGAACATAAAGACTTCTTGACTTGTGAACTGCGTCCATGAACAGAATATTCTCAAGATTGATATGAAACATGATAATACAACGACCCTGAGGAGCCAAGCGAAACCGTTGTTAAAGCTGTGTTGTCTGGCGATTTGCAAATAGTTATTGAAGCTGAAGGTATCCCATGTGTCAAGACAGCTTTCTGAGAGGCTCAAATCAAACACATGAAAGCTGATTCTGAAGCTATTCTTACAACTGAGTAGACGCGTATTTGGGTCATCTAAAAATGTATATTTCAGATTGCACTTTACTAGCAAGAGAAGGATCGATTGATCTTTCATTGAACAAAAGTTATATATCAGTATTGTATCTAATACATTTAGATAGATAATGATTCATGGTACCCACCTTACGCCTCCACCGCTATCATTTGCTTTAGGGCTTTTCTTGCTGCCTCCCTGGCTGCTGGCTGAACGCGATCATCCCTCTCATAGAACTCGAGCTGCACCTTCCAGATCATCCAATTTTCCATACTCCACGTATCCCGTGGGTTTTTCTTGTCCGTCTTGTCTTTCTCACTGCACCTCTGGTACACCCAGCACGCCTCATCGGCTTCCATAAGCCACTGCGCTGCAGCGTGGATCCGGCCCCCCATGTCGGCGGGCCGCGTCCCTGCCTGCACCTTCTGGGTCGGGAGCGTGGACTTGTTACCTTGGGGTAGAATGTCGCGGAGGCCGCAGAGGAATGAGCAGTCGCTGAATCCAGTCATGGTGATGCGCGCAAGGGCGGACTGGTAATTCCGCCAACGCACGCCAGCTTCACTGTCCGAGTCTTCGAGGCCAGAACCCACGTGATGGATTTCTGGGGATACATAATTAACAAAAGTGTCTCTGAGCATGAATGTAGACAGGGGAAACAGATATACCTGCGGCATGCACACGAAAAGTGTCTGGTTCAATCACCCCGCGTGGCCAGAGCGTGGTGCTGTAAATGTCACTCAAATCTTGGGCATTGGAGAATGAATCTGGAGCTAGATGCAAGGGCATCGCTATCAGAGCCTCGAGAAAGGCAATAATACGCGTCTGTCCCGCAGAATGCGGTGGGAAAATGGCGCAAAGGCTCGGGAAGCCCTGAAAGAAGCGCTCGACATGGCCACTCGCGTCGGGTGTGCTTGCGCGGCTCGAGGCTCCTTGAGCCGTGTTTTCGGATAGGCAGCGAAGCTCCTCCAGCCGGCGCCTGGATTCGCCCATCACCCAGGCATCAAGCTTTTGAGCGGCTTTCCCTGCGTCTAGGGTGCCGTCAGCTAGTGCTCGTAAGAGCGTCTTGCAGAAGATGACATCTCGGTCGGTGCTGTCTTGGTACAAGGAGACGTCCAAGGGCAACTGAATGGGCATATCTGCAGCCATGGCTACTAACATGTGGTCAGAGTGTGCGAGGAATTGATATCCTAGTAGACGGACCTGGAGTCTTGTGTACTCGTGCTCGCCTTTGTGCAGCTCCTGATGTTTATAAATTACCGAATCTATAGTTATACATAAATGGTAATTCAAAGCGAAAGACGTTGAGCGATCGAATATTCATAGGAAAGTCTTATCTACTGTTCATATGTGAGACTAGAGAGAGTCAGGGGGTACATTCCAACAAGACCTACCTGGCCTCAATGGCAAAATTTGAGCAGTATGATGGTACAGATTTCCAAATGATTCTCGTATCGTCTAAGAAAATTTAGTCAACTCTATGGATCAACGCCCTCGGTAAATCCCACCTGGGCAAAGTTGATTAGGTGCAGCCCACCGCTTGAGAATTAGTTGGTGGAGAGTTCCGCTGACCGCTTGTTTCCAGTTCGTATATGGAGTACATATAAATACCTAGAGCTTGTACAATGTAGAGTAGCGATACATACAGTGATCATCTCCCACTCACTCCCGAGCTCGCTTCTCGCAACACTGCAAAGCTTCGTCACGTTACCTCGCAGGAAATTGTACTTAGCCACCATGGACGCCAACCCCCAGTTTGATATTGTGATGGAAATGTTGATGTTGCCCATCACTGAAAACGAAAAGGATGTCTTTGGCCAAGAAACCGTGCAGCTATTCCCCCTCTCATTCGATCGCATCAGTGAAGGTCGGCCCTTTTCAGCTAATTTCCTCTTATCTTGCTTACCTCTCGAGCTTGTGTGGGAGGTGGTCAAGTTCATTGATCGTGATGACTTGGGAACCCTCGCTTTAGTCAATCGTGATTGCCGCCAGCTTGCTAGGTCCCGTCAATTTGCAAGCATCAAGCTAGACTATAGCGACCGAGCTCTCGGAGTATTGGGTGTTCTCGTTCAAGAATGCATGCAAAGGCTTCAAAATGGCGACAAAACCAAGAAACCGTCAATAGGGACCTGCGTACGGGAGATGATCATTGCAACAGACCCCAGGTGTATCAGCAGCCGACATCGCGTTGTAGATGAAGAATTTGATGGCCAAGAGGGAGTTGAAATGGTCGTAGATGTGGAAGCAGCATGCAAAGAATTTTTGGGAGACTATATGACTTCTATCGAAACAGTACTCTCTGAATCCACTGCCTTGCCTCGTTTGGAGAGCCTGGCTTGGGCAGACTGTGTGCCTCTTGATTGCAACATGCTCAAGACGATGGTTTCATTGAATCTTCGGCACCTTATCCTGCAGCATGTCCGTATTGCCGAAGAGATTCCTTTCGAACTGCTATCGAACAATTGCAAATGGAGCCTCGAGTCCTTGCACTTGCATCTAGTGTCAATGACCAGTCGGCAAGTACCTATAGCACGGGTGGTCAGCAACCTGCTGTGCCTGGTTCCTTCGACCCTGAAAACTCTCTCATGGGAATCTCATGACGAGGTTCATACAGATTCTATGATCGAGCCACTTGGTGAACAACAACCGTTTCGGAGATTACAGAATCTCACTATAGACAACAGTACAATGTACGACCCGGATTGGCTCCGACTTTTGATACAGCCAGATGGACTTAGTCGAATACGGCTTTTGGAGATGAACATATCCATAAATGAGGCAACCAAAGACTTCTTCCGCACGTGTGGACATTTGCCTAAGCTCGAGACATTTATATGGACATCTCCCGGTTACAGCCTGAAAAGACCATTTCTTGATTTTCTACAGGCTAATTCCCATATTCGAAAGCTGAAAATTGAGGGCGCCGCTCATAATTTCCTAGAAGAAAAACTTCTTCCATTGCTTGTCAGCCAATTTCAGAATCTGACTTCTCTGAGCATAGTGTGGCCCAGAGACCAGACCAGTATTCCGTCAACTGCGCTGAAACAGATATGCAACCTTTCTACATTAGAGAAAATCTGTCTTAGCGCTGGTGTGCCGGCAGGTTGGAGACATACTTGGCTCATCGATCACACTTCCATGCTGGACTGCCTTGTAAAAATTCCAAACCTTCGCAAGGTAGCCTTCTCGAGAGACACATATCCTCCAGCAAACATTGAATTGGAAGATGATGGACAGAGCTACTATTCGACCAAGGCACTTGATCCAGCGAGGGGTGTACCCCCAGGGGCCTTCTCTCACAATAGTAGTATCATAGAGGTATTTACCCAAGCATGGGAAGAGCAGCATCTGGATGATATGTCCGTAATAGCTGGAAAATATGCTCGCGGCCTACCAAAATTAGAGTGGATATACTTGGGCCAAAGACCTATGAGCATCGTGCGCGAGGCAACCGGCATAGCCATAGCCGTACCATTATCAGCAGTAAGAACTGGCTGCTGGGCCTATCTTCGAAAATTATTTGGGAATCCTGATGCTATCCCCGCATTCAGATGAGCTTAGACGCAAAGAGCGGAGCAGGATGGACTGATTATGCAACAAAGCACTAGCTTGGTTCGCATCATGGCCGAAAAGGTTACTCGCAATGATTCCTTAGTACACTGCTGATATTCCAACTAATGGGCTCTTTTTTCAATAGGCTCTGAAATCACTTTGTGGTTGAGGTTGATTGCGAGGTTACAATGTGTCACGTGAATCAACAACTCACATGGCCTTGAAATGCACGGCTTTATTGCAATGCCCAAATATAGCGATTAGAGTATATAATAGTTATTAATGAAATCTATAAAATAACTGTCACTATGCTCCTAATACAATACACATTCAAGTTTGCGATCCCCATGTTGTATCTGAACTAGGAAATTGTATCGAAATAAGGGATAAAAGTAACCACTTTCGCGTTTGTCATCAGTGCTTGAAGGAGTGACATAGGAGTTATTTGCCATGGAAATATTTGCTGCCACCATGAAAAAGACGGCAGTTTGCTTTTCCTAAATTCCGGTTCGCAGCGTTCAAAAACGACATGCAACTTGTGCCCGTTGGCCAGCGTGCGGGGATACTGCTCGCAGACTGGGTTAAAGACAATCCGTTTTGCCGCATTCATCCTCAGGGCGTTCACCACCTTCTTGGATTTGGCCGGTGATTTATTCTTCTTCCGCAGTTTAAGGTATTCTTGGTGCACCGCGCCGTGGCCTTCCCGATAGGCCTTCCGGAGGTGGACTGGGATCTCCATCACTGCCGGCCTTGTCTGTCATCAGACATGGCTGGGTCACTTCCTGACATGAGACATTTCGCGCGTTCCTTTGTTGGAACAAAGGCCAGGGAACATGAACGCTTCCATTCAGGCAGAGATTCATTTGCATCCATCTCAAGGGAGCCTACACAATGACAACAAGGCTTTCTCCCGTCGTCCAAAACATTAAGCTGTGCGTAGACATGTGAATCTTGCTTAGGACATTCCATCGCATTCAGGAGCATTTTGACGTAGCCCGCTTCTCAGTCGTGGCCAAAATCCATAGATACAGAGGAATTAGGAATTTTAAAAAGTGTTTGCGAGTCTGGTTCTTGAATTGTGCTCGCATCTTGGCCCTACACAGGCAAAGGCATATGGTGTAAGTTTCTGTTCGGTGACTCCTGATTGGCCAACTGGGATAAAGGGGAGTGAATGGGAGGCCTGAGGGAGCCCGTGGGTCCGGAAGTAGCCAGTAGCTACTCTGCCCTTTTCCTGTATATGTAGATCCCTCCGGACTCTTTCCAGAGAGATAGAGGATGAACTGAATATTGTTTACTTGTTACTGCTTTTCTTGTTTTTCCGTTCTGATCAGAACACCCACTATCTCATATACTAGCAGTTTGTGGATAGACCACCCAACAATAAGCGTAGTCTTAAGGTTTTTATAAAGAACCAGGCGCGAGAGAGACAAAGTAGTAGGATTTGTGCTGATATGGAGTAAGTATATCTGCAGAGCACTAAGCTCATAACCTGATGTTATAAAATGATGGATGAATTGCTTCCTTCTAACAGCTACCACTCCACCTTAAAAAATGTTGTTAAATTAGCAAAAGCAAAAGCTATTCAAAAGACTGTTTAGCAGTTTCTTTCTTTGAATGCAGAATTCAGAGAAGACAATATAATCTTATAATAATCTGATGGAAGAGCTTCTTCGCACAGCTTAGAATACTCTTTCAGCACGGCGCCGTGTCCTTGCTGGTAGGCGGCGTAGACAGACGCTGGGATGTCAGTGGTCTTAGGCCTGGTGTAGCGGATGTTAGGCCGCCACACCTCTGCGCTGCATTCCACTGTAGTCATATCCCCTATCAGACAGGGCTGTGTAACTTCCTGGAAAATTGCCTGTTCCCCTACTCCCAGCAGGGTCCTAATTCTTCCGTCGGCTTCCACCGTATACCCTGGCTTGAGGAAATATAACTTTGTCTTTGGGGGCAAGTACACGTCAAGCGGCTCTGAGTTCGCTTTGTCACATTCCGCGCAGGACCGGTAATCAGCGGAAAAGACCACCAGCCATGGGCTGGAATGTCGAGTTCTGCAGATCGTTTGTGGGTTTGATTTATGCAAAGAAAGCTCGTAAAAAGGTACATTGTCCGACACTGAGGTAGGGCAGTTTAAGTCGCGTAAAGCCATGCCAGAAAAGCCGGAGATAAAACTGTGCGGTATTGTTTGTACAACATAACAGTTATGTGGTAGTGTTCATTCTAAACATAGAGGGACAGTCCATGCATATAATCTCTTTGTAAGTCCATAGAAATCTACGCAAGCTGTCGAACTATCATCCGCCTTATCGAGGGCGAACTTCAACTTCGGAAGAAGCTCATCCAGCCTCCTGCGAGCATTCCATCGACCAGGGCACGGAGCTTCTCGCCATATCCGAGACTACTTATTCTAAGACGCTATCTTGGAACATTTGGACGTACTAATCATTATAATGATTAGTGGCTGGGAGCTGCACTTCGGCCAGGTTGGTGCAATTCCCGTCCATCTTGCAGCTCTCCTGCGAATAGAATGAGCAGAACCTCTCTATTGCCATGATTGATAACATCTTCTGGAGATTGGGAGCCATATTGTAGTTAGAGCGGAGTGATCTTCATCTTAGTTACTGTGAGTGAAGGCTCAGAGGACACCTCACGGGACGATGATAGCCTTTCGAACATGAAAAGTCAGCCACAGCTCTTGCAAGGCAATTCTGGCCATGGTGCCTCATCTTAGTCACTTTATGAAGGGGATAATCATCCCATCTTCTAGATCCCACTTCTTGCTGAGCAGCCAGCAATCCTTATCAGTAACCGGCACAAAGATGTACCTCAACATGCCGTTGTAGCGCACCTCTCGGCAAAAGAGCCCGAGTCGGTTATTCATATCTGCTATAAGACATGGTTGTGTGACCTCCCTGAAGGTTGCTTGTTCCCCCACGCCCTGTAGGGTTCCAATCCTCCCATCTGTCTCCACCGTGTAGCCTGGCTCGAGAAAATACAGCTTAGCGGAATCATGAAGAAAAAAAGCCAGTCTCAGTAAAGGTAGTGGCGAGATCCTGCTCGATCATGACATTTTGGGAAAGAGAGAGAGAGAGAGACGCGGAAACCATATAATCCAACAGGAACAAATTGAGTGCAGAGCAGCTAAGAATCTCTCCCCAGTCCCAGTACTGGATAACATTATCGAGATTTATGTTGAGGTTTTCTGAGCTTTGCTCATCGGGAGCAGAAATCGGGATTGGGAATAACAACAAGACGGAAGCGTCCAACACCCATATGAATGCAGTATGGAATGCTTGCACCGGCCGCAAGCTCCATGAGATTGTTTCACTCTGGATGGCCGTTGAGGTCATGAGCCAGGACACTTCTCCAACGCTTCCATCAATTCCTGGTATTGTCTGTTCGAAGCAGCGCATCCTCAACCTAAGAGTTTCGTGACGCATCGTATTGTTGTCACCTAACTTTCGCATGCCATTTTTCTTGTTTTCGCCGCCGAAGCCACCATGGAGGAACGCAATGTCACCTTTAACTGGTCATACCAGTGAACATAAACGGATAGTGCCGCTCAGTGCGGGTCGAATTTGTCTCAGCTACCAGATGCTGTGGATACGCCCGATAAATGGGCTCGTGGACAAGTTGTCGATACAGCTGGACTGAGAAGCAGTGATGAGTCCAAGGTACAGAGCAGGGCAGCTCAACAGTTGTGTGGTCAATGCATGAATACTCTTGAGGCCAGAACTTGCATCGTAGATTATGTTTTTTTGCAGAGGATCAGCAAACATACGATAATTGCTATACCACATTCTAGTGGGTTCGTCATGATTCTAACAAAGCGTAGGTGTAAAGCGTTAATAACTGAGGCATGGCGACGAAATCCATAGCGTTCAGCAAAGCAGAGAAGCTGACGTTCCACATGTACAACAGATTCCATGACTCTTTCGACTTTCAGAAAGTGGCACGAAAAGATGGCAATAATGAACACCGAGAAACGCATCTTTTGCGCAAAATTGGACTGTCTGGGAATTCCTGGTAGATAGGCCATAAAAACCTGGGCATAATAACTTCCTCTCCGGGTTTTCCCAGATACCTCAATATTCGCAGATTGGAACTCGAAAGACACATTTCTTATCCCGAATCCATTGGGAAGATTATCCGCAGGCTGGCATATTATAACTGAAATGTGATACTGCTCGATCATAAGCTTGTTGTCTCTGAACTAAAGTTGATGAAGCAATTCTTTGTGTATTTGACATGGGGTATGTTCGACACATCCTTTTCGCGTGGTCAATTGCCCCCTGAGCGAGGTCCAGGTTACTGGCAATTTGGCGGAATTGATCTGCGGACACGTAGGCCCCTTCCGCTGCGACCGGGGCTGTGGGCGGCGCGGTGGTCTCTGTGACCGCTGGGGTGTCTCCCAGGGCTTCCGCTGGGACTGGCGTCTTTGGCGGCCTAGGGGCGAAACTGGGGACAAACCTCGCGGCCCTGACCACCTTAGGGAGGACTCCTGAGAAAGTCGCTGGCGTAGGTCTTGTCGGCGGGGTGTGGGCGAGGGCCTCAACGCTGTCTGCTCCTTGGATGTCCTCCAAATCGCGCTTTGCTGGCGGGGTTGTCACGGGCTGGCCATCCAAGATGGGGCCAGCTGGGGGGGGGGGTAATGATTTGACTGGGCTCCCGCTGCTGGGGACATCATCGGCGGGCCCTGTGCTGTGCATTTGTTTGTGTGGTTTGGTAGTGTCGAGACCGTAGTAACAAGCTGCTCGAGGTTTGTATGGGTCAACGGCGGCCTTGCTCACCACCACAGAGTGTCGTCTTTACTCCCGTCGCGACCAGCTTGGTCCAGAAACGCATGTCATCCTAGTTTCTAGCAGAGAGGTCACTGCTCTTCGGTCTGTCCAGTTCTTCTGTTGCATTTCTGGTGTATACTGATCCATCTGGCTGAGGAGGAACAACACAGCATGATGTTTGAGTTAGTGTTTCTGTTCAATTGTCGGGTATAGAATCTTCCGCATTGGCATTAGGTTTTTTTCTTTGCATTTTGTTGCCGTTCTCTGCAATCCTGATCCTTGATTTATTGATTCATAGAGGCATCTTCGTAAGACAGATTTCTCGGCAACCTCCATCTCCTGTGCTGTTCCAGACGCAAGAGGTCAACCCGAGACCATGTAGTCGTTTGCGTTGAAGTTTCCAGTCGAAAAGTCACCCCATCTCACAAAAATCATCATGTGCCCATTTCACAGCGATAGGTTTCCACCGCTGCAGTAGTTTTCCAGACGATTTGTTTGGGATGCGCATATTGTCGTGTTGGTTCTCCGATCCGGTCAGGTTAGCAGCCAGTTCTTTTGCATCGGCCCGGTGTTCGTCGGTGGGCTCTGGGAGGTCAAAAGCGATCTTACTGCTGCATGTTTTGGATCGTACGTCCAATCGAGTCGCCTGGTAGTCCTCGATTGCCATGGCATTGCTAATTCGGGTAGTGTCTATTGGCTCTGCGATTAAGACAGCTGATTTTTGGAAGAAGGTTTCATGTAGGGGATAATATCTTCACGTGTGAATCATGCGCATGTCTCCAAAACAATGCTTCACGGTTTCAAACATAGATGTGTATACTGGCGGGTTTGAGTTGTCGTGTTAGGCGGTCACTGCATCAACTTCCAGAAAGAGAGACATTCATCCTCCTTAGGTGATCTTTCTGGTTGGCCTCCTCATATTTAGGGCGGAAACAGTTGTTTTGAGACCACTGTCCTAACTGCTCGCATGTTAGGTGTCGGATTTTCATTTGGATTTCCATCGTTTCGCTTAACGACTATTTATTTTCTCCAAGGTTCATAACCTCGCCCGTTTACCACAAAAGGCGATTGCTAAGTCAGTTGTGGACGACTTCTTCTTGGTATATTCCTCTATTACGAGGACCTTCTCTAGTTCTGCGTGTATCTTCAAGTTTCTGTTACGGATCATTGAAATGGCTTTGAGGAACTTGGGATGTTGGCGCACATAGCTAAGATTGAGGTAGATATCCAGCCACTTTCATGTGGATTCCGGGACCAAAAGCAGAACCATAACGGACGGAGAATCGAACTTTAAACAGAAAGGTTGTAAACTGAGTTTCTTTAGTAACGATCGCAGAACAAACAACGACACACAATTCTTCATAATATTCGTCATAATCTCGATTCCGGTAACTGGGAGGTCAGGAAGACTAGTAAAAACGTATGTGGCCAGATTGGTCCTATCTTGAGCTCACCAGGAGAACCATACCGCACCGCTTAGAGCAAAGTTTGACCTGAAGCAATGGTTCAAGGAATTCGAGCCGAAGTATTCGCACTGAGTAGAACAGCTGCTGGCACATGCTGTGAGCCACATAAGGATCAGCCGTCCTCTACCTCTACCCTAAGTGAGTGTGCCTATATAGTAACACCAACGAGGCCTCGTCATTGGAAACGTGCTCTTCCTTCTTCTTATTTCGGCATACACGAGGGGGGAGCAAGAGGAGCCATGTATAGTTATGTGTGTGGAGTAGAAGTGAGCCATGTAGAGTTATGTGTGTGGAGTAGAAATGGGCCATGTAGAGTTATGTGTGTGGAGTAGAAGTTCCAGGTCTATACAATCACTTTCCATTAGAGGCTTGTTTTGTCAGAAGCAAGCCTTTCGCTATCTGTATTTTGTAGTTTCCTAGACATTAGTTCTCCTTCCTGAGGTGTTGTTTCGAGAGTAGAGAGGTAGGAGGCCAAACCAAATCATAGAAGTAAAGTGATATCTTCGAGAAAGATGATTTGACAACTCATGATAGAGAACAGAGGAAGAAGCATTGGCTCTATCTGATATAGGCCTAACAAGTGGTGTATCTAGACAGATATTTGTCGTCTTTCACACTTAGGAGGGAATAAACATCTTGCTCCAGTCCTAAGGGTGGTTTGTAGGGATAAGACGGAAGAAAGACATGATTCGATTCAGAGCCATGGACTTTCCCATCGTTGTTGTCAGAACCAAAAACCTCGCCATACAGCTTTACTAGCTCATGTCTGGAAAGGGGAACATCCATCGCTGTCCCTGGACGATTTTCCTGTCGTTGATTACCAGTTTTGGAATCGAAATCTGCATGTAGTAATGGTTGGCCTTAATATGCCCGATGTTTTGACGGCGGGACGTTCTCCATATACCAAAATTCTTTCCAGACGAGACAGAGAAAGACCATCCTGCATCGCAATCGTTTTCACTTGGTATTCGAATTGTGAGTCGTCAATGGTAGGAGGTTATTTTATAGGTTTTCGTCTTTGGCCATCTCAATCATCGTGCCGATTTGTAGTTCTGTCACCTCGTTTGATGCTTCGATCGAAGAAATACATGTGTCCATTTCCCTTGGGCAATGTCTAGGGTTTTGACCACCTGGAGGAACTGATCCGTGGATACATATCTCCCTTCCGCTGAGGCCGGGGCTGCTAGCGGTGTGGCGGTTTCCGTGACCGCTGGGGTGTCTTCCAAAACGTCCGCCGGAGCTGGCGTCGCGGGCATAGTGGCAAACCTGGGAACAAATCTCGCGGCCCGAATAAAACGTGAGGTCCCTCTGCTTTGCTGATTCAGGCCCAGAGATTGACACCTCATATTGATGGAAGTGACTGTCTTTTCAAAAGCAGAAAATATCCACCACTTCATCAAAGATCATTATTTTCATAGAGCAGATACGCACGTGCTATGAGTGCTCCCCCACGCGGAGAAAGGCGAGGATCAGAGAAGAACATTTATCGCGAATGCTTTTTCCGGGCCAAGTTAAAGAGGAACAGACCTGTTAGTTATCCGGGTCCAACCCCAGAAATGGCAAAGAGGAGGAAAGCTCCGTTTCATTGAAACTTTCGGCGTCCGACTCCAGAAACGGCAGAGAGCAGAGCCACCATAGCAATCAGATCGTATGGTTTTCGTATCGCCTACAGCGGAGGATTGTAGAATGGAATAAGCAAAGATATTCCAATTGGGCAAGATCATACCATCAAAACCCCAATCTTCCGGAGAAGCTGATTTAGAAATCAGACCTCGGGAAGAGAAAAAACGAAGAAAAGGCTCATGTGAGCACTGTTTGGCGGACGTCTCGCCTACGTCATCTATATCTTCCAGAATCCCAGAGCCAGAAAAAGGGATATAGTATCAGGAAAGAGCTGGAGAAGGCCAGGATTATCCACTATCATTATGCTTGGCGGGATGGATCTCACGGCTTAGGCATAGCAATGTCTGACATGGGTTGGCATTCGCCACTGCGCGCCATCCGTTTAGCGGGTATCAGTTTCTGGAAGAAAGAGACATAGCTTGTATCCTCTGTCTCGTTCTGAAAAAAAAAAGGAGACATTCATTTTATCCTTCTGCAAGAAAGCAGGAAGCCATATCGTGAAAACTCTCCTGTCATTTTCGGGTTCCAGACGTTTTTTTCTGCAGAGGCTTGAGTTTATACGATTCTCAATATCCTGCCAGGTCATGACATCTATTCATAGCCAGCTATCCAGGTTCTCCAATCATAGGTACAAGAGGTTTGTAGGAAACCCTGGGAGTAATAGAGGAGGCATTAGGGCACATTTTGGCTCTTGAATAGGTTGAAAACTCATGCAAAAGAGGACGAAGAGCCTGGAAGGACGTTGGCGGAATGTCTGCTGGCTTTGGCAGCGCGGATCACGTCTCAGGGGCCTATAGTTTTATCTTGGAGTCTAGAAGAGAGTTTTATATGGCGGTCGAGGAGAAAGAGGAGGAAAGATATGCGTAGACAGTTCTTTATTCGTGATCCAATTCAGAGAAATGACAAAGAGATTTATTTTGCACTCCAGCCATTTGTGCATCCAATAGTGCGGCGAGGAAAGACGTCCAGTGGGAATATCGACTTAGTTGTTTTTCCGCTATCCAAGCCTCGTCCACTTTTTCACCAATGATGTAGGCGTCTTTTCCCGAAGTAGTTTGGCTTTTGAACTGTTTGATAGCTTCAGCCCAGAATTCCCGCTGCATCTTATTGCACTTGCTCTTTCCAGTTGATATCAACCTCCAGTTGAGCCGGCCGATAACGATAGCTCTGCAAGTCCTCATTTGATCGTTCTCCCTTGTGAGCTGACTGGAAGAGTATCTGCGTGACTGGGTTACCTTGCAGAATATGCCATTCCCTTCTTTTCGAGTGCATTACTAGGAGGAGCAAACTTAAAAAATCCCTAGTCAAACTAGCGGTCTTAAGCCCCATCAAATTGGTGATGGTCCGTACGTGATTTAGGCAAAGGTTCTGAAAGGCCATTCTGTATTCTCCGTTGGCTGTTGGTGTTGGGTTCAGTGCTGCAGTGTACCATGCTTCAATAAGCTGGGATTAAGTAGTATCATTCTGTTTGACTTTTGTGCTTAGATTGCGTATTATCTTTAGCACCAACAAATTCTGATCCTTACAGCAACAGTTGGCTGTATTTCTGGCGACCGCTTTGACGTCTCCTATCTGATTCTCAGTCCTAGGGTTAGGGTTTTCCTGGAAGTTTATTGGCGACAGTGTGTAGGATCCTCGTGTTAGAGATCTCATTCTTCTGGCCTCTGGCAAATCAATGTCCGCAAGTTCAGCCGGTGGGGGCGGAAGTGATCGTCCTCTGATACCCTGTCCCAATTTCTCGGCAACTATGATCATGTGGGCATGGTGCTGACTTCCTCTGGTGCGTGCCTCCTCCACATCCACTGAGTTGTCGTTAGGGTCCAGGTAGTTGTACTGGCTTCGTGGTGCGGATGGGAGAATGGACCCTGATCTACGCCGATTGCTTGTAGCGTTGGGAGCGCGCAACACACCTGAAGGACCTGCCGGGTTTTGTCGAGTCTAGAAGAGTGTTTTGAGCCGCGTCGAAGAGAAGGAGGGGGAAAAGGCATCGTATGTAGTAGCCGTTGTGCAAACCCAGTCCAATCCAGACACAAAATAGAACAATTCATTCTGCCCTTCGGACGTTTGCAGACCCAGCAGCGCAGACACCACAAAAGCCCTGGAATTCAAGTCTCGCCCCCTTGAAATCCAAAAGCGAAGAAAAGCCAGTATCGAGCGTTTGTTACTTTTTAGTCCAGACAAGGGAAAAAAGGACATAGTCCCTCCTCAACTGGAGCATCTCAACAGCAGAAATATACCCGTTAATACGCGGAGACCCCTTTGCTGCTTTCTTGATTGCCGCCGGTGCACCTGTTCTCGGTCCATCCCTGCCTTTTCAACGTCGTAGACCTCGCACAGCCGTTCTTCGTGGAAATCCTCCAACGGCTGGCCAGGTACTCTCTCCGCCAGATGTGCCAGTCTTTTCGGGAAGTTTCCTTTCAGGGTCCTTGTTTGTTCTTGGATTGAACACCATCCTCTTGGCGGCCGTTCTTCTCAGGACGTTCATCGCCGGTCTAACCGGCGGCTTCATCCTTTTGCTCAACTTGGAATACTCTTTGAGCACCGCATCATGCCCCTGCTGGTACGCGGTGTAGATGGGTGAATCAATCACGACTCAGGTGGGCATTGTCGCATTCGCTACATGATTTTAAGTCCCTTGACAATATGATCAGCGGCATGCCATGCGTTTCGAGCAGTGATTGATTCACCAATCTTTGCCGTATCAACACTGATCAATGTCGTCTTCATGTTCCTCATGTTGGTGGGAGCCTGTAGTCATCCTCGCGATATGGGCGTGATCCGAAACATGGTTCGCTTGTCGTTGCTGTCGATAATATCCATCTTCGACTGCAGGTATTTG
>SSBG01000010.1:182971-194493 GCA_028220655.1 Shiraia bambusicola | reverse complement strand
TGGGGCCGACCGCCGCACAGACGAAAAGTAGAGGGAAATGGCCGAAGACTCCATGGTAATGCCGCGCAGTTGTTCGTCTGGTCTCGAGTCTAAATATCTAATCTTGCCCGCGAGCTTGGGGGAGATGATGCCATTGGTGGCAATGAGGGCGTCTGTGAGAGACGTCTTGCCATGGTCCTGGTTTTCTGGTCAGAACAAGTGCTGAGGAATCAAGGGACGGCTTACGACGTGGGCAAGAATGCAGACGTTTCTTATCCTATCGGCAGCGGCCTGTAACGAGACGAGCTTTTCGGGCGGGACAACAGGCATGGCGGCTATATTGTGTATGATGTGGGTAGGGTAGTAATATTAAGTGTTCAGGCGGGATTTGGCTAGCTAATAAGAGTGCTTAGGTAAGCGCTGTCTCGAGGGAATGCAATGCGACGCGTCGACGAGTCGAACAAGGGCGTTTCAGCAGCCAGTCAAGCACTCAAGAGTCAAGGCAGTGTTGCATCGTGGTCGAGTGGTTATGAAACCCCCACTATAGTGAAGTATTAGTGGTTAGTGAATGATTTAGAGCTTTAGTAAGGCGTCATCTGTTGGGTCTAACAAGGGGGGGGGGGTTAAATCATATATTACTCCGTATTATAACGAATAGTTATTATAAGTAGTTAGGTGACAAGATTGATTAAACAATTTAAACTTTCTACCAGTTCTGCGCCCTATATTAACACGCAGAACCTGCTCCGTATGTGTACCAAGTTATATATAATAATATATGCTAGCTAGATTAGGTATCCCTATACTTACTTAGCTAGCTGATATTAATAGTGAGCCTAATAGTATAGGTTTAATTTACATGGCATTATGAATAATTACATTGGTATAGTTATATCCTAGTAATTAACCGCAGCTTTCTGAGCCTTTCTCTAGTGATTACTTGAGTCTGACCGCACCCTACCGAGTAGTTAAACAACTAATAATAACTAGAATCACTAGTTAGTTAGTTAACTATCAATACGGAGTATTAGTTAACTAGTTATTAGTAGTTATTATACGCTGAACCACGGTTCACTCTCCTCGTCAATTATCCGCGCGCCTTGGCTCAAACATGCATCTTCCTATTTTTACCACCCACACACACACACACATATATACTGTACACACACGCACGATGCATCTGCTATAGCCATTGGCCGCGGTCCGTTGTCCATGGTGCCGTTGCCGTCTATGCATTCCCCTGTCGCCCGCCCGTAGCAGTTGTCGATCGACCATCACATAATAGCGAGTAACTATTAGTTAGCTAACGTGCAATAACTATACAAACTATCCCTCGACCAGTCCAGCCCGCTCCCCCTTCCCTCGCCGCCAACCACCCACGCTCTCGCTTCCTGCCCCACGACTCTTGTCACAACACACACACACACACACACACACACCATCGACATCCCCATTGAATGTTACACGTCTCCATGGCCAACATGGCGCAAGGCACGCAGCAAACGCCCTCTCAATCCACGCAGATGCGCTCGGCTGCTTTAAAGCTAGATACGCCTGTCCAGCCTCGTTTTGATAACATCAAGGCCATGGACACTACCAGGGGCGTCATGTCGCCTGTCAACCAAAACGGCTGCTTCGAGTTTGACCGCATCATCAAGGCTGGCACTGTCGTGAAGCGCACGCGCAAGACCAAAGTAGGCCCTCTTGTACTGACCAGTATTACTAACTTGCATGCGCTTACAAGCCCCAGTCGTGGAAACCCGTGTATATCGTGCTACGGCCCCACTGCCTCTCGTTGTACAAGGACAAGAACGAGACCAAGCTGCGCCACCAGATCAACCTCTCTGAAATCACTGCTGTTGCACGCCAGCGCGACTCCAAGAAGAAGATGGAGCACGTCTTTGGCATCTTCTCGCCCGCTCGCAACTACCACCTTGGCGCATCCAGCGACACGGAAGCACAGGCCTGGGTCGACCTCATACGCACCGAGGCACGCATCGACGAGGAAGAGAGCGACTTGACCCTCATGAGCCCATCTGGCAAGAAGACGTTTACAGGCTTCGACAGGGGGAAGCGAATTGTCGTCAGGCCTCATGTGGCTTCTAGCTCGTCCGAGACAGATCTGCGACCAACGAGCTCTGTGGCGCCCGAGGCCATGCGCAGCCCACGAAGACCCTCACAAGCTCTCAACTATTCTGGCAACGAACGCGGCTCTGTGTCTGACTTTGACTTTTCCGATAATGGAGGTGTCCACGGGTCTACCGTTTCCCTGCCGCATAGCCAGGCAAAGCTACCCAAGCGAAATTTCAGCCAGCAGAGCAAGATCGACAACCTGCCCGGCGACGAACGCGTAGTCTTTCACGGTTGGCTATATGTGCTAAAGTCTAAAGGCGGTGTGCGACAGTGGAAAAAGATTTGGGTCGTGCTGCGGCCAAAAGGTCTTGCTTTCTACAAGTCTGAAGAGGAGTACTCTGCCACCCACATCATCTCCTTTTCTAGCATCATCGATGCTGTAGACATTGACTCGGTCTCGAAAAGCAAGCAACACTGCATGCAAGTCATAACTGAAGACAAGAACTTCAGATTCTGCGCTCCAGATGAAAACTCGCTGGCAAAATGGCTTGGCGCCCTGAAGAGCCTGCTCAATAAGAGAAATGCTGAACAGAAACGACCGTCTATTGCTGGCAGCACGCAAACGCAATCGAGAGCAATCACCGGTGCCGCACCCGCACAGCAGCCACCCACCACCATCAAGTAACCACGCACGACACGACACGACACGACACGACACGACACTGTGTACATATCAGCGGTAACACATATGCTCTAATTGCCCGCAACCACCATAGACGCCGACTCGGCCAGCTCTCCTTGTATCGTCTAATTTTCACGATAACCATGAATTTACGATTTCATATCCTACGCTCCCTGCCGAGCGAATTGATACCTCGGTCTGTTGGATACACCTGGCTTGCTATTGACTAGGAAGCGCAGCCACTGTCTCGTATATTTCCTTGTAAGCTAAGTAGTTGGCTGTGCGATAGTAATACCTGGTAGCACTACTGTTGTAATGCCATTTTGAATAATTTCAATTCTCTAGATGCCTAGTTATTTGCTTTTGCTAGTTTTGTCTCTGGTTAAGATCTACAGAGTAGTCTTGTGGTGTTGAGGTCTGCATTTCCCCTCGCGGTGAACTGCAGATCGATCGTGATTGTTAACCCTCATTTTATGATGCATGCGCGCCATTGAGCGGGGATTATTACTCCGGTGAAAGCCCTACTGGAAGGCCAAGAGGTGGCTGATGGCCGGACCGCTGATCTTCAGCTTTTCAGCTGTATTTTTGCCTCTTTGATCCTTCGACCTCTATTTCAGTCGTAAACGCTGTGATTTGCTTGCGATTGCGCTTTCTACCGAGCACGCAATCGGTACAAATCAAGCCCGGTCAGAAAATTCGACGACTCAAGTTACCGTGCCAAGTAGTTACAGACCGCCAGACATGGCCGGGGAGGTCGCGCAACAAGAACTTCATTCGAGTTCCAGTACAGCAGCAGGACTAGACACTATTACCTTCAAGGATCATCTCGACAATAGCTATGTTTTTCCATATCAGTCATGTCTCTCATATGAGGAAAGTACATCATCGAGTCCACATGCGCATCCCTAACAGAATGTAGGCCACCAGGCTGCTCATCAACGAATTGTACGTGCGAATAAACGACCTTGAGCCTCTACGCCAGATCCAGAATGAGCAATTCCATATCCAGACAGACCATGGTGCTATTATCATCCCAGTAGTCTGGAGCGCAGTCGTCAAGCCTGGCATGACAATCAAATTAAAGTTACGATCAACCGACGGTAGGAGTCATGGTGCTGAAAATGAAGCCTCTCCAGAGCAAAGTACCAGCATAGCGGGGTCAATCGCACCGGATGGATCAGAATCTGCAACCACCAAAAGTGACGATACAGAAAGTGAAAGTGAAGATGATGAGAACAGCAAAGATCCTGAGGATTCTAATGGCGACAGCGAATTTAGTGAAACACACTTGGACGCCTTCAGCTCAACCGGCAGTGAAGACGAAGACTCTGCACCCCTTAGCCCGACTGAGGACAAGGACGATGGCGAGAATCTTGACAATGAATGGGATGCAATTCGCGAACATGTTCCCCCTCGCGATACTGATGGAAATATACTGTCATTCAAAGTCGACACATCCAAAGGCCAAAGTCCCTTGGTGCAAAAGGAAATGAATGGCAACAATCAAGTTGCACCCATGGCTAGCAATGGGTCTACAGAGCCTGTTCAGACTCTGAGAATCACCAAGACTATGGTGACGGACATGGACAACAGAAGCGTACTGCAGATCCATACATTACCTGGGCCGGAGACTGTTCGCTTGCGTGACAGCGTAAACCTGACATGGCACCATCTTCCCACCAGAGCATTCCATTTTACTCAATATAAACATGCATGCTTAAGCATTCCAAATCTGTCTGAGCGCCTCAAAAAGCTCACAGTAGCAATGTTGGACAGGGTCGAAAAGCACAAGGTCAAGGCGTTCTTGGAAGGTCTCTTTATAGAGCCAGGTACCGTCTTGAGAGCGGACGAAATCGGTCAGCCAGATCCTCAATCGGTCATCTTCAGTTGCGTACCTTACTATGAGCTGCAGTCCCTACCGAAGAGACAGCCGACTGGGCCCAGAGACCGTGTCTTTCCTGTGAGATCGCTCATGCAGACGTTCTACCCTTACGAACCAGTACGAGACCGCGATGCTGAGCAAGCTTATCAAAAGTTTGGCAACGATCGACAGAAGAGAGTGGTTCATGTCCCTAGTTTGTGGATCATGAACATTGGCCCCAATATAGTCTTCACCTGTGGCCAAGGCCCAATCACGGAGGAGATGGTCAACTCTATCGAAGTCGTGCGAGATGATATCAGCCTCCTGGGCACAAGAGACATCCACAATGCGCTCACAAGCATGAGGCTACGTGATTGGCACGGCCGCGCCAATATTTTTTCTCTGGACTCTTGCCGGTCGTATTTTCAAATGGAGCAAAATGTAAAGGACTTGAAGATGTCATCGCAGGATGACTTTCGAGACACCAAGAGCTTGCGAATGCTGTGGAAATCACCCGAGGGCGAAAAACTGGTTACTCCTCAACACTGGCACGATATGATGAAGCGAACTGACCTTGTGTTTATCGACCTACTCTGCTTGGACATAAAAAAGGCAAACGCGCTACAAGAAGCTCAAAAGCCCGACCCTTTGAAAACTCTGACGCTGTTGTCACCACTAAGCCATGTACCGCCACTATTCCATTGGCCGCAAAGCAATGAATCCGGAGAAGAGAAAGAAGATATTGGTGGTGGCGGTCGCCTACCGGCTGATATTCAGCGCTCGATTCGCAACCTAGAAATCGTGGAAAAGGAGTTTTTGACATCGACCTTGGACGAGTATGACACGATCAACGCAGTAGACGGGAGTTTTGCATCCTCTGCCTTTTATCAGTCACTTCCCGAGGATACGTACCAACACATCAGCACCCTATTCAGCTCTCTAGAGCCTAGCAGATCAGAGCCGGACGAATCCGACAAAACCCAACACAGGCCTATAGTAAGAGATCAGTGCAACAAAATCGCTGGGTGGACCATTGTGCTTTGCAAAATTGTGCACGAAACGGTGAATTTATTTGTTCGCGATGTTGATCAGGGCACAGTGCTACGCAAATTATGGGGGGCCATGGGGCAAATTCACAACATGGTCCACAAGGCGCAGCAACTTGGAATTTCAGAATCAGAAACGCCGAGCGATACGCCAAATTGGTGGATTCGTAGTCCTGGAGAGCACGGTGCGATCTCCATACCTGAAATCGATAAGAGGATGAAGAGGAGCATAGAATGGTGCGGCCGGTGTGCTCGTCCTTTCAGCAATCCAGAGAAAGCATCGTACCATTTACAACTCCATCTAAAGCGTTATAATTTAACTAGAGAAGGAGAAAATATTTGCCAACAAGCAAGTACTGGCGCACCCAGTGTGGTTGGGAGCCTTGCAGAATGGATCGTCGATGATGCACAGCTGAGACATGAAGAATTGAATGCCGGTGTAATCGCTATTCTCTCCATGACCTGCGAGCAATCTCTCCATCTCTTCACTCAGGTCAAAGAGCTCTTGGAAGGTGTGCAAAATGAAGACGGACACATGTCTGACCTGTACACCTTTCCGACTCAGCTGCCGGAAGTGTTCCGTAGACTCATCGTCTTCTACCTTGCAATCGAACGAGCCTTACACTACACAATGGTGGCATACACGGATAAAAACTATGACAGTGGCATGCTGCCATTCTCGAAAGATGGCCTTGAGAGCCTGAAAATGTTTGGCAACGGAGCTGGTCGACTACTTGCAGTGGTACGCAACGAGCTGTGTGCCATGACCGGGTCAGAGTCTCAACCGGATTTCATGAAAACCCTTTCTTTGAGCCCCGAATATATTTGCAGCTGGCTTATCAGAAGACTGTTTGTGAAGCCGCTGGATAAGCACATGGCTATAGGCGACATGTATCGAGATTACCTGTCCGCAATTGTAAGTGGTACTTGTCAAAAGCACATTTGCAACTCATGTTGATGATACTCTATAGCAATTCCAAGTCAATCATCGCCCAGGCAAGAGACTGATTCGATCTATCAACCTCATCCACGAAGAACTGCAAATTCTTTCCGCAATTAATGCGTCGCAGCTCAAGCTTGTACAAAACTATCTACAGGCATTGAACGACACCACCTATGAGA
This sequence comes from Shiraia bambusicola, assembly GCA_028220655.1. Lineage (NCBI taxonomy): Eukaryota > Fungi > Ascomycota > Dothideomycetes > Pleosporales > Shiraiaceae > Shiraia > Shiraia bambusicola. The sequence continues at coordinate 187,730 of SSBG01000010.1, read as the reverse complement.
AAGACATACTTTGCCGGCGAGCAATGTATCCTTATGAGCGTGAGCTTTTATGCTCCTGCCTTGAGAACCTATCTTTGGCTCGCGAAGACTATGACGAATTAATCAGCCACTGCGCTCCACTGGCCGATAAAACGAAGCAAAGTCTTGAAATCACCGAAGAAGACCACGGAAAAGCCATCATGGTCTTTACCATTGTGACAATCGTATTCCTGCCCCTCTCTTTTGTCACATCCTACCTTGGCATGAACACGGCCGACATCCGCGACATGGAAAGCCAACAAGACCTATTCTGGATCATCGCCATTCCCCTAACCATAGCCACCATGGCCCTCGCAATGCTCATCGGCTACAACGGCGACAATCTCCGAGACCTCTGCGAATCCGTGTACCGTCAAGTCACAGGAAAATCCAAACTCACCTCTTCCAACCGCAGCATCGGCGTCGCACAACGTAAACGCGCCCGCAAACTCCAATCCGACGACGCAACAAGCATCTCAGACTACACCAGCCTAGCAGAAGAAGCAGAATACGCAAACCCCAAAGCAGACTACTTTTCTTGTACAGACTATCCCCGCGTCCCAATCCCACATACCTCTGCACCCGCCATCCCTGCTACCACCATCGATAATGACCTACCACCCCTACCCCTAGCCCGCACCTCTATGAGAACACTCCTCCCTACTACCTCCAACCCCCCCTTCCTCTCTTCCCGCCGCCCCCATCCCCCCCCAACAGTCCACTTCTCCCCAGCAAATAATCCTCCTCGCCCCGCCATCCAACCAATCGTCCTCACGCGCCGCAACGTCGCTCGCAGCACTGCCAAAGAGCATTCTCGGGACGCCGGCGACGACGACGACGACGCGGTGGGCGAGTATGTGTGGCAGAAAAAGACTAGCCGGGCCAGTCGCAGGGCTTCTGGGAGAAAAGCCGGGCGCGGAGAAGGGGTTTTTATTCGGAGTCTGGGCCGGAAGGCGGGTTAGCATGTATTACAACTAGTTACCGAGTAACTATGTAAAATTTGTAAAAATTGGATAACTAGGTAACTAGTTAGTTATTATTCGCAAAAGTAATTGGGTAACTATTAAAGTTTATTTAAATAAATAAATTTCTGTGTATATACTACCTTACCTACCTTACCTACCTATCTACCTATCTACCTATATATATACATGCGTTTTAAAAGAGGTAAGCAAAGGTAGGTAACTTTTTTTTTTATTACTACTACTTAGCCCTAATAGGTTACTTACGCGTGAAGATGCTCTTATTCCACCTATCTTGACTCCACGCCAACCTACTCAGCTGGTGCATAAATTGTAACAACTTGGATGTGTAGATCACTTCATCTTTAGAGCCTCACTAACGTTATATCAAAACATCATCAATCAAACTCTGATCGTAATCATTCTTCATGACCAGTGCATTAATTATTACTACAAGACTAGGAACCATTTTCAGTTTTTCTTAGTTACTCCTCATCCCCACAACGTCCACATTACCATAGCTATCCGCCCATTCTCCTCCTATTAAGAGGAAGAACACCCTAACAAAACTGTTTTTACCCATAGGCCACGTGGTATCATCAGGTCAAGACCGCTATAACAAAATGAAACTGTCGTTGTGCTAAGCAAGTGCTGGAGACGCCAGGTGCTTAAACAAGGCCTTGGAAGACTGGGTTCTGGTCTCCAAGAGTGGTGTTGTGTTGGCTAGTGCCTGGCTGGGCAGCAGGGACTGAACCAGGTGCGTGAGTACCTTCAGTTGTGTTGCCGAGACCAGTGTTGCCGGGGCTGTTGAAGGCATTGTCGACCTGGCCAGCGAAAGCCTGACCAGTAGATTGTGTAGGAACACCACCAGTGAGACCAGCGCCAGTACTAGCACCAGCGCCGTCATACTGAGAAGCACCAAGACCGGTGCCAGCACCAGCAGCACCAGCAGCTCCATCAGTGGGGTTACTGTAGCCCCCAGCGCGACCGTGAGGTTTGCGAGTGATGTTGGCAACCTTGGGCAAGGTCGAGGTCTCCTTGGCAGAACCAATGGAGAAAACGGGGCTCTCCCACTTGTCGCCCTTGGCAGCAAGCTCCTTGTACTCGGTAGCCTTGGTCGAAATGCCGCCAGGGAGCGAAATGTTCTTGAAGATGGAATCGTGCTGAGTGACGGCAACGTTGACCTGAGTATCCTTGGTGCGCTCCTTGACCTGCTCCTTCTTCTGCTTGCCCTGCATGATGCGCTTCTGTGCAGCAGAGGCATAACGCTGGTAGATGTTCTGGAGGTTCTCTGGGTCTGGGTTGCGCTTGGCCTCAGCCTCAGCCTTGTCAGCCTCAACCTTGATCTCATAGAGCATAGTGTCGAGCTGATTGACAGAATCCTTGATCTGCTTCTCGAGGACGCGCTGAATTACCGGGCGCATGACCTTGAGAAGAAGAGGCTTGAACATGTTGAACAGCAACTTGTGGTTGCTCTTCTTGAGCTTGATCTGCAAGTTCTGGATGTCGGTCTCGACCTTGTTGACCTTGAAGAAGTGGGTCTGAGCATTGTTCTCGCGAGCCCTATCCGCAGTCTCCATCTCAACCTTGAAGCTGAAGCCGGAGCCTCCCATGAAGATATCCATAACACCCTTGTCAGTGATGGATGGGAAGCCCTGCTTGCGCTTGATGTAGTAGGAGACATCGCGGAGGTCCATCTGAACGCCCGAGACGGACAGCATAACCTTGTTCTTGTTCTTGTTGGTAATGGACTTACGGCCCCAGCGCCAGTAGTTGTCAGAGCCGAATTCCAGGACGTTGGGTGCAAGGTTGTCACCTTCGATAACCAGGTTCTCGACAACGGCATCAATCATTGGGTCGCTGACCTCAATGCGAGGAATAGGAATGTACTTGACACTCTCAAAGAAGCCGGGGAGGATAACGTCCGTTATGTCCTTCAAGAGGTGAGGCTTGAACACGGTCTTGCCATTCTCATCGGTGCCGAGGTCATTGAACAACTTATTGACCGAATCGGCAAAGGCCTTGTTCTGGGGGTCTGCATCGAACTGCTCGCCAATGAACTTGAATTCGTCGGCGATGCGGTCAGTATGTCCACGGTAGCGGCCACGGAGCAGGCTATGGCCCTTGTCGTAAATTTGGTTCCACTCTCGGGTAGATTCATCCTCGAGAATGTAGCCTTGCTGCTGCAGGATCTTGCGGATATACACGTCAATGTGCTTGAACCAATTCTTGAGTTCTGGGTCCTGCTCGGCGTCGCGGTAGATTTGATTGATGGAGTCGATGAGATCATTCGACGAAGTGCTATTGGCAAAGCGCTCAAGCAATGTCTTGATATTTGTCAGCCAATGCTTGTTTTCACCATGAAAACCTAATACACACCTTCAGGTCAGCTTCAGCGGTTTGCAAAGCATCATCACGATGCGCACCTTTTACGGTTCCAGTGCCCTGTTGAGCCAGATTCCTAGTATGGCCAGAGTATTGCTCAGCGAGGCGGAGCAGGGTTTCAACGGCACGCTGGTAGTCCTGGTGGCCTTGAATCTCAACAACCATCTTCTTCAAGCGCCAAATGGTCTGATCACGACGCTCCTCGGGCATCTTTCCCTTGAGGTAGTTGTTGAGCTGATCGCGGCGAACGCGGGCCCTGTCCTTGTCCTCTTCAGAGACGTTTTGGTCAAGTTTTTGCTTAGCAACATCGACAGCTCCTTGAGCATCCACACCAGTGGGTTGACCAGTCTGGCCCTCGTGTGCGCCAAGAACAGCAGTGTCACGTGGATCGCGCGAGCCATCTGGGTGGGCGGCTTGGTTAACATCACCAGCGGCTTGCTTGGCCTCTTGCTTGCCAAATGGAAGGCTAGTCTTGGCTTGGTTTCGGAGCTTCTCTGCAGAGAACTCGGGAGACTCGTGCCAAGTGTTGTCCTCAGCTGGGCGGTCGATCTGGCTGAGCTGTTCCTCTCCGGGCCTGACCTTGTTGGCGGTGTTCATAGCAGCATCGCCGGCAATGTCTCGCAGAAGAATGGTAGCATCAGAAAGAAGCTTCCTGAATTGGCCGTTGGTGATGAGGAGGGTGCCCAGGGTGCGCAGACCATCAAGAGCCTCGTTGCCGTGCTGGCGAGCAGTGTCCTTGTCGACAGGAGCGCCAGGCAAGTTGGCATCAGCGCCAGTGATTTGCTCTGCCTGCCAGATGAAGTCCTGAAGAAGGTTGCCGTCGTTCTTGGTGAGGAGCAAGATCTTGGCCTGCTCAATGACATTCTTCAGGTCAGTCACGAGAGTCTGGCCTTCGGTGGACAGCTTCTTCGAAGGCGAGCTAAGTGTCTTTGATGCAAGCGCCGAGTTCAGCGCAATATCAATCTGCTTGTTGGAGGGCACCTTGCCGTTGGCGAAGGCTACAATGGCAGCGTCAGTGTTGTTGCCTCACGTGAGCACGAGTGAAACTGTGCATACCCTGGTAGATGCCGAAGAGCTGAAGCTTGTTGTTGACATCGGCTTCTTTTGCCTTCAAGTCAACCGGGCCTGCGCAATGTTAGCAGCCGGTTCCCTGCCAGGAACGAGTTGAGGGGCCATTGTCGTACGGTTGACTGCCTTTGAGCTCGACATGCTGTGGGGTTGTTCCACGCTGCTTGTGGGGTATCTCGTTGGGGTATCAAATAAACAAACAAACGCTGAAACAATGGGAGGAGGTTAGGCGTGTAATTGTACTGGGTATCGTGAAAATGGGAGAAGTGAGGGGAGAGCAAGGGATGGGAGGGGGGGGGGGGAGAGGAGAGGGGGGGAAAGGGCAC
>SSBG01000010.1:162915-182961 GCA_028220655.1 Shiraia bambusicola | reverse complement strand
GGGGAGAGAGGGCACAGCTTTATTATTTGGGGTGGTGGGAGGTGGTTGCCGTGACACGCGAGAAGGAGCTGCACGTAGCACAACCCGCGACGTCATAAACGCGTCGTCAAGGAAATTCACCGCCAAGAAAACTGCACTCCTCTCCAACCTGTTGTCTAGACACCAACCCCACATGGCCGCCAATTTCCATTCTCCCACTGGACGCGCCTCCAGCATCGAGAGCCGCGGGTGCACACTTTCACTTTGCATTAATGAGGGGGGGCTGGCAAAACTTGCTTCCAAACCGCCAAATCCGTCATGTATTACGCTGGATGCTGGCTCAATGTCAAGAGATCGTCACCGCGTCTTCCAGGAACATTGTTCCGCTTGCGTCATTGCCTTTTCGTAGGTATCGGTATTACTAGGTAGGGATTCAGCCACATTCACTAGACTGACTATGGCGTTATGCAAATCACCATCACGATCGTCCTGATACGGAGCAACTACGGTGTTTGTGCATGTGCATTCACCGTCTGGACAAGCACACGGCTCATTCCAAGATACATACTCGGTACATAGCTATGTACCTACTCCGTCGTGGCCATCATGAATGCAGGTGCGCGTTTTTCTTCAACATGATAATAATAGTAGTTAATAGTTAACTACTCGGTGTTTTATTACCCACGGATACATGACGGCCATTAGTGAAGAGCTGTGGCTAGTGCATCCAGCCAGACCGCCAACATTGCTCAGGTCACCATGACGACATTCTTGGTTTTCTTCCTGCCATTCATCGATTCCCTTGTCTGCTTCGATTGTCCCAACCATCTTCTCTCCAATAGCGTGCTGCGTGATGCTCGCGGACGGAACATAATTACGTGTCCTGCTCAGTGCCCGAGCAGAGCATGTACTACGGTACTCTGGTCTGGAGATTTCCGTCTTCATCATGTGGCGCCCTTGGCGATGCCATACCGTTGAGAATACCTACCCCAGGCTTCATCTGCCCTGTCAATGGAGACTGGGGTCCCTTGGGCGGCAGGTAGGATGCAACTGCCGTGGCATAGGTACACAGTAACTAGTCTGGAATACGAAAAACATGTTTATCATGCCCAGTTCTCATCTACACGCTGAATCACGTGAACTACAGAATTCAGCGTCATAGTATTCTCTTATGTCAGCTACTAAATGCATCTAGTCACCTACAAGTCCTCAAGCAGCCACTGGACATGGACCAAGAGAACTTGAGCTAGGTATCGTCGAATGGTCAATCAAACTAGTCTCTTTGATGGCCTATCGCCAGTCGGTAGACTGTCTCGCCAACAAATAGTCTTCTTGTTTGCTTGTACTCATGGGAATCTCGTCTCGCAACTGGACTTGCCGCTTTACCCTTTTTTTTCATCGTACCATCTTTCCTAATAATACCGTTTGTTATAAGATGAACTAAAAGGGTTGGCAGGAGTCGTGTCGTGGAAATATTACTGGATCTAGGAAGTGTTGTAGAGCCGGTGATGGTGCATACTGGGAAGATGCTCCTAGGTTGATGATCCTCACTCGTAATTTCAAATGCATGCATGTGAGCTTCCAATAATAGGAAGAAAAGTATGGTTGTGACAGGTACAGAAATTCAGAATCGATAACTCGGTCATTAGTAAGCGAGTGCACGGACCAACCAGTTACCGAGTTCTCTCCAAGAAGCTGGATTTTTTTGTGAGAGTTGGTATCTGAGAATCTATGAAACGTGCGCTGAGGCTATTTGCCTCAACCTCGCGGCAACCAATCTTCCGCCCAGCCTCTCCAATTGCTCCTCAACGAGGTCCATTGGGCCTCTCACATGCCATGAATCTCTCCACAGAGGCTACTGCGCCCGTTCGTATGTCAGTCTTTACATATAAAAGAAGAAAACTGACGTTCAGACTCTAAGAGTGACTCTGTACATCATGATACGCACGCAACTCCTCCACAATTCATCCAGAGAGAGCACTGGCAATATCAAAGCATGAGAAAAGCCGACCTTGAATCTGATCCAAATGTATTCGATTTAAGCAAACGTCAGCACTTCTCAGAAGAACAGAAAGATATCTGGAGACCTGCTGGATTCATTCCAGCTGCACAAATTGAGGCAGCATGCCAAGCGTATGCCAGAGGTCAACCACTTTCGGGTCCAGTCAAGGACGCACCAATTTTTGAACATCGCGATTTTCCTGGTTTGCAAGTAATATCTGGACTCCTACCACCTGAAACCCAGGTGCTCTTTACCTCTTGTCTTATGCATCGAGATCTTGCGGATCCAGGTCACAAGATCAATCTTCAGGAGACTCACAACATCCCATATCCACCCAAAACCGACTCGCCACCACAGCGATTCGGTAGCACCTTCTTCACTCGCGATAGAGCCGACCCAGCAGACAGTCTCATACCAAAAGACTCTGAGAAACAAAAACCTTTGAATACCGAACAAGCTCTTTATACAAAGCTCAGATGGCTCACGCTAGGAGAACAATACGACTGGCCAACACGTAGCTATGCCAAACACGCAACCCCATTCCCAGAAGATTTATCAAAGCTAGTAACTGGCCTATTTCCCCATATCCAACCAGAGTCAGGAGTAGTCCTCATCTACTCTGCCAAAGACTTCATGCCAGTCCACCGAGACGTATCCGAACAATGCCAACGCGCGCTCGCAAGTTTCAGCGTCGGCTGCGATGGCATATTCATCATGGCGCGTGGCGAAGATGGCGGCGAGGGACCCAACGCACCACGAACAGCAGTCATTAGAGTGAAAAGCGGCGACTGTGTACATTTGACTGGTGAAGCAAGATGGGCATGGCACGCTATGCCTCGAACTATCCCCAGTACGTGCCCACCGCACCTGGCTCCGTGGCCAGTGGGAACGCCAGGCGCGAGTGCGGCTGAGGAGAAGGCGTTTAAGAAGTGGAAGGGATACATGGGATCGAAGCGGATTAATGTTAGTTGTCGCCAGGTTTGGCATGATTGTGGGAATAGTGTCTAGAGTAATTCTTTTGTCAATACTTGGATCCATATACAAATCCAGTCCTTGCATACTATTTATTGCAACGCAACACCCACCCAGTAAAACACAACTACGGGAAAACAAAAGAACACAAAGCAATTTACCCACCTGCCTCCTCATCACGCGCCAAACTTTCAAGGGATCTAATTACCTCTATGCCACTGTCATATTATCAAGAAGTTAACGCGTGTATGCGTATATACAATACAGACTAACTAGCAATCAACTAATATATAACTAACTAGTCCTAATTCACTTTAACCAACATAGTTACTATAAGTCCTATACTTTTACTCGCAACAAAGCCAGAAAATACCCAAGGCAGTCGTAGTTAGGAGTAGGGATTCATGTAATTACATGGGCAAATATTAATTATAAAATAAACACAACTATGCAGGTATCAGGGCTGATTTGTATATCATTTTGGGTTTTGGATATTTAGTTATTATGGTCTACGGCCTTGGAGATTGGCGGTGCTTAGATGTTGATGGCTTTTTATTTAAAGAATTCCTAGTATAACTAATTAGCGGGTTAGTTAGTTAATGGGCGGAGTGTAAGTTTGCGTATTCGAAGCTTGGGGATTGGGATATTGGCTTGTGATGATGATTTGCGCATACGGTTCTTGGCATTGGGGGGTTTTTTTTTGTTGTGGTCGGGTTAGTTAACTATTGGATTTAAGGAGAATGGACGCTTTAAGACATTAGAGTATCTAAATAGAGACGCTTTGGGCTTGCATGGATAGAGGGAATGGTATATCTTTCTTACAAACTCTAGCATTTTGACTTGTAGGTTTATATACTCTGGGGGATGGATTGTGGTGATGGTTGATTGAGAGGGTTAGACTAGCAGTACATGTCGACTACATGTCTCAGGATTACAAGTCCCTTGTTCAAAAGTCTCAGTGTTCAACAAATTAAAGCCAGGAGTACATATATAGGACAAAAGACACTAGAGTCGTACAGCTGCTGCAGCCGACGGCAAAATCTACGTCTACGTTCGCCAACTATCTGCGTCGTTTGATTATCGTGTTCACTCAACCAGTTCTACAGGTCGATGAATTCAAAGCGCACAAGTAGCGTACACGTTGTTTCATGACCACCCAGATCCAACATGCGAATAAAACTCCAGCCCGGCGCGGCATACATCAAACGAACAGCGGTTACAGCGAAGATGGGATTGCGTGCAAACGGGTCATCGCTTTTGATCAGTAATCGTAGAAAGACGAGTTCGTTATCATCGTACTCCCATTCCAGAACCTCTTTCCAGACAGGATCTGTCGACGGCGAATTATCCTTGTGCAGAAAGCCTGTTAGCTTGTGAGGCTTGTAGCCCGCAGTCTTGCGTTTTGGTGGCATATTGTTCAAATCGTTGGGATGCACGAGTGTGCAGGTGAGATAGGGCTTTATATCTTCTGTGCGGTCTTTGGGGAGGGGAATGTCAGTAGCGCCAGCAACGTGTAGGCGAAGTTTTTTTCTTCTGCCAGTGTTCAAGTTGCCATCCCCCCCAGCGCGGAGGGCGGCAGGCTTCAGGACGTAACCACCAGAGCCAGCAAATAGCGCCTCATTGATTTGCATGCTCGCACCAAACGTCTGCCAGTTCATCGCGCATATTTGCGCTCCAATAGCCCAGAATGGGACTGGGCGAAGGTTCTTGGAGGAGATACGGGTGCCTTTTGGATAGACCCGCATCAAAAAGTGTGCGTTGTGGCGAGAGATTTCGTGGGCGTTTACAGGAAGTTGTGCTTTGAGACTCGACTCAGAGACATTTATAAGATGATGGTGAGGTGCATTTTCGAGAGTGCCTTTGAACCACGAGTTGTTCACTGGTTTGACTGACTGCGCATATACTCCGAGCTCGGCTAGCTCAGGAATGATCACGCCCGCGTTTGTCGCCCTCTTCTTTTCCGCATATTGCTTAGCATATCGTTGCTCTTCGTCGTCGCCAGACTCGTGTTCACTGCTTTCCGCCTCGTTTGGTAGGTGATACTCAACGATGACGACAATCTTGTTTCCTAGCTCGGCAAGCGTGACGCGATCATGAGAGGTAGGGTTCGCTTGCTCACAATGTCCCTTCTCACGAATAGCGTAGCTGAGCAGTCGCTCTCCAAAGACTTTGCGCATTATCTGCGCTAGGCGAAGTTGGCCATGTGCGTCGCAGTGATTTTCAAGCGATATCATGATGGGAGCAGCTTGGATCTCATCGGCAGCTTCTTTGTCGACAACATCGCGAAGAGTTTCACATACTTGTCGAAAGGTAATATGAGAAACTAGAGTATACCCGTGCGTGACCTTGGGTTCGTCTCTGTTATCGTCGTTGTCCCATGCATCAATCTCTACACATCGAGAACCAGTGGACAGCGCTGTCTCATACGCAGATGCATCAGACTCGCCGTACAATTGATGTGCCTTTAGATATGTGTTGTGCGAAGAGCTGATGAAATATTCGGGCAGTGGATAGTTTCTGTCAATCACCTCGCGCGGGACGTTGATGTGGCTTTTATCCAGCAACTCGCGCAACGCCACTGTAGGTTCTTCAGTGTTCAAGCCAACTTCCGCCTCCTGCAACACTTGTTCTTGAACGAGGAAATTCTTCAATGCAGCGCTAACACGTAACTTGTCCTTGGTGACTGCTGACCGGCGCGATGCATGGCCTCCTCCTGCAATAGTGGTTGCATCGATAACCTCGCCCTTCTCTTCATCATCAGTCTCAGACTTCTTTGAAAAGGGATTCAGCTTTGCGATGCCAGATACCAAGTCGGACATTGTGGCTGGTGTGGTGATGGAGCAAAGATAGGTTAGGTAACATAGAACGATGCGGCGGTGCGGGGTTGATGAAGCTCGTATTGTCGGCGTGGCTGACGACAGCGTTACGGCTAATATAACTACTAACCCGGGTAGTTAGTGTTGATGATGATAATTATTATTACTGATAATACTGCAGTCCTTCTGGGGTAGCATCGAGCTCATAGAGTCATAGTACAGGTCAACAATAGCCGCTCAATCAAGATCGCAGGAAGAAATATAACTACAGTTGCATCTTGTAAGATCAAGAACACAGCCATTGGATTAGTTATTGCCAATCATCTGTGTATGGAGATTAAGAGTTCTTCTATCCCTCGGTATTCGAGCTTTCATTGCTACCAGAACATTGGTTTTCTACGCTATCAACGTTGTCTCTCGCATAGTTAGAGGTCGTAAATGCATATTAACTTTACTTCGCCTCCTTGGCGCCACTCAACTTGACCGGACTAGTCTTTAGCCATTTGACAGAAGAAATCTCTAGATAAATCTTGGTGGTCAATTGGAAATTTTGAAGCAATCTTGGCCGAGGTAGGTTAACTAGCGGTACGTACTCTGAGTTTATCATGTTTTCGACCAAAAAGCTCAAGTTATCTCCCTGTGGTAAACACAAGAAACTGAAGTGGTCGGCCTCACCAATGGCTCTTGAGATAACCAATTCTCTGGCTTTGTTGGTGGGATAGGCGTGTAAGATGCCTTTTCAGGCGATGCAATATCATGGGCTCCCTTGATATAATTCCTGCTGCATCTCTGATTGAATAGGACGGCACATGGTCTTGCTAGTTATGTTCAGTCAATGATATGTTCTGGCGAATCATCATTCTCAACATGCGTCTGACTTGGTCAGATTCCAGACATTTGCAACTACGCAGTTTGTCTGCCGCCCAAGCTGTGTGTACTATCACAAGGCACAGGTGTTGATTGCCGAGTCGCAGCTCTGGGCACCGTATAACAATGCTCGATATCGGAGAGGCACGGCGAATGGCAATCAGCGGTACGTTACGCGATGTGATGAGCCTAGGTTGATTCATAGTTAGCAGGCTATAGACTTAGATTGATGCGACTGAATCTTGCAGATACTTCTACCGAACGTCCGGTGCAGACCTGGAAACACTCAGGCCAACGACCTAGTGTTGTGAAGCAAAAGGTCAACCTTACGCTGCTTAACGCGCTACTAGTATACATGGAACTTGCGGCACCTAGACCTTGGAGTCAGAAACAGCATACAGCAGTTTCAGAACGGACTCTTATAAAACGGAGATTGGGATTTATTATTCTTTTGAGACCTTGTAATGGCAGGCCCAGCTAGCTTCGTTTTCTGACATATCTGTAGCATTATGTTCGAGTACGTTTGGAGCGAAGAGTACGGAGGCATGGCTCGCGATCGAGGCGGTTTGTGATCTTTGGGAGAAATTTCTACGTTTCCAAGTGACTATGAGCATGGGTTTCATCATGTCAGTACAGTTGAGCTATGCCAAAGCCTTCAAGTGGTTTATTCGATATGGAAGAATTTCCTGAGACAGAGGGAGAGTGCTCGCATAAGGCTAGGAATCATGATGCTCATTCCTTTTGAGGTTTTTGCGTCGGCATAGCGACGTTCCTGGTATGCGTGTGGTAAACGTTTCATAGATGAGAGCGAAGCACATAGTCAGAAAGGCTGCGAGCACACATTATGAACTGGATATGGATACAAATATAGACATGCTGCGCGATAGAAGACTCTGAAAGAAGTCGCTTTGGGTTGGAATGGTGTCCAAGTGAAAGGAGGGGTCTAAGCGCTTAGAAGGACGCAAGGGATCGCCGCGTCCTTCAAGGCAACAAAGATAAGGCTGGCTATCGAACCTGAGCCAAGCCCCTTGATTCTTTTCTTTTTTCTTTTCCTCCCGGAATTCCAATAGCTTTTCTGGTGTAAACCTTTTGGCCCAACGCAGATGGTGCTTCTACAAGCCTACAACCACGTAGCCATACTATCTGTTGACAACTATCTTTTTGCGCAGAATTCGACCTTTTCTGCGTCTTTTCTATAGCCTTTCACCGCTATAACTCTACGTACGAACTGCCAGACATCGTCAGTCGCGCTTAGTCTCGAATCAACTCCTCCGCTCGATCTCCCCCGCACACTCAGTCCGAAATCGTGAGACGACAACGCGTCAACGAAGCCAGATTCATTTGGCCTGTCTTCGTGATGTTTATCATATCTCTAGAGATATGTGAGCAAAAGGTCATATACTTCTGAGCCCTGCTACATGGAATGGAGGGGGTTATGTATTGAACAGTTTCTGACACAGCGTGATGCCAACGTATGCACGTCTGATCCATCACCGTGACATATAGAGTATCAGAGCGCCGCATCTGAAACACAATAGGAAAACAGTCGTAGTACTAGCCCGTGTACATCTTGGAAAAAACCTTTCGATGTTATGGCAGCAAAACTGGGCGACGTTTTCACGAGGAGTTATAGCAGCGCGGTCAACAATCAAACGTAAAACATTATGATAGTTGCCATCAGTCCAACAGGTTGTAGTGCTACGACTTTAATCAAACTCCAGTAAGAAGTGCCACATTAATGTGGAGGGCGGATAGGACCTATGTGATTTATTGTCAGTAGACTGACAAAAAATCATTTGATGGACAACTTCCCTTGCTCATATTCCAAGACTCTGCATCTTGTTAATTTTTTGGGCTCAGAGTACGCTTACAGCTATACCCAAGTACTATTAGGGGCTCGGGAAAAGTAATGACGCTCCTAAGCATGCAACGGGGGCAGCACAGCATGCCTCAGGTGATGAAGCCTGATATTTCCCCTGGTATTGAATATGGAGAGACTATTGGCACACTAGGTTATCCGAACGGCAGCAAGACGGCATCTGGGATCCTGAGTCACAGATTCGTACAAAGAAGTACAGTGATTAGGATTAATACCTAGGTAGGTACGGAAGGTTCCTTCCGAATCCGCAGAGCAGAGCAGAACATGTTACACAACCCGCAATCTAATTTCCCAAGTTACCTCGGCCATTTTCCCCTAGCACTCTTACCAACTAGTACCATGAGACCTCCGCATATTATTACTGAGCCCTAAGAGATTTTGTACTAGTTCGAAGACGCACTGCGTGTCTTGAAACTCCCTCATGTACTGGTATTGGCCAGGTCTCAATACTTCCCCTATCAGGTACATATATAATGAAGCCCCCATGGATGATAATAGGGTCCGATGTGGCGGTGCCAAGGGGCCCTGCATGGTTCGTCAACGAGAAGAGGGCTTTCCAAGTGGCCCGAAAGGGTATTAATATATCTTATAATATAGACAGAAACGGATTGTTTCTATTTAGGCGCTAGCAATTGAGGCTGAGGAGTGTTGGCCGACCATTAACAGCTACGGCGAAGGATTATCACCACTTGTCAATCATCTCACACTACCGGGAAAATCCAGTCGCTCATACATTTAAAAACAGTCTTTCCAAAAGTTCAGCTGGCCTGAGAAGTACGGTACGGTAGCAGGCATTCCTGATTCCTGTGGGGCCAAATAATCCGCCGATCATAAAGAACATAGTAGATGACCGGAATCCGAGCTGCCGCCCATATCTCGCTCACGTCCCTAGTGCGTCATCATGCTACACCGGCCGTGAAGAGACTCGGCCGTGGAACTAAGAGAAGAATAGTAGCCGGCCAACTTTAAATGCAGGCGAAAACCAAAACACAACAGCTCGGATCATGTTTTTACTTCCCAGGTCTGTGCTGAAGAATGATGGTTTGTCCAGTCTATGATATCAGCTGACAATACAGAGCCGCCGAAAGGAGCCTTAAGGGTCTTTGTCTACCTTGCTGCCTTTACTGAGGCATTTGATGGATCCCGCTTTCACCGCATCATGCACGAGGCCAAACCAAGAATAGACGGACAAGATCTCTAGGTTCCTACACATGTTCAGTTTCCCCATGTTACTTGGATTCGTGGCCAAAAACAATAGATTTAACGTACAAATCTCTGCATCCACACTGTTGTGGGGATCATCTATGTAAATCCAAGTATGAAAAGACACCACTGTACCCCTGCTTCCTCCATCTTAGTTCCTTGGACAAAAAGCAAAATTTCACCCAGCATACGAATACACACCTAATTACCCCGAAGCGAGAGTACAACGCGAGACCCCGAAGCGCGTGTAGTTACGGGCAACAATACCTGGACTCACCGATTATCGAGGATCAACACTTGTCTGCCAGCGAATCAAGGCCTGAAGCGCCTCCCTTGCAACTGCACTCCGAGTCATTGGATACAAATGGCCTGACTTGCTTAGTCTCGGGAACCACGTGTGTCTTCAATATTGAGGTGAATGACCAGGATCGTTAGGGGCGGGCTGTACCACCAAGCCGCTCTGCCAAGTGCCCGACAGTCAGCTACCCTGCTTGGATCCATGAAACGCCTCATGCACTGGCTCACTTACATAGTATACTGCTGAACTCACGGCTCTTCCCGCCTGATTATGTTGATACATGCCCATCACAGTGCTCTGGTATGGCTTTTGATGGGAAGTGAAGCCGATAACAAGATTAATTTTCATGGCAAGCGTTGTTGGGATATACTGGCAGAAAGCTGCAAGGGGTTGGTCTCTCGGGACGGGTAGCAGAATGCCATTGTTCGTCTTCCACCAGAAGAGTATGCGAAAGATCATAGGACATCAGTAAGGAAAAGAATGCCATAAGAAAGTCTATTGTTACCAGCATACATGTGCATGGGGGAGATCTTCCCCTGATGCTGCCGGCAATTTCTCTCCAACTGAATGTTAAAATATTGAGCACGTTTGTCCAAGAACTGTCCTGAGACGAAACTAATTTTTACATGTTGACCATTGCCATGATGATTTGCGCCAGTCAGGAAGCTTGCTGCGCATCGTTGCCCTCTGGAATCCTCTCTGGTTGCTCGACAGAAGCGTCAATGTCTCGTATCATGCTATCTGCTACATGATCTCGCTTAATATTGCCACATGTGAAGTGTGCCCTGTCAACGTACCTGCAGGACATTTAACCATAAGCAAAGACTTTTCATCGGTGCTTTCTGACGCAATCATAATGCTGGGAAAGTCCTGAAGTACTAGCCCATGCATGGGACAATTGTTTTTGACTGAACATTCGTGTCCAGTCTCTTGTGTAAAAGGTCTGAGGTGATCGCCACAATGCAAAAGGTCAATATCAATCTCATCGAAGTTGAGGATCCGATCGTCATCTTTCCAGTTTGATGCAATTGGCATGTGAGTGTATATAGATTGTTCTTCCCGGGCTGGTTGAGATTCATGGGTCCTGATCATGGTGGGTCAGATATGGTCAAGAGAGAGAAGGATTTTCCTGCTTCATACTTGAATTCAACCTTGGGCATCTTCGGGACGGTAAGAGGAGGTGATGCCATTGTTTTGGAAGAGTGCTAGACTGAGACTTGAATGCAAGAACTAATAGCTACCGCCTATATACCACTAGCTTCGGCGATGAATGTTTATATACTGATGTTTTGTTGCTATGCATCCTGTTGATACAAACCAGGCCAAATTGAGCATAGCAGAATTATCTGCTTTTCTCAACGAATGGCTCTAAGTGGTTGAAGTGGAAGGTTGATTGACGCATTCACCAATGCCACGTCGACTGCATCACAGACCATGAGATGATGGTGAATTAACAAGCATATGAAAAGGTGCACGGCTCCCTGGATATAGTTAGGGAAAAGTACTACCTGTTCGAGCAGCTTACAAGGAGGTTTAGTGCAGGTGCAAAGTACATTACAGTTTGAAGCATAACATAAATCAGTTAGCATAGTTACTTCCTTATTGGGAGCTATCTTCCACTGTGGGAACCGGCGGAACCTTGGAACTCTAGTCAGTGTAACGGCATTGGCTGCATCCTGGTGTTTCAATGTTGGCTGCGGGCGCGCGGGAGACTGCCGATGGACCAAAGCCGGGGCAACAGTGACGGCTACGAAAGCGCAAATGAAAGCGGAAACGAGGCCAAAGACGAACAGGGGTCAATAGCGTATACGAGATGCCTAAAGACCAGCCGTGGAAGTTGGATTTGAATCCCATTGGCCAAGGAACTGGTTGGTCGAATGTTTAGCAATGGGTGTTGCTTAAGAAGTGTTTCAGACACCTATTCGTTGTCGATCCGAAGTTGCCTACACGCTGCGCTGCCACCGATTGCCCTGCCCAAGTGGAATCTATTGCGCTTAGCGCGACTCTCTGCTTAGTGAAGGGTGATTACACTGAGTGTACCTATGCATGACCTCTGACAACGCTTCCATGCTTCGACACGAGCTTCTGGTCGCCGTCATCGCCAGCACGCTCTGTGCTGCTGTTCGTTTCGGCCGCAGCATATTCGAACTTACCATCTCTATTCAAAAGTCAATTCTTTGGTTGGTTTTTTCGGCAATGGTCTGGCCAACTTGCTCACTCCGTCCCGTTAGCTGCAGCTCGGACAAGCTCGATCCAAATCGAAATACTACAAACCTTCTTCACTTCTATTTCTTTTTTTGGATTATACTTCATCGCTCTGCTAATGGTTGAACGGATTGCGCTACTTTCTCTCGCCGAAATTTCCAATCCTGTAGTGACACTAATATGCGCTAACTAGGTTGGAGATATAATCGGCCAAATGAAAAGCTTAATTATACTATCTGATAATCTGTGTACCCGCAGTATGAACTGTATGAGAGCAAAGTGCTTTTTTGAGGCCCCGTCAGCGCCTGGTGTGCTCCCGTGCTCTTTTGATAATTTTCCCAGACTAATCAAGACACGAAGTCATACACGCTCTGCTGTCGGGGTAAATCGGGCAAATTTTGGGTCTGATCGGTGTAACTAGCGCACGGTCGAGGTTCTCCTTCAAGCATTATTAAGCGCTCGTCAATCGGAGCGATCACATCATCCTCAAACAAAACAAGACTAGGAATAGCCCAGTTGTAATTTGACTGTTTGAATTACTTGCCTGCACGCTAGAAGTATCAGCAAAGGGCCCTCTCTACTGTACATCACAGACCAATTAACAGGGATACTCGAATCAAGTTGATTCGGTGTGGGAAAAAGTAGCTCAATAATAGTTAAATAGCAGAATGAACGTCAAAAGTGCCCATCATTCGGCCCGCAAGATTAGATTCGGGCTCGGACACAGAAGATTGATATCTGATTTTTGTTTTGTTTTCATTTCTCTGGAATAAATGAAATCATGATAGTTTTTGGGTAACCAAGGGTGCGGCTAAAATCGCCGTCCAACAGGCGCCGCAAAAATGTTATTGCTAACACATTCATTCCCGACATCCTTGCTCGACGAACGGATGCCGGCTACGCACATGAACCTCAACAAGACTTGATTCAAAAGTCGTCTAATACATAGTAGGTCAATGACTGGCTGCTACCTCTCACGGATTCCAGAGTCCTAAGAAGGAAGGAATTCACCACTCTTCCCGCTTCCCCGAAATCCGCTGCTGAAGAGTTCCGCGCAGCGTGTAACATGGTTGCATACCTATGTGAGATATCCCTGCAGACGAACAAAAGGCCGACAGTCCGATTGACATATGCAGCGCTAATTTTCCGGGCCTGGGCAATGCATAGAACGCATGCCTAGGTAGGGTGCGTCCAGGGGTTCTGGTCCTGGTTGCATGGCGGCATCTCGTCCACAAGAACAGGCGGTCAGTAGTAACTAATTGCGATCTGGCGGATAGAAGGTCGTGATAACAAGGATGCTGTCACTGCAGCCTTATCAGTGGACAAGGAGGCTGCAGGTGCAGGACAGATGCGTACTTTGATATGGTTTCCATTGGCCTTTGGTGTGCTACTTTTGCTTTTTTACATGCTTGTTGGTATCTTTGCGACATGGAGCCTCTGTCGTAAAACCTTGGAACTACGTAAAACGGAGAGGGAACGTCACACAACAACAGTAACGGTGATCAACAGGTGTGACACTTGAATTTCCACCAAGTCAACACTCCTAACTTAGCGGACTCGGGCTGATGGTGATGCTTGGTAATGTTGCGACATCCCAGCAATACGGTCTTGTGGCGTTTCTGCTTGGGAATTGTATGGCTGACAGGTACTAACAAGGCTTCCTGTTACAACTTGCAAGCCACATTACCCTGAAGGTATCCGCGCGAGGCTGTTCGGCTGCGATGCCAAGTTTGCAAAGGACAAGGCTTGCAGGAGGCCATGCATATTAACATTGGGATGAGTGCCCCTTACACACGGCCGGTGCCGCGCTGAGCGCGAAGGCACATGTCCAACATGTTACATGGTACTTTGTTGTAAAGTTAGTCTACAATGAACGTTTAGGTCAGCATTAGCTTGGAGAGAAAGGGGATTGTCTCGCCAGCTGCACAGGAGCCTTGGAGTAAACACAGCGTCTGAGAAATTTAGCGTCAATAGAAGCGAAGTAGGGCGGTAGGGTCACTCGAAAGGTACAGCGTGATATGCCGATTGGCCTTGTTCCAGACGGCTGTAATCAGCCTTGTTGCATACCTACTACTACGTATGTATTGAGAACATGACGAATTCACACCGCTTGTTGTGTAAAACGCTTCGTATCCGAAACAAGTATGGATTCACGTCGCGTTCCCAGGCTGTGATTACGGCTTCGACCATTGAGCCTCAATATTGAGGGCCTGCAACCACCTTGTCCAACTCCATGCCTACTATAAGCGCCCGCGCTAGCCTATCTCATCCATGCTGATGCAGATCAAAGGATTAAGCGCTTTCTAGAAGCCACGTTCATTGTCTAGGAAACTCCTGTAATTATCATGCACGTAAGACGACTACCGAAAAGGATCAAGAAGATTTCTCAATGACTGTTTTCTGACATACCTATAACTATAGTGCAAAAAAAACCCTGGAAACTTCCGTTCATGCCAGGATCATGGGGCTTTGACACAGAATCTAGTTGGTAGCTGCCAGCGATTATGACAGTCGTTTACCAGGCTAAAGTATCCAAGAATGCCAGGGTCACTGGTGAAGAGCTCTTTGGTGCAATGCCGTGAACTAAAGAGCTTAAAAATAACGCTGCGTATCCATGTAGATTACAAAATGGGTATTACTAGTTATACAGTATATAAAATAAAGAGAATAATTGATAGAGAAGACGACATCTAGTTCACCAAACGACTCAATTTAAACCTAGCAGAACAAAGCTCATTGTAGAGATCAGGCTATTAGGATTTCTCGGCCAAAGAATTTGCCTCTGTAGACTTGGAGCTTCTCAAATCAAATGGTGCATCCGAAGCTGTGCTGTGGATAGCCAGAGCGAGATCTTGTGAGATGCCTTCGAGATCATTCCGTGGGATCTGGCCACAATTGCAGCCACATGACGCTGATGTGCCTACTCGACAGTGGAAGGTCAACGCCAAAGGAGGCATGTTCGAGAGAAACTTGGGCTCAAGGGTACTTGAGGTGTTCGTGTGACCAGGAATTACGTGATGTAGTGAGAGGCCCAGTAAATTTGCATGATATGGGCAGGTGGTGTTTAGCGGCACATCGATAGTGTTCGTAAGAGGAAGTAATGGGGTTTCATTGTCGTTAGTGGAGAGACCTCTATCGTACCGCAGACATGCGGAGGCGTCGGCCGATTTACGTTGTGCTGATACGCAATATGAGGTTGAAGATGAGGGCCGGCCCTGCAAGACAGGAAGGCAAACATGTGGAGGGGGAGACTGAGGCAGATGTGTCGCGTCGTTCCTGTCCAAAGTCAATCCGCTACTTGCAATGGTGTTTCGGCAGGTACAGACCTGATCTTGTTCTGTGAGGATGACAAGGCGATGTCTACCATTTTCCATTAGTCGCAGAGAGACTCTGTGAAATGTCGGTATGTAGAGTGAAGTGCAAAGACTTGGAATTCATTCCATTCTTCTATAAATTTAGATTTTGTTTGTCACGTAGACATGTTATGCCATTGCTTACTATAAACAGTCAGAGACCTCCTCGTCGAATTTGACCTGGGACGCTTCATGCCGGCCTGGAAACAGAGAGGCGTTCCGGCAGGTCGTAGTCTAGATCGGCGCCGATCCAATCTTCTTCCAGGATAGACGAGATGTATGCCTGGTCAGCTGAGCCATGCACGGCTGCTCCGTGGTGTTTCAGGTGGCTTCTTGATGCTCAACAGTTCTCGGGCACGTCCACACGCGCTGGTTGTTAGCTCATAGCTATGTGCTAGGCATTTGTTTCATTGGATTCAAAGGCGACCACAATCATGCTCTCCAGCTCCCCCGGCCACGCAGCGGCTGTCGGATCCAATAGAAATCTTTTTACAAGATGGAACCTCGGGACATATTACAATTCTCTCTGAGGAAATTCCTGTTGCGTGATACATGCTTTCGAAGAAGTTTTTGTTTTACTGGTTGACGAAACAGTATGGTAGTTATAGGTACAAGGATGGTATTGGAAATAAATAGTGACTTGCGGTGGGACCAAGGATGACGCTGGGTGTTCTAACCACCTTTTTTCTCGATCACTGATGTTCACTGACCATGGACGCTTCAAGTTAGTATGTTCGTGTTAGTAATCTACGTACCCCTGCAAGTAACAGGAACTCGCTTACGGCGGTAGCTACGAGCGGCGGGTTGTTCGGCGCCACGGGAACGCGCCGGGTTCGTCACGCAAGTCAAAGTGCACCTCAAAGGACACGAGCGAGTTCGTTTGTAGTGAATGGAAGGGCTGGGCCGATTTTAGGTTGGATCCTTCTACCCAAATAAACACCCGTGAATCCTTCGTAGTATAGCGTATACATCGGTAGTCTGTGTCTTCCCATGGAGTTGATGGAGTTGACCAGCATTGCGTCTCAAGAGCAACTAGCTCGATGAATGGTGAGTCAAGTCCATATCAGTGTCCAGTGAGCATCTTGCAAGTGAGTGGCAAAGGGGCTGGTAAGGATTACGTTGATGAACGGTACCTATCTCACTTGATCCAAGCAAGGGGTTGCCAGGTGTACTCCGTACCTACCCCTATTACGATGTGGCTGTCAAAAGGCTACAAGCAGGCAAAGAGGCAACCGCTCGTGCTCAGCAAGGGTGTTGTCAATATTACCAGACTTTTTTTGGTAAAGACTAGATGTTTACGCTCGACACGACGAGGCAAAATTGGACCACTAATTACTCCGTACTCCGTATTTCCCCAGGATTACGGAGTAGTTCGGCTATTGCGAATTATCCCTGCATTTCCACGTGGCCTAAGGCAAGGGGAAACAAGGATGATGCGCAGATAAACCTGGACCAAAGTCATGGGCATTCCAGGGGCACCAGACAATACCATTGGATTTTTACTTTCGGTTTCATCTGAGCAGTGGGGACAAGTGCGTTGGACACTGCTGCCATTAACTACTTCAAGCCCAGTGCCCAGCCCAGCCCAGCCTAGGTAGCTATGTGGTGCCGGGTTATACAGTAACATACGTGTCATGCATGTAAGTGTCGCGAGGATACGCCAACCCATGTCAAGATCTCTGTACCGGCTCACAGCTTATTTACAGTGCAAAAACCAGTAATGTGTTCAATTTTAATGTTTTATTGGCATGATGCCGATCATTGGCGGCCCAACTTATGTGTAGGAATCAACACGCAGGCGATCGCTAACTAGTTAATTATGCCCCAGAGCTAGTTAGTTCAAGAGTCATTCTCCGGTCACAGTTCTTGGGAAGTCTACTTGATACATCCTCTTCATGTTATTGGTAGAAGAAATATCGTTGCATTCCGAGACGATACCGATCACGTGCATGGGTGAATGTGGGGAAATAGCGGAAAATTAGCCGCGCGTGGGGACGAGAATGAGACGGACATGGTGGGGTAAGCCGGGCCGAGAAGCCTACAATAGCCGTCAACACCACCTCAAAAACTACTGTGGCATGCATCATTACTTGTAGACCAATTTTCAAACATGACGCACGTTACAAACGAGGCAGATGGCGCCAGTGGCACATTGGCAAGCTCAAAGTTGCTTTGGAAGCATGCCAAACCAGAATCAACGCCCATGTACAAGTTCATGCAGTACGTGAACTGTACGTATTCATTGAACCTCGCCACATATCCAGAGCTCCATGAATGGAGTATCCAGAATATTGATCATTTTTGGCAGAGCGTATGGAGTTTTGTCGGCGTAAAGGCTGAGGGACAACCATCTCCAGTATGTACCTAGGTAGTCTTGGCAGATATTGTCAAGTCAACCCCACTGACGAGAAGCAGGCTGTTGACCCTGAAGCGCCCATGTTTCCTCGTCCCGTTTTTTTCCAAAATTCACGACTGAACTTTGCTGAAAATCTACTTTTCCCTACTCAAGAAGTTGACTCGGAGTCGACCGCCATCATCGCTGCCACAGAGACAACTCGTGAGACGGTAACATGGAGAGAACTTCGAGAGAGGGTTAGGCTTTGCCAAGCAGGCTTGGTCGCTCTTGGAGTCGAGGAAGGTGACCGTATAGCCGGCTATGTCGCAAACCACACCAATGCATTGGTCGCTATGATTGCTGCCACTTCACTAGGTTGTGTTTGGACTGCTGTAAGTCCTGATACTGGCGTCCACGCCGTACTTGAGCGTCTACGACAGATTGAGCCCACTGTGCTCTTTGCAGACAATGCATCTTTTTACAATGGTCGGAGCCATCCAGTATTGCCCAAGGTTCAGGAGATTGCAAACGAACTGCCGTCCCTTCAAGCGGTTGTCATTTTTCCGACTGTGTCTTCGGTAGATTTTGACCCAAAGTCGATCAAGGTACAATCTGGATGTGCATACGACTATGCGACTTTTACTTCTCCTCCAACTGTTCCAGAGCTCACCTTCAAGCGACTGCCTGCGGACCATCCAGTGTATATCTTGTACTCAAGTGGCACGACTGGTGCTCCGAAATGCATTGTGCATGGCGCGATTGGCACCTTGTTACAGCACAAGAAAGAACACATCATTCACTGCACCATCACACCACAGTCACGACTTTTCTACTTTACCACCTGTACCTGGATGATGTGGCATTGGCTTGTTTCTGGGCTTGCGTCAGGAGCAACTATTGTACTGTACGATGGCTCGCCTTTTCGATATGTGGATCAAAACGATACTTCAACCTCTGTTCCCGATGACCTAGCCATGCATCGACTCATCGACGAATTTGGAATAACCCACTTTGGGACATCCGCAAAGTATCTGTCGGTTCTAGAGCAAAAGACTGTCGATCCAATGTCTGCTGGCCTCGCTCTCAAAAATCTGGAGGCAATCTACTCTACCGGCTCCCCACTCGCACCTTCCACGTTTTCTTACGTTTACTCTGCATTTCCACCAACGATCAATCTCGGCAGCATAACGGGAGGAACCGACATTATATCACTTTTTGGTGCGCCAAATCCATTACTGCCCGTTTATGAGGGAGAGATTCAAGGCGCAGGACTCGGCATGGCAGTGGCAGCATATGACTACACTGGTGCAGATGTCTCGGCCACGGGTGAGCCTGGCGACTTGGTGTGCACAAAATCTTTCATCTGCCAGCCTGTGGCATTCTGGGGGACTGAAGGCGAGAACAAGTACAAGAAATCGTACTTTGATAAATTTACTAATCAGAAAGGACAAGCCATTTGGCATCACGGCGATTTTGTGCGCTTCCATCCCGGCACCCGCGGTCTTTGGATGCTCGGTCGCAGCGATGGCATTCTAAAGCCTGCTGGAGTACGTTTCGGATCTGCCGAGATATACAACGTAGTACTGGAACATTTTGCGGACAAGGTCTCGGATGCCTTGTGCATTGGTCGAAGAAGAGAGACGGACTGTGATGAGACGGTGGTGCTCTTTTTGAAAATGGCTGATGGTCAGCAATTGACTTCTGAATTAATCAACAAGGTCAAAGTCACCATTAAGAATGCTCTCAGCGCACGACACGTTCCAGCCATTGTTGATGAGTGCCCTGAAATCCCAGTCACTACCAATGGAAAGAAGTAAGTCGAATCGTCTGACGCAAGATATGATGAGCTGACATGCAACAGGGTCGAAGGTGCAGTGAAGCAAATATTGTGCGGACTCAACGTCAAAACCTCTGCAAGCGTCGCGAATGCAGAATGCCTCGATTGGTATCGAAATTGGGCCATGACACACTAGACTAAAAATCCAATACTCCGTATTTCCTCTGATATTGTATTGTCCAGCGAGCCAAGGTACTTTTTACTCCACAACACACCATGTCAAGGCTACAATGTCAACCCAAACCCGCCCCTCAAAAAACAATGTCCACATCGCAATAATCATTGTACAAACCCCCCCCC
>SSBG01000010.1:112764-151960 GCA_028220655.1 Shiraia bambusicola | reverse complement strand
ACCGCAAGCGAAGAAGAAATCGAAACCTCCAACGACCGCCTCAGCGAAATCAAAGCGCTCAAATCTATCCTGCCATCCGACCAAGCGGAATCTCCAAGACTCATGACTCTTCTTCCTCCCCTCATCAAGACCCTAGAAGAAGAAGACCTTGCCGCTGAACTCCCAATATACGAAGAAATCCTAGCACTGACATGCTCGACTTTCGGCATCGCGGATCGTGCAAAGTATTGGGCTGGGCGCGCGAGAAGGCATTGGGCTGTCGTTGCTGGCAAGGAGAGTTGGGAGCAGAGGCGATGTGGGGATTTAGAAGAAGATGTTGAATCTCATGCTACGTGGATGAGTTGTGAGGGTAGTCGGGATCTTTCATGGGAAGAGAAAGAAGGAGAGAGTGATCATGAGCCGGTAGCTAGTGCGACAAGTCAGGGATCATGAAGATCGGAGTGGATATGATAAGAGGTTTAAAAGCGACCCATTCCTTAAAAACGCGTAAAAAGATGCGTATGTCCGTTTTCCGAGTGTTGCTGCTTAAGTCTCTTCCCCGGGCACGTGATGGGGAGAAAGCGGGAGTGAATTAAGTCCTTGGAAATCTAAGAGCCCAGCTTTGGCCTGTGCATAGATTTTCTTGTATGTAGGACATCCCTAGTCCGATTTATGGAGAGGAGACATTTAATTTTGGATATATTGTTACTGGCTTTATATCCTGTAATCGCTATTCGCTACGGTGACGATGTGGAACAGCCTACCAACATGTATTCTTAATTGTTGCGAAGCAAAAGATCAGTCTTGAAACTTCTCAACACGTTGCTAGTACATATGGAGTAATGGCGGCAGTTTGCGACATTAGTCGATGCAAGTTTTTGTATTCAAGTGCTCAAATACTCCATGAAGTTGTTCTGCAAACAACTTGACATAAAACTGATAAGACAACACATTATGTCTCTGAATCTGCCAAATATATTCATCTTCCCTGACTTTTTCAGAGCCTGTTCTACCTCACTTTCAAGTATCGTTGTCCCCGCTAGCTGCGTCATCCACAGCGGGCGTGTTCCTTTTGCGTGATCGCCCTGATGACCCTACTGCCTTTCTTTTCGCCGGAAGGAGGTCCTACTGTAGGCCCTCTTGTGTGGTACAATTAAGCGTAGCGTGACTCAAAAGGTATCGTTGCAATGAGGTTTTTGGTACTCGGGTATGTACAGGTGCTTATCGATCCCTGAATATGGTGCATAGTTGACTTAAACCCTTCCCAGAATCGGGCCATGTCTGGGGGATTCTGGTGTCGGAAATTCTCTAGACTCATCGGGTGACCGCTGTCCTTGGTAGGATAGCATCATCGGGCATTCTTGTACTCCATTTCTAGGCCTGCTGGAACGAGGGAGAAACGCGCAGATCAGTCGCTTCTTCGCCAGAGGCTAGGCATCTGTAGGATACATGGATCTCTGCGGGCAATGTACCTTGCCGACCTGTGGTTATTTAACCATTTTCCAGTGTTGGTACAGTCAAAGGTATCGTGAATCAATAGGTGTCTTTGCTTCCCACAATTCCCCCCCAAAAGGACACACAGTCCATCAAGCTTTTTATGTTCCTTTTGTGGCATTTGACCAAAGAATGTCCTGTTTGCCATGATATATTCTAATACATCCGGAGAAATAGAAAGAAAAGCGGCCAACATAAAGGACATGATCATTGATGACCCATTCGAAAAGCATGAGGGGGTATGACATTGTTCAGAAACGCTGCCGCTACCGGCGAGAGAAAAAAAAGACATATGATTTCTGCGGTTATTGCGGCTCTTTGTGTTTGGCAAAAATCATGTCTATCATAGCATCAAGCTGAGCTTCTTGACACGCGTGATGAAAATCCAGATACGACAGACGCATGAATGTAGAAATGATAAAGTTTATTCCGATCCAGATCTTACGGTCCACCACGTCATCGTGGATGCATATCCGACCAGGAACCAAGAAAAAGAAAATTCCCGGTGCAAGCATATCCCTAACAATGACGCTTGACAAAAGTCTTCCAGTATAGCACTATTGCTATCATGAACCGTGAGCTCCTGAGAATAGCCCCTTCCCATACATACGCCCAACTAATTCAAGACTCCTTAAACACGAAGCGCCCCCCTTTAACGTTGTGTGCTGGCCTTTTCGTCCTTGCCCTTCTTTGATTTCCTAAGGGTGATGGAGGTGTCTTTAGAGTTACTGAGCCCGGCGCAATATGCCTGTTTGCCTCCTAGACGTGGTGGACTACCGGCAGTGTCGTCATACACCTACTGAGGCTTAAGGGCTCACGCTCTCACTATAAAATGGGTCATTTTTTTGACCAAAACATGGCGTTTCCTTGTGAGTCCCTGTTTGCATGAACGGGACTAGTCATTGTTGGAGAATTCGACGAATTGTACAAAACGTGTTTTGTCATGGGCTTAGGTAGTATGGTTTGCGATTGAGGTCAAAGGTCTTCTAAAAGAAGAGACATCGTGCTTAAGTCTAGGAAGCTGGTGATCGAGTCTCCTCCAAAAACCACAGTGTTCACTAGAGTAGAAGGACGTGCTGAAAATCATAGGTGGGGAGGGTTTCCGAGGAGAATATGGAACTCGGGAGTAGTGTGCAGTTGAGTGGAGTGTGGTGACTCGATTCTCCATATAGTGGGCTGATTCTATTGGGTGAATGTGTGGAAACAGGACTCAAAATTGATTGTTATTCTTTTGAAACTCAGGAAGACTTGTGTCTGGAAGCTGTTATATAGACCAGAGTAGAGCTGTTAAAGCCCTAACACTACATCCCCTGAACCCCTTTGGGCGTTGGACCCCATCCCATTACTCTCCCAGCACCAGGCACATGTGGCGGGCCACAGGGCCACGGCACAGTAGTTTGTTTTTAGAGAAGAGAATAAAATTGTTAGGCAAGGCCTTAACAAGGCAAGGTTAAGAGCAGTGAATATTAGGAGTAGATAATATATTGAAGGTAGCTGTAGCCTCTATAGACTAATCGCTGGAGATTATATCAGAAAGGGCCCATATATAGGGAGGGATATGTTGGCCACGTGATTAGTGCCCTTGGGCTCCCTAGTCTGGCCTAGTCCAAATAGGGACGCCAAGGCTGTCACCACGACAGGCGCTGACAACAATAGGACTAAAGGTTTGCCGGGGACATTCTGTCCAGCCAGTTGATTTAAAAAGGCGGAATAGGTTGGCTGCTTAAAACATCCTTTTTGTCTTGGAGGAGAATGGCACCATTGATCGTTTCTTATGGGTGGAGGGGGGCTGTTTTGCTTTAACTCTAGAGCTCTCTAGGTTAGTTATACCTAATTACTTTGCATAAATATTGCTGCAACATCCACAGATAGAGTTCGAACCGAAAAAGTCTTCAACATGATTGTATTTCGCCTTTCCTCTCAAAGAACCCAGATAACAACACAACGCTCATCTTTAACCGCGCGAATTTGTCGCCGACCCCACGAAAAGTCATGAGTAGGCGCTAGACACTAGAGTTTTTTCTTGGGAGAATTGCTGCTCCGTCTTTTAATTCAGAGGCCTCTTCAACGCGTTCGGGAGATTTATAACCAGAGAAATATCTGGAATCATGTCCTATTGCGTAAACACATCCGTTCAATTTCGGTTATTAGGCAAGCAGCATAGGGAGGTCTCATATGCTGATGTAGCCAAGTTCTCAAGCCAAGGACGCATATTCTGGAATAAGGACGTGGAGGAAATCATAATAACCTCCCGTATATCCGTCTCGACAGACAAGATAAGAAAAACTTTGCCGCGATGCCGAAGGGACATAGGAAAGGGGGTATAGGGGGTATGCCATATTTTCCATCGCTCGTAGAGAATACAAGAAAGGCTTAGGTTCTTTCCAGCGTAAAAGAGAGTAAACAAAGATGTGATAAACTATGTATATTCTGATATGTATATGAGCTATACAAAAAGCACCGCGTAACAGGGCCACCCGTATGAACGGCGGATTTTATTGGCACTCGTCCAGCCTGGAGAATTTCGAGATTACCGTTCTTCCAAGCTCGAGATCTCCATCCAGCCAAGCTCAAGATTTCTTTTCTTCCAGGCCCCGACTCGTAGACACCCTCTCCACCAAGTCGCATCTCCAATCATGCAGGCCTGATCACATACCAGACGCGATACCAACCGTTGCGAAAACGCAACGCATTATACTTTTTGCGTCCCAGTTTCCGTCTTTGTCATTCAGATTATATCTTTGGTGCCTTGAATCTGCCTTCATGGAATTATAGACAGGTACAATGGACACGGAAGCGTAGCAGGTGCACCACCATAAACACCCCTCATAATGAAGTCACCGCACCTTTTCAACCGACATAATTCAAGCTTCTCTTGACTCTGCCTGTTTTTGGCACAGAGTACAACTTTAGAAACTCGAGCTCTTGAACACGTTTTGCCTTTCTTTTTGTGCTTGAAGACAGCATGATCGTGTATTTTAGGCTGTGGAAAGTCCAGTTGGCCATGCTGTTTCTTGTTATAATAGCTGGTCTGTGATGCGTGACCAGGAATCTTAACTTATTCTGCTTAATGCATTCCTAAGAGATAGGAACGGTTGATGGGCTCGGTATAGTAGCTTTGTGGCGTCCGTGACGTGTCGCGTGGTCCATATAAGCCACTCATCTTCTTTCTTCTGAGCATCTCGCAGGCATGGATGATGAAACCTTTCAAACGGCATACCACATAATTCTTTGTTGTTCAGGAATGGTGCAGTCGATCAGCCACTTCTTTCACCACGTGCCCCGACGACCTGTCGCAGTTGATCCGCCCTCCGCCGAGGCTGGGGGTCGGAGCATTGGAGCAGGAGGAAGGGACGGAGGTCATTGAGTGATTGATCAAAAGTGATTTCTAGAAGGAAGAAAAAAAACCTTGGCCGCGCTGGCGCATCTCATGTTGAGAAATACAGAGAAGAAAAAATTCATGATCTTTGCCCATCTTCGTGTCCAGTCTTGAAGATTGAATTTCGAATATCAATGCCACTAGATCCTCATGCAGCTCAGCGACACGACTCTTGCGCCGCAGATAGAGCGTGGTACTGAAAAAATGTGTGATCACCATAGCTGTTCTGTGGGATAACTATATAACCTATATTTAGTAAATATTTATACAGCAAGAAATACCAAGAGCAAGACATACCGATGCTATTAAAGGAAACTTTGCAGTTTTATTCTGGAAAACACGCATTGTGATAGCAGCGGGGAATCCCAAGACTCAAGCCTCACAACGTCTGAAATGGGTCATTTCCCGCCGCCGCACCCATTGGGCCTTTTTGGAACAGGGAGAAAAAAATCTTTCCATCATTCTGCGGTCACGGTGGAAGAGTCCACGCCTCTCAATATCAGCTGGATCCGGGTCCCTCTTGAGCATATGTTCGTCAAGGCCTGGCTTCCTCCATGTTCAAGCAATATCCTACGCGCTATGGAATAATTAGCATATATTTGCAAAGAGTGCATGCAAGAAAGACATACAGTGTGGAAGACGTAGACTTCTTTAGTCTCTTCGCTGAACAATTCCAGGAACATTAGGTTTTGATATCTTTCCTTTCCCCTGATCGACAACATGACCTATCCACGTGGCCATGTTTGAGCTCCAGGAAATAGAACCCAATTTGCAAAAACGCAAGTCAATCCGGCATAGTGTGGATTGTGTTGTGGAATGAAAACAAACAATCTGCTTGTCGCCTTTCTGAGACATGGCGCTCATAAGGAGGTGGTTTGCTTGCAGAGGTAGGCGTGAAAACATACCCAGCCAGACATAAGTCCCCTAGTACAAAAAAAAGTCAGCTGGAAACCCCAACAAGAAGAAGAAACAATAAACAAAAACTTACAACGCGAAGAGCCTCATCCAGCGCGGGAATTTGGACCGCATGTCCTCCAATAAGTTCAGGGAGAATCTCAACACATTTCGACTGCGCTGATGGCTGCAGAAGCCACATATCGCCTGGACCATCTTTTCCCGAAACACCCAGGCCGGAAGAAAGCAAAGCAGCCCGTGAAGCGCATGAGTCGTTGATATTATAAATTGAGAATCCTCATGATTCCCCACCAAACATGAAGATTCATAAAAAAAGGAGCATGTCTCGCGCGAAAAAGGGGGAAAACATCGTCCATCTTGTAAATAAATATGACTCCAGGAAACATGAAATCTTAGATTGGACGTATTACTTTCTCGACAAAGAAAACAAAAAAAAGCTAGAGAGATTCGTTCATACAGGTTGTTGGTCTAACAAGGTTGGGTGAATCGTATCGTTATATGTAACGGGTATATTGGGTGACAAGATTGATCAATCAATATTGACAGTCCCGATATTGACCGTCCATTCAATCCACACACAGGTCAGGATGAGCCAGTGTTTTTGATCGAAGAAAAACATACGACATGCCAGAAGGAGGGGTTGGAGAGATGTATACTTTGTATCGAATAAGAGATAAAAGCGAGAGAGGGGGCACTTTTATATACATCCCGGCCCTCCTCGCTACCACACTTCAATGGTTCACACTTCACACATCAGCCACGGTTCCACACTTCACATTCTGACTCTTTGCGAGAATTTTGCTTTGGGTTTGATTCTATTCGTCGGATTACACTATGTTTTCTTCTGATTCGATTACAAACCATTCACTCCCGCTCAATCAAACATCCCCCAAAGAATGCCTGCACGCCTTCGGTATCAGATAGTTGACTGATTTTCGCAACGTCTTTTTTTGGGGGGGGGGTTTTCTCGTTAGTCATTCTTTCTGTACTTTTTGGGAAGATCTACCATGGATGGGATTGAAAAGGGGTAGGGTGGAAAAACACACAAGGAATGGGGGCTGGCAAAACACATACACTGATCAGGCCTCACAACCACCAACCCCCCCTGACCCGGATCCACGCCAAACTTTTCGTACGCGCAGCCGTGTCCCGCATTGTAATGCGCGTCGTCGATGAAGGTTTTATGGAGGTCTTGGGTCATGTTTATCAATTGCTTATTCAAAGACTTGAGAAAAATAGAAAGGAGAGGACAGTCAAAGCAACACACCTTTAATTCCCCACCGCCCATTAACAGGGCAAAAGTACTCCGGTATAGAGTCTTGCTCCGTGTGCATAAAGGTGCTGCTGAGGAGTAGAATGGGTTCGATGATGGAGTCTGCGTGGCTTGTTTGCGGGGTGAAGGCTGCGGCTAGGTGGGATAGCGATGTTGCTAGCTGTTTGTTAACATTAGTACATAGGCACATAGTTGGGCAGAAAGGAGGAGTAGGTGTGAAATCACCTTGTGTAATCTCGTTTTATGTTCTGGGATGTTAATGTCTCCTGCAAAGACTATGAGGCGCCATCGACCGTCACTTTTGAGCACGCTTTGGAGTTGGATGGCTTTGTAGTCGCAGAAGCGGATTACTTGGGCGCTTGGGAATCGCATTCCTACGGTGATGCCTTGGGCTATGCTGGGGTCGCTTTGTGTTGCGTGTGTGATGGGGGAGTCTTCGTATTTGGAGGTGAAGCCGGCCATGTAGCGGCCGCTTTTGACGAAGTAATTTGAAAACTCGCCGGGGTAGGATTCTTTTTGGCTGAATAATTTGGCGAGTTCGCGGTCGAAGGCGATGAGATCAGCGGCGGTTTTTGAGCGCTCGTTGACGTAGGTTTCTAGTATGGATGGGGGAGAAATGCCGCTGAGGGTGGAGCCGAGTTTCCAGCCAATGTTGTATCCATCTTGTAGGCTGACGTTCATACCCTGGCCTGCTTTTGGGCTATGTGTATGGCATGCATCGCCCGTGAGGAAGACGCGGTAGTCTTTGTGGAAATTTTCGGCGACTCGTTGGCCGATGCTGTATGCGGACCACCAGAATACGCCTGCGAAATCCATGGTGTATGGGGTGAAGATCTTGCGGGCTGTATTCTGGAGGTCTTCCAATGTGACTTGTTTGGCGTTGGTATTGGGGGGAAGTTGGATGTAGAAGCGGACGAGTTGTCCGCCTTCACGGGGGATGATGAGGAGGTTGCCATTGGAAGAGTGAATGGTAGATTTTCTGCGAATGTCGGGAAAGTTGGTTTGTGGGTATATATCCATGACGCCCCAAACCGTGTCAGAAGTGTCGCCAATCATTTGGTAGCCGAGTGCTTTGCGTATAGTCGAGTGTGCGCCATCACATCCCTTGACTGTATGAGCCTGGTGTTTGTCATTAAAGATATCCGACTGTTACTGACCAGCACATATTTAGCTTCCCAAACTTCCTCCTTGCCATCTTTTTGTGCTGTAACTTTACAGCAATATGCATCAGGATCGTTACTCCTTGAAATATCCACTTCTAAGCCCTTGACCTGCCATCCATATTCAATCGTCCCCTTCCCTCTCTTCTCCTTTAGGATACGATTCATCTTATCAAGCATTAACCCATTCATCCTGGCTTGATTCAAGATCAAATGTGGTAAATGGCTGAGCCCCTGCTCTGTATCAAAGTGTCTGCTTTTCCTCTTAATACCAGGCTTTGGAATACCATTCTCGTCATCTTCATTACCCCAAAAGCACACTTCTAGAATATGATATGCTTCTCTGAGCAAATCTTCCGAAAGCCCAAATGATTCGTAAATCTCAACGGTGCGGCACTGAACACCGTCTGCTTGGCCAATTTCCAGTGGTCCTGGCCGGCGTTCCAGCATTACAAAGGGGATATTGTATATGGCCAGCCATGTTGCCGCAAAGATCCCGGCAGAACCGGATCCTGCAATGGCAACGTCTGTCTTGGGCATGTTCGTGGAGCAAGTCTCGACTTGAAGATGGAACTTCTACTTGCAATCGGACTATCAAAGCAGCAATTAATATGCCGAGCCATAATACTTACCGAAGCTGGGGTTTGGCGATGCGGGGATTATCCCGCTTGGGTAGTTAGTTAGCGCCGGAGTGCAAGTGAGTTTACAAAGCATCAAGTCTAACAGACGCTCGTATGACACACCACAAGTGAACGTTTACAGGATAGCAGTATGAGAGTACATAAGCCAAAAGGTCCATGGTCAAGGGCTTGATGGAAACTGAAATGGGATAATTGATAACTAGTTATACTAGATGCCTCCTCCATATTTATGATGTTCTTATTGCGTAAATACTGGTTATCTATCTACAGCCGCCAACAATTCGACACATGTATTCCCATGAAATCAAGCAAACATGATCTTTTTGCCCTTGAACAATGTGCCGCCAAGCAACTTGCCCACTGCGTATCCAATATAGGCGCCAGTAACGATGGTGACTGGCCATTTCTGCCATTCGCGATCCCTGTATAGCGTCAGCATACTGTTGTGCATTATAATGCGATGCTATACGTACCAGTCCAGAGGAATGGGTACAGCTCCCAACCAAGCTCCCAGCACAGTTCCAATCAAAGCACCATATACCTCGTCGACAGGGTGGAGCAGCGCAATGATCTGCCTCCATGTATTGCCGTTGACACCATGTACATATATGAGGGGAAGTGTGCTAAGCAGCGCGACGTGGGCAGCACATAGAAGTGTGTGGAAATGATGCGTCGTGACGGGCGCACCAAACAAGACGAGCGTGCCGGTAAAGAGGGGCGTCGCAGCAATGGTTGTGAGGATGAAAGATAGAAAGGCAGGCTATTTTAAAAAGTTAGCTTCCATTTACTTGCAATATTAATACGCTCAAGTTGTCCAGGAGAATGGATGAGCAAATTGAAACACATACCACAATCGTCCCATTCAGGCCAGTCTCTAGCTTGCCTGGTGCAGTCTTTTTCTTCTCGCCTGGCTTGCTTTTCTGGACCTTTGGAGTCTCGCCCGTGGGAGGCAGGCATAATGCTACGAATGCGACCTGGAGGACGGCCAGAGGGGCCAGGATGCCAAGGAGCGCCGGCACAGGGTCGGCTACAATGTCCTGGAACTTGTATGCATATATCGAGAGGACAACAAAGGGATGTATATGCGTGTAGGAGCGCGCAATGTCATTTTTGAGGGGTTCAATGGGTGCTATCGTGCTGGGCTTGGGTTTCGACGTCGCAGACGCATCGACGGTGACTTTATTGGTCATGATGGCGGAAGGGTGATTGATGGATTGAGCCGCGGGGCGCTGTGATATGCGTACACGAGTATTTGATGGTATGCGAAACTGTCCAAGGAGTGTGGACGGCGCCTGGCCGAATTCAGAATTGGGATGTGATTGCGGATGTTGTGCTTCACGGAAAGTTTGGAAACATGCACGTCCGTGCGTCAGCTAGTTACAGAACACCTGCATGGGAACTAAGCAGTAACTAATCAACATTTGACTTGGCTTTTCCAAGATTGGGCATATCTAGAAGCATGTCATACTCATAAATACATTCCCTCTGTGCCTAATAAATCTGTGCACCTTCCTGCTCCATGAATGCAATTATTCTTTCTTAGGTACCAAGTTCCTGAGCGACAAGTCATACACCACGTCCTCGACGTCCTTGACCCTGTACTTCAAGCCGTCGCTGCGGCGGCGCAGCATGTCATTCTTAAGGTTGAGAATCTGGAAGCCTGCATGAAGGTCCTTGACGCATTGGTTGATAAGAAGAGGTCGCTCATAGTCACCAAGCGTCACAGCGTTGCGGGCAAGGCGTGTCTATGTCGGCGTCAGTACTTGCTGCATAAACGAATGTGGGCAAAACGTACCAGCTCTTCAACGAGAGAGATTAGAGACTGCAAGTACTCCTCGAGGGTCAGGTGGAACTCGTCGCGGTCCTTGAGGTTGACGGGGACTGCTTGTCATTAGGAAAAGGGTTGTTGCCTGGGCCTGAGTAGGTACATACTGTGCAAGATGTCTCCCAGCTCTTCAATGGTCAAGAGCCGTCCGCATTTGACATCCCCTCCCTCGTACTGGTATCCTCCGAGCCAGCCCCAAAGCAGGAGGCTTTCTGCCTACACACGATATTAGCTGCCTGGTGAGGAATTTCTCGGATGATGAGGCTCACAGCGCCCTGCGTCTGGCGGGTCCACATATTGTTGAATTTGTAGTAAGGTATTTTCGACGCTGCCTGCGAGAGCTTGCCGACTGTGTCGACGACATTTTGGATGGGCTCTTTGGCTGCATCGAGGACTTGAGGGACTGCAAATGCTGGTCAGGACCGACTGGAGATTCCTCGACTTTAGGACCACAACATACGGTCTGCTACGGGTGTAGAATGCGCTCTGGAGAGCACAAACGACACATTGCGATCTAGCTGACATTAGCGGAGCGCATTGAATTCAGCATGGTGGCATTACTCTGCTTTTCGAGCGCTTGGATGATGTCTCGTAATTCCTTTCGCGTGGTGAGTGCGTGTTCACGTGCCCTGCGGCGGGGTCGACTTACATCTCGAACAGTGGTATCCTCGTCGATGCGAGCCTGAAGGTCCTGGAAGATAGCGGGGTTGACGCCTGTCATGATGTGGGTGCTGTGAGTCTTGGAAAGTTGTGTGTGAGGTGAGGTTTGGAGATTGGGAAGGCATGGCTTTATGAGCAATTGGTCGAGCAAACAACCGCCAAAAATTCAATATCGCCATGTACCACGATCATGTCACTCCAAATGCTTCACTTGCAGCTACGGTACAGCTCCAGCGTGCACTTCACATCACCGCTTCACATCACCACTTCACATCACCACTTCACATCACCACTTCACATTGAACCCCGTTCGCCACGCCAGACTTTGCGTTGGCCGACGCCTGTCACACATCACTTCCCAAAGCGCGTCAACTCCACCTGCAGCCAAATTTGCCGTTCATACAATCCACATCTTCTTCCTCAAGAGACCGGCACGCCAGTCAACTCAATGAAAAAGAAAGTCGCGTCAGCTAGAGATAGTGCCATCTGCAATTCAGGTTAGCAATAAGTAGACAAAGAGCCACCAGCGAGCAGACTTACACTAGCGACACCGTGTCAACAACTATGAGCAAGCCCAGGGAGCCGTCGACCATTGCCAAAAACATGATAATCATGAATTGGAGCCGTGGCTCCGTTTCAGAGATTAAACTGCAAGTATGTGAGCAAAGAGAACACAGCCTTGAAACATCAACGAAAGCTGCAAGTCAGAGTGAGAGGCAGGGCGTGGACAACCTACCTGAAAAGAACAGATACTACACTTGATCTAAGCCAAAAGGCAAAGAGAGCTAAGGAGGGAAGAAGGAGGGCGAGGAATCGACGCGTTATATGCATCCCTCAGTCTTGGCGCGCTAGTGCAATCACGTGAGGGCTGGCGCCTGGAATTAAGCGAGCGCTGGGGCCTGGGGTGCACGGCCTTGCGGGTGGCTGTAGCTTTGGCGGTGGCGAGTGCACGTGCATTCACTCTCCCATTTGCCTAGTCACATGTGAATACCTAGTTGGGTAGTTGCTAGTCATGTCAAAGTTTGACTCGACACCGTGCCAAAGTACAGAATGAGTGAGTCAGTGACTATACACGTCAAGCCCAAACCAGGGAATCGGCTTGTGGACATCCCAGACCATGATTGCTAGTGGGTATATTACCTGTCCATTCATCTCTTCAAGGCAGTCCATGGTATCTACTGTCTAGGTGCTGTCTGATGCCTACCTAGATATGTACAACATTTCCACCAAGCTTCCACGCCTTCCATTATATCACTTCTAGAACATTCATGATTGCATCAGTCCTTCACAATCACAACACATTTCACCCCGCGCCTTTCGCACCATCTCAGACCCCCCATCGTCCTTCTCGTCACTCACATTGTCAAATTCGACGCCTTTCCCGTGTTTTTGTTGACATTGTTGAGCATAGGCTCAATAGAGTCGAGGGACGCGGGGAGTTCATGTCTACACATTGACAACAGACAAGCACAGTGAGCTACGCACAAAATATACATCATCTGTATCTTACCTAAGAGATTGTTGTAGCTGCACTACGGAAGACACAGCAGGGGGACTTGCAGAATGTCAACCGCGAATACATGGGCCAAAGTAACAAGTTTTGATACAATTGGATTCAAAAGACATCCTGTTGCAAGCAGTGATACGACAGGGCGCCACTATTCCCGTATAGCACACCTGCAGTCGATGGGGGCCCAGACCCCTCCTTCACCCGCTCACAAAGACAGAAGGTTGAGCCGAATGGAGAAGGGAAACAAGAGAATGGCAAAGTCTTATACGCGAGATTGTATATAGGAAGGAACGCAACAAGTGAGCAGACCCCACTCGCTCGCCAGCTAGCTCAGGGCGCTCTGAGATAGGCAGAAGACGACACCCTTGCCGCTTGGCGTGGACTGGTGGGTATCACCCAAGTATAGAACTTCACTCATGAGGACATGAGCTTTACGGGAAGGGTACATGTTACAGCAAGAAGTTTTACTGCGTCGAGCACCCTGGCACAGCCCATTATATATATCAGCTCTAATACTCTATATCTTGGATCATCAGCTCTAATACTCCATACCTTGGATCATCATTCTTTCCAATCCATGGTATCCACAAATGTGACTTTCGCTCGTACAATGGCCACGACGTCCAGCTTCCCCAATCACTACTCACAATCTACTATTTCGATGTTTGGGCTGGAAGGGTTGTTGAACTTGTGGTCCCACCGCTTGGTATAATGTTTTAGTACCGAATTCAAAGAGGTTGGGCAAGTTGCCTACTGCAGCTGCTTGTTGTTCTTATATACGAAGGTCAAGGCACCAATCTGCGAAACCACTGTGCTTTCTCACACTCTGTAATTTCACGGCAGACGAGTTGGTAGTGACTGGGAATATCGCTTTGCTGTCCATTTCATGTTATATAGCAGTCAATATACTGACGAGGTACACCTGGGCAATGTTCTTGCTCGTTCCATATAGTTATATCAACTCTTTTCTGATAACCCCATAGCATTTACCTACACATACTATGCTGTAGCCAAGGGCTATTTGTGCCAAAATAGCGATGGGCATAGACAGGTGGAGAATAGAATCTAAGAATTGCGATCTGGTACCTCCGCCGCCTCAAGCACCATCTCACCGGCCCGCCGCAAAGACCATGGCTGTGGCCTGTTGCAACCACCCATGACGCGTGCCCTCACTGACCTCGCCAAAGTGTACGTCGAGGACAAGACGTGCTCAACTTGATACTGCGATCTCTGTGCGAAGGCAGGAGTCCCCCAAGGTCAATATGGGATGGCTTTCGGAACAATGCTAGGAGACGGAGCGCAGTCTTTCTACTATCAGTGCCTCCAGAGCTCCACTCAACAGCACATCAGAAGCAGGGCGTTAGGTAGACATAGTTTTAGTAAATATTCAATTCAAATGGCAGTCTATTCTCAATCATTTTTGCACTCCACTGTCGCACTGCTCTCACCCATTGGGCGTTGGACTGGGCACTCAACCTCCACTCAACAGCACAACGCATGTCCACCCCCACAGCGCCCTGTGTGCATTCTCGAGCGCAGACTACACGCTTCACTCTCTCGCCTCCTCCATAAGCTGCTCGAGCCGACTCTTCTTTTTCCCACGCTTAACGACCGGCGCCACCGCATCTTTTCCCAATCTCCCATCCACTTCTTCCATCAACTTTTCCAGCAACTCCTTCTT
Organism: Shiraia bambusicola; assembly: GCA_028220655.1. Classification (NCBI taxonomy): domain Eukaryota; kingdom Fungi; phylum Ascomycota; class Dothideomycetes; order Pleosporales; family Shiraiaceae; genus Shiraia; species Shiraia bambusicola. Next base: position 137,443 of record SSBG01000010.1, on the reverse strand, counting down.
CTTGCCCGTCCAGCTGCCTCGCACTAGGAAATGTACTCCTCCGTCAAATCTCTCTATCAACGCCAGGTGATACACTTTCTCCATGTCCTTTAGATGATTCTTGCCCTTCACTCTAATCGGAATCATCTTCTTAACTCGCACCACAGTGTATGAGAGCTGAGATGCGTCGATGGGTTCCTCCGCGTCCCGTTTCGAGAGCGTAATCGGATGATTCATGTACATTGTTATTCTGAGCGCCCAAGCGCGCAGCTCCGAGTCAGAGGGAACAGGGCGGGCAAAGTTGGCAAAGAGTTGAGTTGAAATATCTTTGAGAATAGTAAAGATGCTGTTCTCTAGCGGAGACGGGGCTGGGGAAATAAGTTCAGCCATGATGGAGTGAGACGATGGTGTGGTGGAGAAAGATTGGTTTTGAAAGGAAATGAATTTTAAGAAATAGCATACAATGTTTTCAAGCGATACTCTCGCTAACTGCTTCGGGGTTGTAGGCTAATGAAGTAAAGGTGAGAGCGAGAGTGAAAGTGAGAGCAAACTTTCCAGTAAATTAGAGCCAATGACACAATTTGCTTTACTACAGAATCCCAATGTCCACCCACCCAATAACTACAATTGAACCCCCCAAGCATCCAGCCCCCCTCAAAACGTATTAATCCGATAAAAATCAATAGAAACAGCCTCACTCAACGCATCATTCAAAGCTTTCATGCTATCAGTATCGCGCAAGGGGTTTTTCCCCTGTGTATCGAACGGAATGCCCTTGATCAGGACTTCGACAGGGCTGCAGCTCGTGATTGCCAGTGCCATGTATTTGTTTTTGCCCTCGTGCCCTATGACCATGGAAATGTCTGTGAGCTCGGGAAGGCCAAAGGGACCTAGATGGCCACAGATACCGAGGTTCATGGTATTGGTGGCAGAACTTCTGGCGATGATTCCTAGGCGCCATTCGTCCCATTTGGGGAGTTGTTCACGGAGGAGGTCGTATATGCGGTCTGTAATCTCGGAGTGTGTGAGGATGGGGGTTTTGGGCGTTGGTACTGGGGTGTATGTGGGAGTTGTAGCTGGAGCATAGGGTGAGATGTGAGGCTGAATTATTGCTGCTGGGGCTGGGGCTTGGGTATAAGTCGGAGTTGGATACAGAGTGACTCGTGCCGGGGCTGGAGCTGGAGCTTGAGCATAAGGTGGAATGGGAGACAGAACGACCTCTGCAGCGGCTGGAGCTGGAGCAGAGGCTGGAGCAGGGGCATAAGTTGTACTGGGAAGCAGAGCAACTTCTGCTGGTCCTAGAAATGAATGTTCTGCTGGAGACACATTCGTCTGCTGCGTGGCAGGGCCATTTTTGGGAAAAGACGGCATCTGGTCCTGCACCAAAACTGCCGCAGGCTTGACTTCTGTATCGTGGCCTTCGTGGCCCGGCGTCAACGCACGAACAGGAGCTTGAACATCTGCTGACACCTGATCGTCTAGTTGAGGACCAGGAGAAGGATGAGAAGCCTCTCCTAGCATATCGTTCCCTTTATAGCTTGTCGTTAGCACAGTGGCACAAGAAGCTCCATCTATCAATGGCGGAAGGAATGAGACATTACCATCAGCAAACATGTCTATTGCCGATCGATGGGCAGAGCCAGGGGAAGGATAAGCAGCTTCAGCCAGAGCACTGGTGCCTTCGTCGTCTGGTGGTGCCATATCTGCTGAATTCTGAGGAGTTTGCGGAGTGCCAGCTGCAGCAATGGTGTCTGGCGGCGTTTCTGTCACAGCAGTAGGCTGAGTGCTGGAACCAGGAGCAGGCTGACCGGCGGCCTCTACATCAGACATGGCAGATTCTGTCTCCATAAGGCCTGCGCATATAAAGTCAGTAATCTTCTCTTTAAGTTGTAGGTCTGGACTGGGAGTCTTACGCAAGTCTGGCCGAGATATCTTGGCCGCAGCTCCAGGTTCAGCCGGAGCAGGCTTATCAGCTTCTAAATCTAAGCAGTCAAAAATATGCCCTGAAAATCACTCTGCCAGAGAGGTCCAACTACCTAACGCTGATCGAATTGGGCTTGTCATGCTTTCAAGGGCGTCGAAGAATTTGCTACCGGTGCGCTGTGAAAACGGAGGCGAGGATTGTGGTGTTGACCTGATGAGGGACAAACAATTGTGGGATGATACCAAGTGCGGGAACGGGGATTGTAAGCGATTTCAGCGGGCGTGAGCTTGGGTAAAACAGATACATTACTAAGGTGAAGGTGAGTTTTATTGCTCGCTCAGACTAATCAGTCTTGTGTTCCAATCAAGCGCCGCCACTTTGTTTGTCAAATCGTATGAAATATGTCACCCAGCATAAGTGCAAAAGCCTGATGGTAAACTATGGATTTGTTGCGAAAAATGCATGTCATGGATCGTTAGGTGATAGCATAGCTGGGGCATGGTTGTCAAATAGTAAAATTCGATAACTGTTGACAAGCGAATATAGTGGACTCATTTGGAATCATCAGACCCTCACATCCATGAGATATGAGTAGTTCAAACTCATGAACGCTTTGGAGGCGGGGCCAGCTATTGAATTTATCTGATTCTGTGAAACTACCTCGGTATGACCCACCAACTACCTCCCATATAAGCTTGGTCAGAGTGCTTCAAGCAAGACAAGCCATCTGGGCGAGCCGAGATATCTTTGAAACAGTACGTTACTGCTGGCTCTGGCGATGCTCTTAGTGTCGTGACTGCAGCTCTTGCTGACGCATATTGGAGCTCCTGGCCATCTGTTCACGAAGTCGGTTCATGAATTTCTGGGACTCGGTCAAGATGGCATCGATGAAAGCCTCTTCTGCGGCGGCCGGAGTGCTCTGCGGTTTGCCAGCAATAACAGACATGGGCTTTTCGTCAGCGGTCAGAGCTACAAAGTGCATACGATTGGAGACACCCGCGCGGATTTTGATGGTGGAGGTTTGGACTATTCCATAAGTTCCAATAGCTCCTGTAGACGCAACGGTCTGGATGTACATGGAAAGCACACCTATAATGAATTAGCTGACAGTTGGTCATAAATCCAAGATGACACTTACGGCAAAGAAAATGCTCTTCGAAGATCGATCGTGGGATGAGCGGACGGGCCTGGAGCAGGGTGCGTATGCGGTAACGGTGCATGATCATATCCTTTGGCACATTTTGGTCGATAAAGGCGACCAGCATTGCAAGCTCGGTATTAGTTGCAAGCTCATGGACCGTGTTGACTGGGCCAATGTTAGCCATGGCAGGCGGGCGTGCAATGGGTGACCTTGGAAACTGTGACAGGGCAAGGGCGAGGTTGTGGAGAGCGGAAAGAAACAATGTGGAGAATTTGGTATTCCCAATCACGTCAAGTAGGGTTTTCATGAGGTGAAGGTGAAGGTGAATATGAATATTCGAGTAAGACTAATAGGGTTAGGCCGGCCCATGACAGTAATAGTGCGTGCACGAGTAACATGAAAAGGTAGTAGAATTAGGATTATGGACATCAGGCAGAAGTTTGCAGTATCAATCGACACCAATATGAGCAAGGGCAAAGCGTGAAACTGAATTGAACATGCAAATGCGAGCGAAGGCACTCAACCGCGATAGAATGAAGGTAAATTAATGGATTCTGGATGAGTGTAGCTCTGCGGGTAGAATGATGGCTGTATCAATACGGAGTACACTGTGTTTGTCAACTACCAAGAGGTGAAGATGAAGTCTAGTTGTTTTGGGATGATGATGATGTTCAGATACGCTAGCAAAAGATGGGCTGCAGCGTGTGTTTAGCGGCTTGGCACGTTGCCCCGTTGCTCCTGAAACCCCCAATTCACTCCCTGACAACCGCATCGCACCATTACTACATAAGCACCTATCCCCACGCTGCGCACCCCACCGCGCCTTCGACGTCCTTCGCTGCAGTCTCTCGCTGACATTCACTCGCTATCGTTCCTGCCGGCACCTCCTGGGCATTCGACGACATCCCTCACACCTCGAATCTTGGCACTGTTGAGTTCTTCTCCGGCCCGAAACACAGCCTCGGGCAACAACACAAAACTGCCCCAACCGTGGCCATGGGCTTTGGCGATTTTTCGACGATATGCCAAAAGGCAGCGATACCACTATGTGCTCTTGTAGGCACGCAGCAGATCAATGGTGGTGCAGGCATCCAAACAATCTGCTACTCGCGGACGATTGAGATTGCAAATACTCTGATCTTCGAAGCTGCAAATGACTTCATGCATATCTTGGCTATGGTCATGACGGTCGTCATGATTATCCATGTGCGTTCCAAGTTTACCGCTGTTGGTATGTCCATCTGCCTTGGCAATCGATGCAGTCGTAGACCCTAGCTAACAAAGCCCAGGTCGCAAAGAAATCACCTCTTTCTTTTACATCTACCTTCTCCTCACGATTATCTCACTTGTTCTGGATGCTGGTGTTGCTGCACCTGGCTCTGGTGCCTATCCGTATTTTGCCGCCGTGCAGAATGGCCTCGTCTCTGCACTTTGCACCTGCTTGCTCATCAATGGCTTCGTCGGATTCCAGCTGTACGAGGATGGCACCACACTATCAGTCTGGTTGCTAAGACTCTGCTCCCTTGGCATGTTTATCATTGGCGGTGCGGTCTCGCTACTGACCTTCAAGAATTGGGCCGGTCTTAGCTCTACCAACCCTGTTGGTATCTTTGTCGTCACCTATATCTTGAACGCCATCTTCCTCTTTGTGTACGTGGTGTGCCAGATCATTCTCGTTGTCGGCACACTAGAGGATCGCTGGCCATTGGGCGACATTGCATTTGGCATTTTCTTCTTCGTCATTGGCCAGGTCATTCTCTACGTCTTCAGCGAGAGCATTTGCGACAACGTGCAACATTATCTGGACGGCCTTTTCTTTGCCACCATCTGCAATTTGCTTGCAGTCATGATGGTCTACAAGGTTTGTCAAGTATCAATATACGGCAAGACGAATATACTGATCAATGTGAATAGTTCTGGGACTCGATCACCCGTGAAGACCTAGAATTCTCTGTCGGTGTCAAAGCACACAACTGGGAAGTCAAGGACCTCCTACCAGACGAAGACAAGCGCGGCACTGCCTACCAAGACTCTGAATATGCCTCGTCTGTATATCAGCAACCGTATAACCACCGAGCCTCACACTACTCAGCTGTGGGACACTAATTCTATTCAAACTTTTTTTTTCATGTTTGCTCTTCACGACATTCCCTCTAGGCATTCCCATCACAGGCATGAGATGGAGTTGGCGGCGTTCTTTGACCACAATATTTGACTACTCGGCGTTTGGGGGAGGCGGTTAATTAGGATTGTTGTTGTAAGGGATGGGTACTAAAAGAAGGCATGGCTGGCTGATTCGACCCATCGTACCGTAGACCTGTGCACGACGATGAACTAGTATATATATAGCAGCTCCGTAGCATTAGTTAGTTAGTGTTAATATTAAATCGCCACAACTAATCCGCACATCTGCGTCCAACTTGATAGCTAATCGTCAAACACTGGGATAAGCACGGAAACTTCATCAAACGCTTCTCGTGACGAGGCACATATCTTATCAATATGGCCTGTACTCGTGAACAATAGGCGTAGCTTGACTTCTCCACACTGATAACATGCAGACGTTCCCATCTCCAGAGCCCAACCAAACCCATCCCATCAAAAACATTCGGTCCCTCGTACCGAGCCACCAGCCAGCCAGGACGTAATGACCACCACCGAGTCACCCAGTATTAGCTCGGGGTCGGGCCCGATGCGAGCCATAATTATTACTCCGTATTAACTATCACCCGGGACTTCCCAACCAAGTAATCCCGGCGCAAAACCGAGCTGCTACCTTCTTGCCAACAATAATACGCCGCCAGCTTGTCTGTAAACAGTATGCCTGAAAAAAAAAACCCCCCTTATCACGGATCAGAGGATTGGGGAAAGGGCAACGACTAAAGGGTATTATTGGGTGGTTGAGTGAAGTTGATGAGCGGGGGGGGGGGGCTAACATGCGGTGTCAAGCGGGGATCGCGGCGGGGTGAGGCGGGGGGAGAGAGGTGTTTAAAGTCAAGGCCACGAAATAGACCATCTAGAGAAACTTTTCTCTTTTGACTCTTTTTTTAATCAAAGTGTATTTGCTGCGTGAGTTTATTTTTATTTGTTTCTAGAAAAAGTATACTAACCATTGTTGGGTGGTTTGGAATTGGGTTGTGGTGAGTTGTGTATTTCATTGGGTTTTGCTATAGAAAGAGAGAGGCTGACGTATAATAGAAACATTTCTTCGAGTTTACAAGAAAGCTTAAATATCTGCATTCTCAAAATATGTCGCGGAAACACTTTTTCCCAAACCCAGAGGGTGTGGTGGTGCACATGCTGACCTCGCTCGTTACACGAAATAACCACATGGCGCTCGACACGCCAAACCGCGTCGTCTACAATGTAGCGCATGCTCCCAACCAAGTCTCTGTGATTTCTGGCGGCGGTTCGGGCCACGAGCCTGCGTGGTCTGGATTGGTGGGCGATGGCATGCTCAGCGCAGCAGTGTGTGGAGACATTTTTGCATCGCCTAGTACGAAGCAGATTATGGCTGGGATCCGCAATGTACCGTCCAACGAAGGGGTTATTCTGTGCATCACAAACTACACGGGAGATATGCTGCATTTTGGACTTGCGAGGGAGAAGGGACAGGCGCTGGGGTACAAGGTGGATGTTGTTTGTATGGCGGAAGATGCAGCGCTGGGAAGGGAGAAGAGTGGCAAAGTAGGGAGGAGAGGACTTGCTGGGAATTTGCTTGTGATTAAGTTGATTGGCGCTGCGTCACAGAAGGGGTGGGCGTTTGAGCGGTGTCGGAAGATTGGAGAGCTGGGGAATTCGCAGTTGGTGACTATTGGAACGAGTCTGGATCATTGCCATGTTCCTGGGCGAGAGGCGTTTGAGTCAGTGCAAGATGATGCGTGTGTTTTGGGGATGGGTATTCATAATGAGCCTGTAAGTCTATTCTGCCATTGGGATTCTGAAAGTGCTGGTCGGCTAATATTTACAGGGCCTTCGTACAATCTCGCCTATGCCCAGCCCCGAAGATATCATCAAGGAGATGCTCCGATATCTGCTCGACTCCTCGGATTCCGATCGTGCTTTCGTGCCCTTCTCTCCATCAGACAATGTCGTCATGCTTGTAAACAATTTTGGTGGTCTCTCTGGCCTAGAATTCGATGCTATGGTTCATCTTGCTCTGGAGGTTCTACAACGTGATTGGAACATTGCACCTACGCGAATCTACGCTGGTATGCTCGAGACATCACTCAATGGCCAGGGCTTCAGTATCACACTGGGTAACATGAGTGGCATGGCCAAAGCGATGGACTTGAAGGACGAGGAGGTTATCGATTTGCTTGATGCTCCCACGAATGCACCAGCATGGCCAAAGAATGGATACCGACCTATCAGTGTCAACAAGGAGACGGAACAACTACGCAACAAAGCCAACGCCGCTGCAGCACACTCATCAGTCGCAGATAAGGGGCCTGCAACACCATCATCGCTGATACCCGCACTGCGAGCAGCATGCCAAGCCGGTCTCGCCGCAGAACCCAAGATCACACAATACGACCTCCAAATGGGCGATGGAGACTGCGGCGAAGCCGTAGCAGGCGTATGCAAATCCATCCTAGCCAACATTGACGCCGTAGAATCGAATCCCCCGTCTCTCCTCGCGCTGCTAGAAAGCGTAGCCGAAAACGTCGAAGACGTCGGTGGTTCATTGGGTGCCATTCTCTCCATTCTCGCCACAGCTTTTGCAAACGCCTTGACTTTAGAAACACTCAAGAACAAGGCAGCACTTGACATCTCTACGATTGCGACTGCTGCGTCTGCCGCGTTGGAGAACCTCAAGAATTACACATGTGCACGCGAGGGCGATAGGACAGTCATGGACGTCCTGATACCTTTTATCAATACATTGGCACAGACCAGGGACTTTGGAAAGGCGGTCAATGTGGCGGAGGAGAGTGCTCAGAAGACGAGCGAGATGAAGGCCAAGTTTGGACGGGCGACGTATGTGAGTGATGATGGTGGCGATCGCAGTAGAATTCCGGATCCTGGTGCGTATGCAGCGGGTGTGTGGTTGAGGGGGCTTGAGAAGGGGTTTGGTGGTGCGTAGATTCTTTTGTGGTTCTCTGATTCGTGTCGAGTAATTAAAAGTAAAGTCAAGTGAAGTGAAGTGAAGTGAAGTGAAGTGAAGTGAAGTGAACAGTGATGCCAAGGCAACAGTGGCCCGAGCACCCCCGAATCTTTTCCGCACGGTCGCAGGTAAAGTTGACTTAACTAGTAAGTTAGTTAATAAGTCAACTAGTTATTTATTACTTAAACTTCTAAACCAGCACTTCTACACTCCAACACTGCCGCCGTATCATGCCACGACAATTCCAACGGCGGCGCGAGAGTGCAGCAGCGAAGCACAAGTCACACTCTAAAGGAAAACCAACAGGAGATACTGAGCCTATCTGGGCCAAGTATAAAGCGCGACAGAAGGCAATTGGAGAAGAACGTCGTGCTGCTCGAGCTCGTGGTGGACAACCCGCAGATGCCAGCGAGGCCGGACAGAATGCCACTGCACCTTCGTCTCGCAAGCGCAATTCCAACGCCCCCATTGGTCCTGGCAGCCAGCGTGATAGAGCCACGTCCAACGCAGACAAACCCCTTGAAGATGGCGAGCTCAATCCTGGCGACGGATCCAAAGATGGAGACGGCGCCGATGCATACATGCAAGAGGCGTCCGACATGATGACCAACGTCGAAACTGGCAGAGGCTCGAGGTCCCAAGCCAGGAAAGAAGTATCGCGTGGCAAAGTCATGTTTACTGTTCCAGAAGCCATGGCGATATACAACCGTATGGAAGCAGCTCGCTTCCCTCTGCCCATTCCACACAGAGTCAGATATGAAGCACCAGAGGTGGTTGGTGTCGTGAAAAAGGAAGAGATGGAGCAGACTGCGGATATGGACACGTTGCGTTATTCCCGTGTATCTTTCCAGTCAGACGCCATTATTGATGCTCAACGTATAGGCTCCCACCAGGCTCCATCCGCTGCCCGTCCAGAAGACAGTAGCATTCCCGAGAGGAACCCTCCTGCCACGAATCATGGCTTGCATGAAGCTGCCCGCGACTACCTTTGGGAATGGGGAATGCATAAAGGCAAGTCGTTCAAAGAAACTCCGGACAGCTATATACGCTCCATTGCCGGGGACCCGTATCTCTTGGACAGGTACCCAGCCGCCAGAGATGCGTTCGACTATCACCGGCCAGGGCTACGGCGGATTGTCCCAACTGCTGCTCAACGTGCAGCACGTCAGCGAGCACCTCCAAAGCACAAGGCTAATAATAAGAAAAGGGCACACAATAAAGCTACGGCAAAGAAAACTGTTCCGAAGAAAAAGAAGGGAAAACCGTCGGTCTGTTAGCAAAACTTCAAGCTCCCTCCGGGCAGCGCTCACGAAAGGCTACCTACGATCGATTGAAGGGATACCTCAAGTTATGAAGGAATGGAATGGACTGAAATCGACCTTAAAAAACTTTGACGAAAAGACCGGGAGGCATGGAAAAGGTTCTCAATGAGCATGCAGTGCATGCATGCCATTCTCAATTTAACCTTCAAACTGGACCCCTTGCCGCGTATCCCGAATGACTAGAATCCCCCTGTAGTTAAACCCGTAAGCGTTTGCGTGTGAGTGTGACGTTGTAGCCTAAGCCCTGGTATCCGTGCGATGAGCTGGACCAGCCTCTGTTTCTCTCACCTTTGTAACACCACCTGATACAATTTCCACACCTAAATTATTCCGCCCTACAATCGATCTGGAGAAACCAAATCAGCAAGGGCAGTACTTGCCATTGGGACGCGCTGGAGAGAATGGCACCGCAATCTACTGGTGTTTCCGATGCACGGCGAGTTGAAGATGACGGACAGGCAGGCTCGGACACGAAAGTAAAGGCAGCTCTGTAGAGCCAATCAGAGCAGGAGGACAATGGCCTTGACAAAGTCCAAGATCCTCCGGTCTCTATTCCGTCGACGTGACCGGCGATGTCACCAACACCGCAAAGCACGACAGTGAATTGCCTAATGAGAACGACTCGGACAGTCCGAAGGAAGGTCGCTCCGATTACGCACCCCACTTATATCTACACATCCTCAAGTCATGTTCACTTACTTGGATGCCCGGGAATACCTAGCACTTTTAAACAACTACATCATTCTGCCTCGACCATGGGATCTGGGCGATGGGGAATATCGAACCTTTCCAGTCGAGCGAACTTCACACGTTGACGCCATGGGGAGATATAGTGCAAAACATCACCAAATCCATCATGATTGACGGCGCCAACACCAATACCCAGGAGAACACTCACACTCCTCCAGCGAACCTCCAGCCCCTGCTAGCTCGGAGTACGTCATCAACGGGGGTGAATACCAAGGAAAACCCATCAGCAACATGCCCCACAGATATCTCAAAGGCATTATAGCTGCACGCAATCTGCCACAACTTTTAGCACAGCATGCAGGATTGTCCAGACCTAATGCTCGCATTAGATGCATATCAGAACTCGACTCCACGGTATACGAGCCCATGTACGCCGTTGGCCTTTTGCCCCCATCAGAGTGGCGCTGAATCTTCCCTGGGCTTTGGACTGCTTCTGGCATGTTGAAGCCCCTTCACTTCACTTCACTTCGAGTAGATACTCTCACTAGCGACAAACAGCAACAAAATTCTCTTAATTGTTTTCACGTATTCGACTGTGATTCTCCCTTGTGATTTATTGTGGCATGCCGCATTCCCCCACCCATGTCGTGCGCAGGTGCGTTCAACTACTGGCTTGCCTGTCTTGGCAAACTTGGGGAAGGAATGCAGTGCACGTGATCTGGGACTGGGGCTGGGTAGGGTCCAAGCAGTCCCAGTCTTTCTCCCCATTATTCTTTCAGACTATTACGCTGCGATTATTAAAGTCTAACACAGGATACTTGATTTGATATCTATAATGAATATACGCAGCTAGCGCTCAATCAACACACACTTCTCCAGAACATAGTGGACACCTTGTAGTAGAAAAACCTAGCAGTCTGAAAGACGAATCGTTTGGTAAACAGCAAATAATCACATAACTCCACACCTCCACGCTGTGATTTGATCCTTATATCATGACAGTTCTCTACGGCTATTATGGGTAGGAGCTGTTTGCATCGGACCTTGAGGAGAGGGAAAGTCGGGTTGTCCCGAGTGATGGCCATGACTTACCGTGGTGTGATTACTGTTCGTATGTCTGGAACTCGATTAGTTTTGCCGGTAAAATGTTTTCCAAATCTCAGCCAGAAAGTAAATTAAGACTCTCAATTCGTTGGTAACTACCTACACTTTTTAGTTAATTACCTACCCACCTGTCCAATCCTTAATAAAGTAGTCACAGCGCATTGTAGTTACACTAGCCGCATCATCTTTGCTTAATGTCTTGCATTTCCCATGCTAGAAAGCCGAGGAGACGAAATATTTTCTGGAGAATATAGCTCGGAGATGTGTAGTGATAGGCATGCGTTACCGAGGCAAGCAAGGCACAAGAGCTAGACATGCAATGGTGCATATCAGGGCGGGCGAAGAGCTATTAGTATTATCGATAACTAATTTAAGAAAACGAGGTTGCCGAGCCTGGTACGAAGTAACAAGTCCATGATCGGGTTAAGCATTTCAAAAAGGAGATTATGGGGTGAAGACAGTAGGGGTGTTGGAGGTTTCCAAGTGTCAAGAAAGGAAGAAAGAAAGAAAAGAAGGGGTTTTTTAACATGGTCATAACTTCATTCATTCACAAACTAGGCGAAACGCCTCGATGCATCCCCAGGGCATCATACCAAAAATGCCCCCATCCGGGCTCTACCCAATCAAACTCCAATGCCCCTTCCACCCCCAATCCCAATGACTCATGCCTCTTAAATCATCGCCATTGAGATAATCCACGCCCTCCTCCACCAACACTTTCCACACGCGGTTGCGCAGCCCCACTGGCCACGCCGGCGTACTCCAATACCTGGCCTTCAACCCGCGCGCATGCGCACCTCGCACTTGTCTGCGGATAATGTCGATTTGGCGCTCTGAAAGATACAAGAACGTGTAGCCCACCGCGGAGCTAAACTTCGCGCTAGCATAGTACGAGTTGTGCGGGGAGAAGGTGGAGTTGGGGGTTATTCCTACTTCGCCCTGGGATCCTTGGGAGCGGGATTTGAATTTGGATAGATCCTGATTCGGGGTGATGGGGCTGGGTGATGTTTTGTCGTCGTAGAAGCGGTGCAAGGGGGCGTCGAAGAAGATGTCGCGGTAAGTGGAGTTTGCGATGATGAGGTTGAAGGGGGCGTTCCCTGTTGCTACGACGGTGATGGGGCCGAGGGTGGTTTTGGTGCCGTTGAAGGTGGAGAGGTAGCCTTTTTCCCTCAGGGGGCTGAGCTGGCGGGAGACGTGGGGGAAGATTTCGTGGCCGTTGTTTTTGAAGTCGACTAGTAAGACGAGAGTTTGAGAGGGGGCGGTTTGGAAGATGCCATTCTTTTTTTCTTGTTGGACATCAGCGGAGAGGGGATTGTCGGGGAACAGAGGAGATGGGTTGTTGTGGTCTAGCATTTTGACCAGTGGGTCGATATACATTGTTGTAAAGGTTTTGGACTTTGTTAGGGAACTGGTCGTGTGGCCGACGAAAAGGTCGTTGTTGAAAAGCCAGACGTCTGCTTCGACGCCTGTGCAGCCCCAGCGGAGCGCATCATAGAGTGGGACGCGGCGCCAGTAGTCATTGTGGCTGTGGCATGGGATGGGTTTAACGTCGCGAGTAATATCTAATAGGCGTGTCGCAATGTCTGTTGATACTTGATCTGGTTTTGTCCAGTCTAGTGACAAGGCTGAGGGATCGTCTCGAAGAAGGGGGACGTAGCCAAGGAAGAAGTTGAGGAGATGAATGAAGCCGCTAATAGGGTATTAGTATTATACGGTTTTAAGGCTGAGACGGAAAAGTATCCACTGCTACATAATAGTACGAAAGCGAGCGGAGACCAAGAAGGAACACTCACAAGGTGGAGAGGATCACCACAGGAATTGTTAAACAGCATCTTCTTCTCCGTCTGAATATCTGTACCTTCTTCTCTTCAGGCCGACATGTTCTCCTCGTGCAATCACCACCCTCTTCAGTCCGAGTAGGTCTTCTTCGTACCGACATTCGCAAGCGTTGCCAAAAGCCAGGCCGTCTCCGCGGTTTCAGCACCTCAAAATCCGAGCCAGAATCCTCCCCATTTTCCAACAGCTGCAATGCAGTGTGTGATAAGTTTTTGTTCTGTGTAGCCTCAAAGTCCTGGAGAAGAGGCTGAGCAGACTGTGGCGGTTCGGAATCGTCGGCACGTCCAACTGTCATCGCACCAATCCCTGCCTGTGATCTGGTGAACCTTGAGATCGGTGATGTGGGTGATTAGCCGACTGTGCAAGAGTCAAGGATTTATACTCCGAATCGCATTCAATGTTCGTCGCATAATATAATAAGATCCCAAGTGGTCCCGAGGTCGCAGAGAAGTGAAGAGCAAAAGACGTTTGGAGTCTGGACAATGCCCTCGGACGTCTTCTTGAGGCGAACTCGGGTCTTTTTAAAAGACCATAATAGCCTCAGCGACTGTTTCGGCCCGTTCGGTGATGATCTCGACCTCCAGGGCTACCTACCTAATTACTGAAGCGGTGCAATCGATAACTCTGGCGCTATGCTTACAAGGATCTCCATAAAGGGCGCTACTGAGGTCCGACAAGGTGTGCGCGTCAGTACGAGATCAGTTTTGATGCGCATGGTGCGCATGGGCGGCACGATTCGAGGAGATTTTGTGAAAATGTTATGTACCACTTTGCAAATAGATGTAGATCGCTCTGCCATCCCTAAAGAATACTGGCCAGCCATGTGGCCACGATCTTGAACAGACGGCTGGCTGTCAAGGTGTATCATCGCCCAAGTGGAACACGACGGTTTTCTTAGTGATCTGATTGGCCAGTCGCTCAATACTAAACTTGTCTATTGACCAGCAGTGGCTCAATATCAACGAGCGAACCAGAGGGTAAAGTTTATCGCTCCTTTTGTCTGAATTGCGTGGCTGACGTGGCTGATTAGGTCAGAGCTAAGCTTTGCAACAAGCTTTGTAGGTTGAACCATCTCTGGCAGGGAGATCATGGATGGTAAGCGCCGAGCCTAATAAGGTTCAGGGCGTGTTTCAATTGCAAAGTGATTTCAAACATATCGAAGCATGACAAAGGCGACCTCGGGAAGCGGTGAGAAGATATCACACTCCAAATCTTAGGCGTACCAGGGCGTAATACCTATCACGTTGGATCGCGTGTTCCTTTGCGGCAAGATGGAACTTAAATCGGATACTCGGCACTGAACATCTCACTAAGGGATGTTTCCGCTGAGCAGCACGAGATCTGATAATGGTGGCTCTGTCTTCATCATATAGTCATGAGCACCATTGAGTATCCAAGCCAGTCTGAAGAGCAATGGGACGACTTTGAAGGTTGCGTGCAGGTGCACGAGACTCACAGCATATCTGTGGCCGTTGGCGAAGTTTCAAGTCCATGGCTAGACACACCTGTGCTCGCTCAAAAAGGCTGTAGACCGATTGGTGAGTCGAATGACAATTTAAATTTAAATCAATAGTTATTTGAAACAGATAATGCGAAGCTTTCTGTTTGCCGGTTATCGCAATAGGAATCGACTCAATCCCAAGGTTGTGATGAGCGCAAGTCGTAGCGAAATGCTTGGCTTCTAGTAGGTATGCTTGCAAGGCAGTGTTTTCCAAAATACAGCGAGGAAAGCATGATAAAAATGGCAGGCCGTGAAAAGGTGTGTATGCTATATATATAGCAAAGAGAACGGCGGGCATTTAAGGGTAGCGCTAACAAAAGCTTAGCTGAGCCCCACAGTTCCAGATCCCTGTATGGTTTTTTTTTTCCAAAAGTTCTCGTCACAAGAACATCAACACCATCACTACCTCCCTCTACGTCATAGGTCACCATGCCGCACAAACACAAGCGCAGATCTGAGGACCACGATGAGAAACAGTGTGTATACGCCGGCATTGTGACGTTAAATCGAACTCGAATAGTCACTAACCAACATTCACTCAGATTCAACCTTCCGCCCGACCTTCATGCTACGTCCCTCCCAGTAGGCAAAGCACGCACCTTCAACTCTGCGCCAAAAGCGAAAAAGCGCAAGACAGGCCATGTAGACGGCTATGGCGCAGACGACACCCCAAAAGCGTTTGCGCGTCTGATGGCCTTCTCAACTGGTACCAAAACCAAGCGATCGGGGCTCGATGATGGGACAGCCAAGACAAAGAAACAAAAGAAGGCAGAGAAAAATGCAGTCACAGGAGGTGCCGAGCAAAATGACACGGGGAAGAGTGAGACCCAACAAAAACCTGGCCAGGCAGATCTGAAAATCAAGCCTGGTGAATCCATGGCCGAATTCAGGGCTAGGGTTGACCAAGCGCTCCCACTGTCTGGCGTATCAAGAGGTGGCAAGAAGATTGCTGGCCTTTCAGAACATCGTGTGACCAAGCACGAGCGGAGGCTGAAGAAGCTACAACAGGGCTGGCGTGAAGAAGAGATGCGCATACGCGAGAAGGAGCAAGAAGAAAGAGAGCTGGCAGAGGAGGAGGGAGATGAGCACAATGCCATGTGGGAGGACAAAATAGAAGGTCTTGCTATATCTATAAATGGCAAAAAGAAGGCGAAGAAAAACAAGCGCAAGCTGCTCGTTGGCGAGGTCGACAACAACAGTGAAGACGAATGGGCAGCGCTTGAGAAGAAGAGAGAAGCGAGAAAGGGGCTGCATGACGTTGTTTCTGCGCCTCCAGAATTCACACGTACACCTCGAGAAATCTTCAAGGTGAAGCATGGCGCTGGCGCAAAAGTTGGAAACGTGCCAAACGCTGCAGGAAGTTTGCGTAAGCGGGAAGAGCTGGGCGAGGAAAGGAAGACCATTATTGACACATACCGCGAGCTGATGGCTGCGAAGCGCAGTGTGTAGATGCCCAAGGACATTATTTGCAATATTACCAAGTACTTTTGGGTACACGACTGCAACTCTGATCCACGACCAAAAGCAGGAAGTTATTGTCTCAACGCGCGAATCATCACCTACAACAGAAACGGGCCGATGCGCTTGAAGATTTTCAGCCTCTCAAAGTAAGGTTGTTGGTATAGGCTCCCTAGTATCTACTGACGTTGCATTTCCTATGTGGCCATGATATCTATTTGTAGCCCAATAGCCCGTGCACTCGATACACCTCCTCGTTCTACCACCCAGCATGCCATCTTTCCTTCAACTCACAGCCATGACTACACACATGATCGATTACGCATTGACCTTCGTAAAGACGATTTTACGTAGTTAAAAGGGGCGTTGGCTGCAGCTTGACCCTGTGGTCGCTTACTTTTTTTTTAAATTATATATGGAAAATGCCGCCCCATGTCACCGCGGTGATGCCGATTGGTTAATTAACCGAAGACAGTTTCCAACTGCACAAGGGGTCCCGAAAATTTGGATCACTATTATGAACTTTGAACTTCCCTTAACTAGTTGGCCGGTCAGCAATCCGACAACACGCAACACTTGACTCTCATTGTCGTTACACCTATCAGACACTTATCATTCTGGGGGCCAACGTTATTGACTACAGTATATCTGGTAAATTTGGCCTTCGGCGGCCGCATGTCATTTTGTGATAACACGATATATTCACATTAGGAAAGCAAAGTCATCGAACGGCCAAGAAGGCTGAATCTAAGTTACCTCGTGCGGCGCAGCCCCCACGAAAACAATGTGCGCATACCTTTTTCCAGACGGTGAATGGCTTCCAGATATGACTGTCTTTTCCAGCCACACATGTCACCATGAAATCAAGGTGATCCTTACCTCCATAGCCCGTTGCTTTTTGGCAGATTTAGCACAAGACCATGTTTTCCAATTATGGCCTAGCGAATGCGGAGAGCACTTATTGGGCCACTTCATCCCCACACTTTTGACCCCCTTGATAACGGTCGTCCTTCGCCCCATCACTTCTGTACATCAGAGTGCCCAAAGCTTTAGTGAAAATACACAGCAGCAAGTTCACCGTGCGCCGTCGTTCTCGCAGACTAAAGGTGGCTGTATTAGCCCGTACTCTCGGGTAAGCAGACTCGCTTGATGATAGCTGTGGGCCGTGGCTCTTTTACTTTTTTTCAAAGCCATCCCGGTCCAATCGAATGGAGCCTCTCCCAACTACGAGGTCGGTCAGAATTGCTTTGCGTCGTGCCCTATCTGACCCAACGCCAGACTTCCGGGCGCATCAAGCAGATACTCGAAATTAGATCCGCATTGCCGAAATGCTCCTCACAGCTATTCGAGAACTGCAACTCTATAAGCATTACTCTCCTAATCTGTTTGCAATTCCTTTGAATGTAACCCTACAAATTCTCCATTAAGTGGAATGTCTGCAAGAGAATATCAGCACATCTAAAGTATGAGGATTCCATTCTACAACCACGTCGCCGGAGCCGATCCAGATACACGACCTCAGGCTCGCATGGTACCTGGGCTGTGCATTTACTTTAGCCTCATGGCCGTGGGGGTGTCTCTGACCATCGTTGGCGTAGCCACAAGGTTGGTGACAGCTACATGGGTGTGAAGCTGCACTGGTCCCCAGTCTGAAGCCCTGGCCACTTCATCTGTGTTGTGAGGCAGACCCTTCCATCCACTACATGACCACACAGAGTTGTGCTCCATTTCCCATGATTGGAATAGGGCTTGCACTGCATATATGCTGGCACCCTTGGTTTCTGAAACGCGGCCCTATCAACATTCTTTTACATGTCCAGTTGATGGCTTTACAAGGTTCTCATATGCATCATGGTAAATTTGGTAGCACAAGACCAACCAAGATCAGTTTTACTATTGCCAACAACCGCTTCTATTGCTAACTTGTGTGTGGAGAACCTGCAGTCATTCAGTCAGCCCCATCATAAGCTTCAGTTCTCCCATGCCGGTATAAAGCCCAAGCTCACTCCATTGTCGAAGTCCCCAACTTTCCCGAACGTAGAAGCAGAGTTTCTCAGCTTTTCGCTAGCTTGACAATCCAAGATCCATCTTTTCACTACGAAGGTGTACTTGACCACAATCATCACATCTCCACCCAGGCCTGACTTCTACAGACCGTTTGTGGTCAATCACTCTTTGAAACATGCCAAAACTCGCCGATATACTTAACCATGAGCGGCCAAAACGAAAGAGTACTGAGGAAGTGTCGTTGATATGCCACGTCGATGATTTAGCGTGGTCCGAATACACTTCAGCCGACATCACTGTTGGCCTCACCGCGAATGCCGAGACCATCCAAGCATGGTTTGCACCTTACGAGTGTCGTGTGCCTTCGGCCCCTGCTTCAAACACGCCACTGTCAGGTATGTCAACTGCCTTTGACGCCATACCAGCAAAAAATAACTAGCAAATAGGAATAATCCCGGCCTCCACTTCTTCTCCATGCCCTTACCACAGCATTATGTCTTCACAGGAATCAATATCTGCAAGTACTACGGACCAAGATCCCATGGCCAGATTCCTTGCGACAACCACTTCTCACTACTCTGCTGTGTTCACTGGGTCCATCCAGCACGATACCACTCCTTCAGCCAGGTGCAGCTGCATCAATATACCAGAAGACATTGTGCATTCCTTGGCACAGACTGCCATCAGCCTTTGCAATGAGGCAGACGCTCGGCCTGATGCAGCTGACATGTCGATGCAAGCTATCCAGCCTTAGCATGCGTAGGTATGCACTCGGAGCAGGTTCCGACTCCAATTTCATTCAAACACTCGACATTTCTTCTTTCCTGGAATCAAGGAAATGGTAACTCTAAATGGACATTGACACAAAGAGTAAAAATTTGAGGCTCTCTACTCGGGAGATTGGAACGTGGTAAATTCTCGGTTGATTAATTATACGTTGCTGGGCGGAGGCTCTGCTGGTTACACTGCTTAGTTATTATTCATCATCTCCCAATATCAAAAGTTTAAACCACCCCTCCAATCTAGATTCTACACCCACCTTGTCCACGCAGTGCCAGCACCCAGGCTTAATTGAAGAATGCCTCACCACTACAAAAATAAAATGTTTTCCCTATTTCTGACATGGTGTGATAGGTTTTTTTTCCGCCGCGGTTCTATAATAGTTGCGGGGATTCTCTGTGAGACCTTTGACACCTTCCAAATCCGGAAATTCATCGGCGCGTCATTGGATGGTGTTTCCGGGGTCCCGGTGGATTCAAAATACCTACCCGGAGACTAATATCTGGGGTAAAGTTTGGAGTCAACAAGGGACGTCGTTTTGCGGGGAACCAAACCAGTGAGGCTGTGGCTAAGGGTCGATATGGCTGGTCCTGCACAGGTACGGGTAGCACTGACACTGCTTGGTATCAATTAGCACGACGCTTGTGAGTTGTTTACGCAGAACTTTCAATGTCGGTAATAGCGCGAGGATTCCCCCATCTAGGATCGACTCCGCATGGATGCCCTGTGCTCGTGATGTAGGTACCAATATTCTGGATCGGTATTATCAACATGTACGAGGATTGTGCCTGTTGGATCGGCGCATACGCCGCGCGTGCGTCTGCCATATAAAGAGAGACATTGCCATTGCTTTGGAGTGGAGTCACCAATACTCTCTGTACTCCCTTCACCCACAATGGTCTGGGCTTCTGCTTTCGTCGCCCTCGCCGGGGTGTCCCGTGTGGCAGCTCAATCGTTCCAAAGCACACCCGTGATGGGCTGGAATAGTTACAATCAAATGTCATGTAGTCCGAATGACGAGAAGATCACCAACACCATCAACGCTTTGGCCAATCGCGGTTTCGTCGATGCTGGCTACAAGTACTTCCAAATCGACTGCGGTTGGGCTTCGAGAAACAACGAGCGCAATGCCACGACTGGTGCACTAGAGTTCGACTTCAACGCGTTTCCCAATGGCCTAAAGCCATTGAGTGATCTTGCTAGATCCAAAGGGATGAAATGGACCATGTACAGTGACGCTGGTTATCGCATGTGTGATCCAGAAGTGCCCAGTCCTGTGGCGGGCTCGTTGCACCACGAAGCTGCTGATGCAGACTTGTTCAAGAGCTTGAACACGGAATATCTCAAATGTGAGTCTTTCAATATGGATATCGGTACTTTGGGCTAATAAACCATAGATGATAATTGCTATGCCAGTGGAACTGACCCTTCTGAGAATGCTCCCAAAACGCCAAGGACCGACTTCCCATCCCGCATGGGTGTCATGTGGCAAGAGCTACAACGTGTTGGTATCGGAGGCATGCTTATTTGTCAATGGGGTGTTCCCTACTCGACAGACTCGGGACTCGAAGGGCCGGTCGATTGGACCAAGGGCATATCGACTTCATTCCGTCTGTCGGATGACAATGCTCCAGGTTGGGCCAATGTCTGGCGAATTTCCAACCAAGCGGTTTACATTGCAAAATCAGGACTCGTTGGGCCAGGCCATATTGCCGATGCCGACTTGCTCGAGGTGGGCAACGATGGCATGTCATTCGACGAACAAGCCACCCATTTTGCGTTGTGGGCCATGTTGAAATCCGCACTCATGATCTCCACCGACATTGCCGCTCTCTCGAACCAAGCAGTCGCCGTTCTCCAAAACCGCGACCTGATCGATATCAACCAAGACTCTGCCGTAAAGCCCGTCCAGCTTGTCCAGCGCTGGGCCAACGACCGCGATCTCTGGGCCGGCGATCTTGCAAACGGCGACATGGCCGTCCTCCTCGTAGACACAAGCAACAACGCCCGCACCCTCTCCCTCGATCTCTCCAAACTAGGCATTACCTCCGCCACCATCAAAGACATCTGGTCCGGCCAAACCACCACGGCATCTTCTTACTCCAAACAAGTCCAGGCCCACGGCTCCGCTGCCTTCCGCCTTTCCAACATCCAGCGCTCAAACGCCCAAGGCCCGTCATACAACTACGTCTCCGCCGCCACCGGCTCGCTCGCCAACGGTGCAAACCTCCAGCCCTGCTCAGGCTGCACTTCCTCCAACAAGGTAGGCTACATTGGCGGCTCTTCCAACGGCCGCCTCACACTCTCCAACATCCGCACGTCCGCAGCCTCTCAAACCGTGCTATTCGACTACATCAACGGCGAAGTAGCGTACACAAATGGTAAAGACAATGTGCGTCTTGCTTCTGTGAGCGTCAATGGCGGTCCCGCAGTCACGGCGAGTTTCCCGCTAAGCGGATACAACTGGGATACAAGCGTGAGCAAGTCGTGGGCGGTGGAACTTGGTGGGTTTGATACGAATGGACCGAATACGGTGGTCATTGAGGGGGTTAATAATAGTGGGTGGGGACCGGATTTGGATAGGCTTGGGTTTGTGGCTTAACTAGTTAAGGGGGGGGAAAAGTATGCAATGAATTAAACTTTTTTTTTTTTCAAAAATTGTGTAATAGCAGAATTGTGCGTATCATGTAGCTTGGGGTATCATGTGTGGGAGAGTGAATGATCTTTAGAGGGAGTAGGGTATAGGCCTATCCCTATAAGACCTCTTCTGTACGATTAGGATAGAGAGTATTAGTTGATTCACAACTTCTAGTCCATGTCTATTGTACGAAGTTGAACCTCCAAGTCCCAACTCAAAGTTCCACCAACAAGAACAATTAACTACTCAAATCAATCAATAATCTCAACACACTTAAATCATCATCATACATTACACATCACAGCCTTCCCAACTACACACCTAGTCTTCACACTCAAACCCCCCACCACATATTCCTCCCCACCCTCTCCTTCCCCTTGCCCTCCTCTCTATCCCGACCCGCAAGAAAACCATCCGCCCCCTCTCCATCACTCCCACCCTCTTCCCCATCCCCATCCCTACTCCCTCCCTCCTCACCCTCACCCCGACCCACCCACGTCCCAAACCAAACCCCCGGCGCCTCAAACTCATGCCCAACATCCTCAACCTCCGACAAAGCCGGCGTACCCAAGCCACCCGCACAACAATTCCCAGTCCACAAGCTCTCCTTCTCCAAACCACCCTCGTCCCCCCCCTCCTCTCCACAACAACACGCGCCCCTCAGCCCCCCACATTTCGCACCCAAACCAGCCATTGCCGCCGCCGCAGTATTCCCATCATGGATATCCACGGGTGATGAAAAGGGCGTGGTATTTGTTACAAGCTGTACAAAGCTTGCCCAGCGACTCTTCAGCGCCGACATTTCTCTAATCGCTGCGTGTCTCTCGGTTTCGGCTGCGAGGAGGCGGTCTTCGAGGAGGGCTAGTTGGTCCATGTTCCAGGCGAGATCTAGCGTTAGGCTCTTGTGCAAATCGTGGTATTGCGAGAGTTGGGTTTGGAGATTGATGTTTTGTTTGATTAGGGTTTTGCTTGGAGGTAAATTGTTTTCGGTTGGTTGGTCTTGGTCTTGTGTACATGGCTGGGCTGGGGTATGGGGTGGTTGGGCGCTGGCTTGTAATGGCGTGTTTGGATTCTTGGGTATGTTTTTGGAAGAGGTGTTTGGGGGGGATTCTAGGAGTTTGATTCGATGCTCGAGAGAGTGGATTTTGGAAAGTAGGTTTTGGACATTTGGGTTTGGTCTTTGTTTTTCCTCGCTGATTATTAGGCCTGGCGTGCAGAGGGCTACATTGTCGTCGCTGTTGAGAATCTCTAGATATGCCAACTCGTTCAGGATCCGGTCTAATGGATTGTCTTTCTCGTGTTGCTCATGTTGTGCTGCTTTGTTCAAAAGGGCACATGCGCGGGAGAGTGAGACGTGCATATCTTTCAATTCTTGGGCTTTGTGGTGTAGGTGGCTGAGTAAGTGCAGGATGCGTGCTTGGTCATCGGGTGTAGGTGTGGGGGTTGGGGGTGTCATTGGAAATAAGCTGGGGAATGCTGGTGATGATGGGGAGATGGGACTGGTTAGAGGGGGGGTAATATGGGCAAGAGGACTGAGTTCGGGAAAGGGGAAAGGTATTTGTAGATCTGGGGGTGGGGAGTGAAGGAGTGTAATTTGATGAATGGGACATGTGTGTGAAGTCCTGGTGTTATTCAATGTCTTGTCATATGTTTACAGATACACGCATGTTCCTCGCTGTTATTAGAGCGTAGGGAAGTGACGTTGGAGACAGCGAGGCGTTAATTCATAGCTTACACCTTGCCCTGCCAACGATTTTCTTGTTCAAACGCAGTCGTTGGCTTGCTCCTCTCTACAACACATTCACACGCATGCACAAGTAACGTCAATGACTCCTGAATATTCCCAACGAAGAATGTATGGATACTTATCCTGTATTAAAACAAATCATATACCAGTCTACCCTATGATTTTTCCATACCCCCCCAGCAAATGTCAAACCCCCACGCGCGCACTCAAACACTATGCACTCGTAAATCTAAATCCACAAATCTAAACGCCTCAAAGGGTATACCAGGAACTTTTGAACCCATTTCGCTTCTCAACATATGAATAAAAGCATAAAAATATCAACCACAAAAAGACCACACAGAAACGAATGTACCACAAAAAGAAACCCTCACGAAGCAGCACGCTCCATACTCCTTCCTCTCTCAACCTGATTTGCAGCACTGTTAGCAGCCTTGGTAACGGCCCACTTCTGCTCCTCAGCCATTTTACGCAACTCAGCCTTGGCCTGCTCTAGCGGGAGACTATTGTTCCGCCGGGGGCTCTCTCTACGCGAGTGCGCCCGACTACTGGGTGTTGATGTCGGGGCTGATAGCATAGCACCCATGGCACTGCCACGAATACTGCTTGCGCGCGTGCTTGGCGAGCTGGGATCAGCACTTCGCTGATAGCCTGTACTGGCAGATTGCTGGCTGCGCCGCTCATCCTCGGACCCGCGCCCACGCGACAGCGTCTGCGAGCGCAACATGTATTCAGGGTGGTCGCTCTTGCGGAGAAGGCGAAAGTGGCCGCTCTCGGGATCAATGCACCATCGCCTGTACTCTGAGCGAGCGATAAAGGCGCCGTTTTCGTCCCAACATTGGACCCAGGCGATGCCGTCGTCGAGCTGGAAGAAGCCCACGAGCTGTCGCTTGCCGTCCTCGGTGCGGATCCAGGATTGCGTTTTGCGCTTCTTGTATTCGTCCTCGAGGAGGTAGCGCTTTAGAATCTGCGAACGATGCACGGGAATGGGCTTGGGTAGTTTGACAAATTCCTTGGGCGTGAGGCACTCTGTCGATACGGCGGTGTCGTCTTTGGGCGTTTCGATCTTGGGAGGAACATCTTTGAGCTCGGCGATGAGGAACCAGCCACGGCCTGGAATATATTCATATTGACCTGGGATGGGATCCGCCCAGTACTCGCTCCTACGAGTAGGGCGTTCAGGCTTTGGCGAAGTGCGAAACCATTTGTGCGGTGAAAGAACCTTTTGGGTAGCGATCAAGAGGTTGGGTGTCATTATGATAGGGCGAAAGAAGAGAGTGTAGAGGTCCTTTCTGGTGATTAGGTTGCAAGCGAACAGCGGCCTCGAGGCTACTTGAGGCGTAGAGCAAATGAGAGAAATGGGGACTCGCCAGACCCGTCAAAGGGACTCGCCAAGAAGTATATCCTTGGAGTCTTGGTGAATTGCAGATTGGGGGGGGGGGGGG
>SSBG01000010.1:41369-101584 GCA_028220655.1 Shiraia bambusicola | reverse complement strand
ATATTCTTGCTCAATGGCGTCGTAGCTGTTCCAGCATACAGCGCCTGCTAATACATCACGCAACGTGGCGCTTCCAACTCATCAAAACTCAAACCTACTAACTCGATGGGTATCCTAACAATAATCTCGTGCCAGCCCAAGCCAGCTCCCTCCTTTTGTAAAGCTCCGTCAACAACGCCGGTTCCATGCCAATGCAATGTGCTCATTCAAAACAACTTGACCTGCCCTTGCGCCAGATCAAACACCATATGGGTATCCAAGTGCCAACACCAAGATTCATAACACAGAAAGAGAAATGTAACAAATTCGTCCAGTCACCAGCCCTACCTATCGTGGTTGGTTGGTGCTGCTTCTTGTAAAGTTGGCGTCGAGTTGGAACCTGCTACAGGACTGCCACGTACTGGCGACCCGAGCATATTCGAGTCAAGAATACGAGATGGTGCGCTGCCATCATGACGGCTTCTGTCCCTGCCGTGTGCCCATTGAGGGCTATTTTGTGCAGCAAGCATCCTTGACTGATGAGGTGGAATCGACATTGCAGATGGTCGTGTGGGCGATTCCATGTCATCCTCTTCTTGAATAGCTGTAGGTATCCTGCTCAAATTCATACCTGCAGTGGTAGAGACTTCTTCTTGCTGTTGCTGTTGTTGTTGTTGTTGTTGTTGTTGTTGTTGTTGTTGTTGTTGTTGTTGTTGTTGTTGCTGCTGCTGCTGCATAATGTCAGGCGACCAAGTTTGGCCACGAGGCTGAGCAGGAATAATAGTCACAGGCAGTGATGCTTCGTCCGTTTGGCCATTCTTCTTCTTGCTACGAAACCTTTCTCCTTGCTGTGCAGCAAAGGTTCCTAAGCGGTCGGCCAATGCCAATCCAGAATAATTGCGCTGAGGGATATTCTCAACGACGTCATCGACGGCGAGCGGTTCAATAACACGGCCGCGTTGCAATTCTTCGGGAGGGGTGCGGCCATGGCGTCGAAATGGGTTGGCTACCATTTGCCAGTTCCATTTGCTCCTGGCCACGACTGGCTCCTGTTGGATTTTGGCACCCTTTTCCAAATCGTCTGGATCGACTTCGTGTCCCACGTCTTGTGAGATGGTTTCAGTTGGCCCTAGGACGCCGCCACCATGACGATGATCATCTTCGGTAGTCACAGGCAGGCGGTTGGGCGGTGATTCACTAATAGGATGATATCGTACGGTATATACTGTTGAGTCGGCAGACGTGGTGTCTGTCCTACTGACCGGAGATGCCACAACGGGCACAGGTGGTGGGCTCGATACGCGTACGTAAGAGCGCGAATTGCGGTTGCTGCGTGTAACCGAAGCAGAACGACGACGGGCTGGTGCGGGTGCGGGAATGGTAATGGTGCGCTTCTGTCGGGCCTTTGTGCGAGGGGATTCGGTCATTTTGCGCCCCAGTCGATGGGTGAGATGGTTGAAGCGGGCCGTGTGCGACAAAGCAAATGCCCCGAATCCACCCTGGTCGCCGTCTCGTCCTTTTTTGCCTCCCTTCTCCGACGGCTGGCCCGTACGTTTCAAAGGCCAGTCGGATCCAGACGACGAAGGCGTAGGATCCAGCATGTCGTCGCCGTCATAGATTTCTCTCCCAAGAATTCCGTCTTTTCTTTCTTCTCTTTCCAGGGCTTCTATTCGTTCCACCCACTCCCAGACAATAACACTGGCAGCGGCGGCGCCAACCCAACGGAAATAGTCTCCCCAGCCAGCAATGGTGTAATTTGCAATATCGGTAATGAAGAACACGACAGGCGTAAGAATGGCAATAATAGACAGCAGTGCAACGACGCTAATGTTCCACATCATGGAGTGGTAGAAGGCGTAGCGTCGCTTTGTGATGCTGTAGTACATGACCCAGGCGGCGTACAACATGCTCAGAGATAGCTGGAAGAGATAGCTCAAGGCGGGGATGGCCGTGTCAAAATGAGCGGGGCGGCGGCTGTTCTCATAGGGGCCAAAGCTGTTGAGGGAGCTGAAGGTGATGTCGAGGAGAATGAGGGCGAATCCGACCCATTTAATGATGACCTTTTCTTTGTGGCGAGGAAATAGCCGTATCAGCGTCTGCACTTGGGCCAGCCACAGGAATATGTCGGAGATGACGCGCGACACCTTGATCTCCATGCCGGCGACGACTTGGTTGCGCAGCTCCATGGCGTCGATGAAGCCCTCGCGGTACTGGCTGCTGGCGATTCTGAACGTGTCGGCCGTGGCAAGCGTCAACGAGATGGCGACGGTCAAGGCAGCCACCTTTTGCAGCCAGGGGCGACTTCCTATGCCAATAATGGAGCCCGAGCCCGAGGCGCCGCTAATCAGACCGCGTCGTCCCATGAGGCCTGAGCGGCCGGTGGCGTTGCCGACAAAGAAGGTGCGAGGCGTGATGATGAGCATGATGACCAGCATCCAGGCAATGACGGTGGCAGCGCCCGTGGCATAGGCCTGGGGGGTGATGGAGGCGTGGAAGGGGTCGCGAATGTCGACGACGCTGGTGACGCCGGCAGTGCCATCGTCGACAGCGTCAGGCTGGGCGCCGTTGCACTGGGGGCGAAAGTAGGCGTCGGCGTCGATGGTGATGGTGTTGCCGGGCGACAGTTCAATGATGCCGTGGGCGGGCAGTTTGTACGAAGGGCAGTGCTATTTGGGGGGGAGGGAGCGGCCGTCAGTCAGTCGCGTCGTCGACGAGAAGGTTGGTGGTGTTGTTGGACGGGGGCCAGACTCACATAGGGACGACTTTGGTCCCTCGTTGCCAGGAGGTGGGCGGCCTCCCACACGTCGGCGGCCTCCCACATGGTTATAATACTGGACCAGCAGCAGCAGCAGCAGCAGCGGCGGCAGCGGCAGCGGCAGCAGCAGGTGGTGGGCGGCGCAAGAGTCCCATTGAAGTTATGCTCGGGGGGCGGTAGCGGCTTTCATGGTGTTTTTTTTTTTTTTGTTTTTTTGTTTTTTTATTATCGCAGGCAGGCAGGTCAGAGTTGAGCAGGAATAGGTAATAGTGTGTGTGAGCGTGTGAGTGAGTGAGTGGGTGAGTGAGTGAGTGGGTGAGTGAGTGAGTGAGTGAGTGAGTGGGTGAGTGGGTGAGTGGGTGAGTGGGTGAGTGGGTGAGTGGGTGAGTGAGTGAGTGGGTGAGTGAAGACTTCTGCGAGCAGCCCTGGCCCCTGGGCGACTTGGGGCAGGTGCCACTGGTGCTTACTCGGCCACCAACCATCCGATTGGCCGCCGCCTGTCGCGCCTTCTTAGTTGGGACGCCGCTAGCACCACGGCCTGTGACCCGACACGCTGATTCATCTGAAGCCCAACGGGCCCTCGTCGTCGCAGCATGAGAATTAATTTGTTGCACCTCTGTCTTGGCCTGCACTGCCTGCTGCCTCGATTCCCCTGCCATGCCTGTTCATCATCGTGTCTGTCAAGTCGTGTCTGTCGTCTCTCAAGTGTGAAGAAGAACAGCCCAAGGCACGTGTCGCTCCATGTCACGAAGCGCCGGATCCTGCTACACATAGTGACAGGCGCTAGAACCGCCCGGCTCTGTCACGTGAGGGGCACGTGTAGGCTTTCCCATTCGCCTCCCTCTTGGTTTCAAGTCTGGCTTCATCGCCTGACACCTGCGCCCATACTCCGTACCAATACTCGGCACATACACTACCACCTGTACCTACTAATAATTAATGCCGAGTGATTAACACCAAGTATTGCTTTGGTATACCTACGTCCATCTTGCATCTTGGCCAACAGTATTGTAAGCCTGTCTTCGTGTTACCGTGCGTAATATTAATACATGTCGTAATTTACATTGACAATGCGTATGCTATAGGTATTTTATGACATGACGCAAGCTGTCACGTGCGGCGTCAGAAGGCATTTACAAGGGGACGTGGAGCTCAGGCCCGCAGTCTAGACCTCTCACCTTGATATTAATTACTGCGTAGAGACCATAGACATTAATTGGCCTTTTTACTACTCCGTAGTTATGTATTATTATTATTAACTATTGCCTACTGCCATATCGTACCCACTTCCCGCACACCGCAGCCGCAGATGAGGAAGCTCCACCAACAAACCACAAAACAATTAACACCATGACCTGTTCCTGCCATCATCTCAGGCTAATTCTTAATATTTTTGTTGAAACTTGGGGGAAAAAAAAGGGAAAAAAAAGGGAAAAAAAGGGAAAAAAAGAAAAAAAAAAGTACATCATATTGTATACCTCAACGCAACCTGCAACCACTCGAGTTTACTAATTACTATACAAGCGCAGCCTAGGATGTTATTACAAAGAATTACTACCAATTGCCACCGAACCAAGAAATAATAGTGATCAACTTGAATATTCCTGTCTTGTCAACGACAACGCACCCTCCTCTGTTCCTCCCCTAACTAGGCCCTTCCTTGACTCGTCCAAGTTCAATTTATATTCTCGTCTGCTGACAGGCATCTCCATTGATGACGTATATAACCAGAGTGGATCGGATGGTACAAGTAATGGATCATAATGTTTAGTAACTAACATCTGGTAATAGTTAAACTTGGCTACCCAACCATGTATTGCACAAAAGAAAGGCGTGGTCGTAACTAACCAACTACCTACCTAGGTAGTCGTAAAATGTTCAATCAGCCATAGATTCTCTAGTTATCCGTGTCAACAGAAGAGACTAATATTGCCCGCGCAACGAGAATGCTGTGCCGCTGAGCCTTTGTCGTAGTGAGCTTGGCACGTGCCCACTAAATGTAACTAGTTACTACGCGACGAGGCAAGCATCATACAAGCATAAACGCGTCTCCCCGTCCACCCCACCCAAATCACACCAAACACCAATTGACGCGCCATACTGTGCAGCTTGCACCCCATAGTTGCGCGATCCGATTTTGTAAAAAGCTGTTCTACCATCGCGCACAAACACTATGAGCGCAGCCGTGGCCTCTGAGGCTGGCGATGTCGCATCGTCTGCCGTCCGACGACGTAGTGGCCGCGTATCCAAGCGACCAGAAAAGTTCGCGCCCACAATCAGTCCAACCGGAAGCTCCAAAAGAAAACGGGGCGCAGACAATGACGATAGCGGGGTTGAAGCAGACGCGACTTCGTCAGATCCAGAAGAGAGCACAGAGGCTGAGTCCGAAGAGGAAGAGCCGGGAGAGCGAAAGCCCAAGAAAAAGGCCAAAGCCGCTCCCAAACGTTCGGCTGCAAAGAAGCCCAAGACAAATGGCACCACGGTGAGCCTGGCGATGCGACCAGCTACCGGCGCAAAGAAGATGGCCAAACGACCGCGTAAAGCCGCAATCCGCAAAAGCGCAGTCGCCGATAATGAGGAAGGACTCTATGGTGAGAACCTGCCCCCACACCATGGGCATGCCCTCATCTGCTAATTGCGCCACAGCCGACGTATTTGCTTCGGGAGACAAGCTCGAGCATGTGACGGCCCGTTGGATTTCGCGTTTCAACGAGCACGAGGCAAGAGCTGTTGCTGAAATTGTCAATCTGGTCCTCCGAGCTGCCGGCTGCGACATTCGAATTGACGAGGATGACATTGCCGATCCAGACAACGCGCCCAGCCGGGTGGCCGAAATCATCGAGGAATTCCAATCAGTGGGTTGGCCCGAGTCTTGTCCTCACGCATAAATAAGTACCGCGTGCTAATCAAGCCTAGAACGACATCACAGACTACCCTCTGATTGCCAAGGCAAAAGATGGAGGCGGTCACGCCTTCAAGAATGCGTTACACGGTTTCTTCTTCACCCTTGTCCAGGCTGTTGCTCAAACGGGGCTTCTTTACGCCAATCAAGAACTGCTCGAAAACATATCGGTATGGCTCGGAGCCATGTCATCCACTGGCAACCGCCCGTTCCGCCATACTAGCACAGTAGCGTCTTTGGCCATCACAACGGCATTGGCCTCAGTCGCAGCAGATATCGTAGAAAATGCAGCCAAGAGGCAGCGACAGAGTGAAGCAGAGTCCAAAAAGTCACGCGTCAACAAGGCCCGCGTATCTGCAGCTGAAAAAGAAATCGGCGAGTATACCCAAAAATTACAAATTGTCGACGGTGCCTTGCAGGACTGGTTCAGCGTCGTCTACGTCCATCGCTATAGGGATGTGGATCCCAAGATTAGGGTCGACTGCGTCGTCGCCCTGGCCGACTGGATCATCACGTACCCCGACAAGTTCTTTGACGGGACACATCTGCGCTATCTGGGTTGGGTCCTGTCAGACTCTCACTCTCCAACACGAATCGAAGTTTTACACCAACTCGCGCGACTTTTCCGAGACAAGGATAAGCTTGCAGGCTTGAAGACTTTTACGGAGCGTTTTCGCCCTCGCATTGTCGAAATTGCTACCCGTGATGCTGAGAATCACGTTCGTGCGGCAGCAGTCGACCTTCTTGACATTCTACGAGAAGCTGGTTTCCTCGAGCCAGACGACATTGACTCTGTGGGCAAATTGATCTTTGACACGGATCAAAAGGTTCGGAAATCCGTGGTAAGCTTCTTCGCCGAGAATGTCAGTGCGGCATACGACGCCATTGTGGAAGATATGGGCGGAGAAGAAGCGCTTAACGAAGCCCTGGCACCAGTGGACGACGACGACAATGAGGAGTACCACAACCCACGATTGGAATGGCTCAAGCTCAAGTGCCTTGTCGATCAATTGTTGGCTTATGCGGAAGATGGAGCAGAGCTGCCATCGCAACTCGAGCGCATTGTGCCTTCTGGCGCCGAGATGGGCCTCATTGAGGCGGGTGTCGAGTCTCGATTCTCTTTGGCCGCACAGGTCTTGTACGATGCTGTGGAAGAGATCCAGTCATGGGAGGTGATTGCAGGCTACCTACTTTACGACCATTCACAAGCTCGCCAGAGCGGGACAGGAGATGATGCCGAGGCTCTGCTTCGACAGAATTGCCAGCTGGAAGAGATGCATGAAACCGTGCTGCTTGACATCTTGAACGTTGTTGTACGACTGCGTCTGCAGCGCCTGGCAGAAGCGCAAAAGGACAAGAAGAAGACCAAAGCACAGCGCGACAGCGATAAAGAGGATCAGGCTGATATGGCTCGACGACTGTCACTCTTGATTCCACAACTTCTCAAGAAGTTTGGGGCATTACCTGAAGCAGCCGCCCTGTGTCTTCGACTGGAGCGTGAACTCAACCTGGATATTTTTGAGGAATTGCGACAAAACACTGCACTTGCCGCACTACTCGACGACATTAACAAGCAATTCTTGACACACCATAATGAGCGTGTCCTGACTGAAGCCATAGGGTCGATTCTGCATGCTCAAGAAAACGAAGAATTGAGAGAAACAGTCACACTCAAAATCCAAGCCCTTTGGGATGATTTGATCAACACTTTTGATGCCCTGCGGCGAGGCAAAGACTTTGGCATCCGTGGAAATCTCAATCAAAACATCTTGGTTGGTGTTTCAAACGTGGTGCTGAAGATGTCTCAATTAGCCAAGGCCTCCAACACTTCTGTTCTAGACACCATTACTGCCCCGGCAAAGTCAAAGGGCAAAGGAAAAAAAACCGCATTGGACAGCCCGCCAATTACATCATTGTTGCAAATTCTCGATCGCGGTGTACCAGTCGACGGCCTCGATGGGGGTGAGCAAGAGGCAGAGGACATTCTCGTCCGACATGCCATGTCTCTTTTACTCATCTACTTTTTGTGGAATTCTAGGGAATGTGCTTTACATGTGGAAGACGGGACACGGATGCCTGATGAGGAGCTGACTGCGCTTGTCGAGCGACGAGATGCATGCGTAATGGCATTGATGAGGATCATGGAAAGCCGAAAGGGTGCTGATGATGTTCGTCTGGATGCCGCCAACCTGCTCCTGGACATATACACCATGTTCCGCCTGCTCCAAACAAAAAAGGACAAGGTTGCAAAGACTCCCAGAAAGACCCAAGGCCGTACCCGAAACGACGCCAACGACGACTGGGAAGCCCTATGCCGCGACATTGACGAAAAGACGACAAAAACCCTCATACAAATCCTAACCGCACAAGAAAACATACTCGCCAAACTCGCAAACAAAAGACTAGAAGACCCAGACATCGACGACGACCCCATTGACCCAGACGACGAGCCCGAAACCGACGACGACGACGACGACGCCGACAATCAAGACGCCGATAACGAACAAGCACAAGCCGACAAACAACGCCGCACCCTCCTAGCAGAACAAGCACTCTGCGCCTACGGCGGCCGCCTCGTCAAAGCAATCCTAGTAGGCTCCCTCGACAACACCACCAACTCACCCGTCCGCTCCCGCCTCGACCGCAACAAAAACAAACTCACCCCCACCTGGAAGGAAATTGTAAATCACCTCGACACTACAAAATCCCAACGCAAACATAAAAAACCTACTGCCCTCCCCCCACCACCACCGCCACCGCCACCACCACCACCACCCAAGGAAATCGCCATCGAAGACGACACTGAAGAAGAGGAAGAAGAAGAAGAAGATGATGAAGATGAAGAAATGCAAGACGCAAATGGTACAGATGATCATGTAAATGGCAACGAGGATGATATCGCAGTAGCCAGAGCCAGAGCCAGAGCCGTGGACGAAGAAGAAGAGGAAAGTGTCCTGGGCGATTAATCTGTTTTTCTTGTTCTTTTTTTTTTCCCTCTTTTTCTTTCCTCCCCCCCCCTCCCCCGTTTCTGTTTTCCATATAACTATCCATGATATATATTTTCTTTTTTTCTTCTGTGTGTGTATGTGTGTATGTGTGTGTGTGTGTGTATGTGTGTGCAAAGCATAAATAGCACGTTTCGGTGCGAGTGAGAATAAGAGAGTAAGAAGAGCATTAGTTATTGAATCCATGAGAGAGAAAAAAAAAAAACTTTTTTTCCCTTTTTCCCCCCCCCCTTTTTCCGCTTGTGAGTGAATTGGTTTTTCTCCCCTCTCCTGTTTATTGCTTTTTTTTCTGGCTTGGTTTTGCCCGGGGGGGGGGTGTTTTTTTTTTTTGTGTGTGTAGGGGTGGGTTAGGGAAAGAATAAGTGCTAGTTGCGAGTATGCGGGTAGAGTGGAGTGTGTGTGAGTGCTAGTAGTTGGATGATGTAACTCTGTTCTGTTCTTTGCGCGAGGTATTTGTCTAGCTGGCTGGGTGTGGGGTTTTCTTTCCTTGGATGACTGGGTGGGCTTGGCATGGGATGGGGATGAATGAATATGGGGGGGGAGGGATAAGATGAACTAAAATCCATAGCTACCACATTATCTTTTAGCTTCTTGTGTATATATAATGCGAAATCGGTCATAGCGAGTTGGTTTCATGTTCTTGCATGATAGGAGAAGGAGGGATAGGTTTAAGCTACCTACTTGGTGATTTAGAGGGCTGGAGAAAAAGCAAAGGTAGAAAGGGATAGTTCAACGAGTGGAGTGGATAATAATAGTTCACTTCAACTCTTACCATCTCTTTACGAAATTGATTGCTTGAAATGTCAAGGTTGGTACTGCTCAAACTACTACTAAGCTACATACAGATAGAACCCAGCTTCGTCTTCGTCCCTTTCCAAAAACTCCTTTTCAATCAACCTGTCAATGTTCTTCTTGATGCCGCCGACTTCAAGTGTGCCCCTCGTCCTCGTTGCCTTGATTGTTTCAGCCACGAGTTCTGCATGCGAAATGCGCTTGCGGGCTTTGAGGATGCGCACGATAGCGGCTTGGGTTTCGTAGTTTCGATCCGCCGCGACACGTTCGTGCGTTTCCTTGTTTTCCTCTTTCGTTTCTTTTAGTTGGACAGTATTGATCTTGATGCGGTACTTGGGGTCGGAGAAGTGTGTGTTTAGAGTGAATGTATCGGTGGGGTTAATGTCTCTGCCTTTCGGGTGCTTCGTAAGAGGCCGGAGTTTGGCGCATGCGAGAGATTGGAGAGTACGGTTTAGTTCTGCGGGTGCTGTCTAGTGTTAGTAATGGAAATGTAGAGCCAAAAAGGTTACTCACGGAGCCCTGTTGCTTCTTTCAGGTAGTTGTAGTTGATGTGTTCATCTTCCTTGAGGCCATTGAAGAGCAGGAGGACAATGGCCTGGAAGGATGACACGACTAATTCCTTGCTGCCCTTGGGGAACTTTGCTTTCAACTGGCAATGTGCCAACGAGTGTTTAAACTCGAGTTTGCGGCTAGAGTGTTTCGCCCTGTAGTGTGCTTCAAACTTGTCCATGGCTTGTTTAATTTGGGTTGGGATTATCACGGGCACGGTCGGGTAGGTCGGCCATGATGATGCAGAAAGAATGCTGACGTTGAGGTCCAGAGCGAGTTTTTCGTTACGTTCTTCACTGATACTCTTGTAAGATGCCATTTCCTCGCGGGAAAGCTCAATGTCTTTGAACATTGTTTCGAGGTTCGAGGTAAAACCAGCACCGCATTCTGCATACAGTTAGTATCCACATCAAGCCCGACACACTCTTGAATACGCACCAATCTTGAGCCTTGAAAGCATACTTCTTTCGGCATCAGCGCTTGCACTCCTGCCCATCAACAGGCGCCTAGCAAGATCCTTTTTGTAGAATGCTTCAAAGACTGCCTTGCCATGCACAAATCTGAAGAGATCAAGAACTTGGTCGAGTTGATTGTTGACCTCGGTATCCTCATCAAAGACTATATCCTCATTATCTTCGTCGCCCTCTGCTATCGCCGGCTTTTCCACTCGCCTGCTCAGCGAGGCAGGGATGGCCTTGGCGCCTCCTCGCAACAGCATGTCAACATACTTTGCAATCATTTCACCCGTCTTGGAATTATCGGTGCCCCAGCTTGCACTGGTCTTTTTGGTCTTGTTCATAAAAGTCTCAAAGGCTTCTCGCAAGCCGTGGCCCAACTCCATATCCCGATGGAACGCAACTTTCCAAACAGCGTCTAATTGCCGTTTCAAAGTGAGTAGATGAACAACCATATTGTCATGTTCTTTTTCGTTGAAGACAATGGCTGTTCCTTCATCGTCTATCCACTTGACAAAGCCCGGTCGTAACTTGACGCCTACTTTTCGTCGTTCGAGAAGAGAGTATAGCAGCTCCAAATCCTCTACTGCGTTTGCTTCCAGCAGATCAGCGAGCTCGTCTTCATTGATCAGCCTTGCTTCTTTCCTCGTGATCAATTGATCCTCAAGGAGAGTGAGCAGGTCCCGTTTTGTTGTACTTGGCAGTCTGAATTTTGCAACACGCGTCATCTCCCGTTCCATGAGCGTTCTGGAAGCCCGTACAAATTGTGGAAGTGGCTTCTCTGCCTCTTCGTCTGCCCACTTCAAAATGTACTCTTGGCTCATCTCCATCAAACGTGGCTCAAAGTGTTTCGTGTAGACTTGCATGTCATGAAACATATTGACTGCTTTGGAGAACATGTCGTTGTCCAAGTTTCCATCCATGCGGTCCAGTGCAACCAGGCCGCAAGCGCCATCGATGATGCGTGGATTGAGCTTCGAATGTGCAAATATAGCAGAGCGGAATAGATCAACGCAGATTTCGCGCAGGGACTCATGGCGGGGAAGTAGGTATGAGCGGTCGAGGTAGCAGAATATCCAGTCCAGATATTTCTGCATGTTGTTAGCATAGATATCAAATAGGCAACGTCTTGCACACATACCACTTGGTCATTCCAGACTGCCCATGCCTGCAGCGTGGCCCTTAGGACCTCAACATTGCCTCTGCTCAAGCTCTCCTTGACCTTTGGCTTCACACTACCACCCACACACTCTTTGCACTTTAGGACAAGCTTCTCCTTGACCTCCTTGGCCATTCCTTGCCTGCAGACATTCTCAACCCCTCTGTACAGCTCTTCAAGGCTAAAGTCCACCGGCCCTTGGGCAAAGATTGCGTCTAGAGCCGTGTCAATCTTGGCCCAGGTTTGATCAAGAAACACTTTTGGGTCGACTTTTCTGGTCGGCTTGAAGTTCTTGACCAGAAGTTTCTTGGGCCCGCTGCTTGTATGCATGTTGGGCGCTACCCTGCGCATCCCATTCTGTTGTCCATGGCCTCCCCGGGCAGGGTTGTTGTCAGGGCTCGAAGTAATGTCCACCACGTCTGTCCTGCCCGGCACACCTGCTCTTTTGCTGGGGAAGTGATACATGTCTGTGGTCCTCATACTGCTAGGCGTGGCGATGTCGGCTGAGGCTGCTGGAGAACTGTCGAGTCGTGTGCGTTTGTTGGTCGGTGAAAGCGGCGGTGCGGCTGCGCTGTGGGGCTTTGATTGCGTCGTGAACAGCTCCTTGATGGTTTTAGCCGAGTGCTTTCGTTTCAATGCACCCGGATTGGCGGACATTGGGGGTGCAAGTGCCGGTGCTGAGCTTTGGGTGGGTTGCAGCCAAGGTGATGTCGAGATATGCCTGGCATGACGCGCTGGAATTAGTTAGGCCAGTTTCGGCAATGATGCTATCGATAAGAGTAATATTCCAGCATCAAGACACAGCAAACTGGCAATTAAGTCAAACATGATAATAAACGATCTATTTACTCTATTTACTCATTCCTGTGGGCATGCAGCTGAACTTGTTCATGGTCTTTCGTCATTGCTCGCACCTTGAGCCCTCGGACTTACCGGCAATAACAATCCAGAGTGACCCGAGTACGTCACAAGTCGTCTAGTTATCTATGTACATTATTGATATAGAGTGAGAAGCGAATCGTCCATGTATAAAATCGTGAGTGTGGGCGTTATTGGTATCACCGCGTCTCGCAAAGCCTTCAAACTCCAGTGCGCCATGCAATCAGGTACTTATGCAACAGAAACTGTGATACACACTTCTAAAACAAACTCCACCCCTGCTTTCTGCCACCTTCACGCTCCCTCAGTGCTCGCTCTTCTCGTCGAGACATCATTCTCTTTTCCCTCTGTTCGAGTTGCCGCAATCCTTCCATCTCCTTGAGTACGTGCTCAAGGAGACTCTTCCGACGGACAACGTCGAGATGGCGTTTGATCTTGGGATCTTCCTTGGCAAAGCGTTCAATCTCTTCTTGAGATAGCCCGCGGCCGAGCCGAGCGTCAAGCTCACGTGGAAACTTGGAAACGTCAGTATTCATGATTCGCGATATGTGGAGGGGTTTTCATACAATGTAGTAGAACTTGGAAAGCAGCTCTGCGTCTAGAAACAAATCGGCTGTGGTCGTAAGCTTGTCCGCAACTGCATCGAGAAAGACCTCTGGGCAATGGTATTTGTTCTTTTTGCTGGCACATTGCTTGCTCTTGACCGCCATCAGGCGGAGTTTGAGGACGTCGACGCGATCGCGAAGGAAAACAGCTTCGCGACCTAGAATGACACTTAGTAAAAGCTTATCAAAATCACACAAGCGGAGGCATACCTTTTGTAAGCAACGCCGCACTAAACCCTCCAGCGCCACCCACACCATCGCCTTCGAGCACAACCTGCCCGCTTCGTACACGGTCAATGAAGGACATTACATCCCTGACTTTCTTGCGGCCACCCATTTGATCTTCGAGCTGTTTAGCAGCTGCTTCGCAGACCTTCAACTCTTCCTTGAGAACATTGGTGACGTTTTCTCGTCCCTTTGTCCATTCATTATCTTCCACTTCGATGCGGTACTTGTATGGCTTGATGCAAATCTCCAGCTCGTCTGCAATGTCGTAAGACAAGTCTTTTAATATGGAAGTGGATGCCTCGGTAATGGCTTGGCGCGCAAATGGATGCGCGGCAAATCGCGAATTGCTGATCAAGCGATCGATATGGGCTTGAAGCGCATTGGCAACCACACTCGTGGCCAGTCGTCCAACTCCCAACTTTGTCAACGCCGCGCTCGAACTGTCAAGTTTGATCTTCCAAATCTCGTCTTCACCTTCAACATCTGCCTTGGGAAGGTTACTGAGTGGATCGGCGTCCGGAAATGGTACGCCAAGGTCATCAAATGGTCGATTCCAATACCTTTGCGCAAGAAGATTCAACACTTGTTGGTCAAGCTCATGCTTGAGAAGATTGCGGACTTGCTCGCGGCCGAATTGATCTGAGAAGCCGCGGAAAGAGTGCTTGAAAGCGTCGAGAGACTCTGCAAGATAGGATTCGGCGCTGATTGGGCGCTCATTGTATTGGACCTTGTACTCGTAAGTTGCGTCTGCGAGTTCTCGCTGTATGGCCTGGCTAGTTGTCTTGAGACTCGAAGCCATGGTATGCTCAAGGACATGCATGAGTTTCTTTTTCAGATTCTTCGTGCCAACTTCAGTATGTGACTCGGGGTCAAACTCTGGATGTGCTGAAAAGTAAGCATTCTCGTTCTTTGCAATGGCATTCGCAATGTTTCCATTGCCACGAGAAAAGAGTTTTCCGCCACCAGCTCCCGCAGGGACACGACAGACAACGCCTACATAGCCTAGGCGCAGGGCGTACTTCTTGTCGTTGAGCAGACTGGCACCCCGTTCAGCATCGACAAGATCCATCTTGGTAATGACTCCAATAGTTCTCTCGCCACGCGGATCTACTTTTCTCGAGGCTCGAAGTGCAGTACTGTTTGCGAGATCCACATCGGCTGCTGAAATGGCAAGGATGATGTTAGGTGCCCTGATATACCTCTCGCATAGTTGTGCAATCTTTTCTTTCAACTCGGGAGGCTGATCACGTCCGACGACTTGGATGTACCCTGGTAGGTCGATCAGGGAC
The DNA here is from genome assembly GCA_028220655.1 of Shiraia bambusicola. Lineage (NCBI taxonomy): Eukaryota > Fungi > Ascomycota > Dothideomycetes > Pleosporales > Shiraiaceae > Shiraia > Shiraia bambusicola. Next base: position 86,987 of record SSBG01000010.1, on the reverse strand, counting down.
AGGTCTGGCACATTAGGCGAATAGATACGCAACTGGATAGGATCATCGGATACGCATTGTGATGTTGGTACAGCCAGATTGAGGTCAGTCAAAGTTTTTTGAATCTGACCGAAGTCGGTGACCTTGCCCAGTCCAAGCGCGGGAAATTCGCCATAGTCGGTATGTGCGTCTGGTGTATTTACCAGCGTAAGTTCAATAGGCCTTCGGGTAACCATGTTGTGTCCTTTGGGCAGAAACTCGTGACCAACGACTGCCTCCAGAACAGAACTTTTGCCAGATGATTGCGAACCAATGACTACAATCGAGGGCAGTGTGAGTGAATCCGATTGTCCCACTGTCTGCAAGAGTCCTCGAATTTCAATCATCTTCTTGGTAAGCATCATCATCTGCTCATCTCGCGCAATCTTCTCAGCTTCTCTCCTGTCGCCATCTTCATCTTGACTATATCCAAAGGCTACACCCGTTGTTGCTCCCACTGCTGCAGTTTTGGCGCCGCTCTGCTTTGGATCTTCCGGTCCACGGCCGCCGCCACTGCTCCCTCCCGCGCCATCTGACTGGTCTTTTGCAAGCAGTGACTGTAGCCAATCTGGCAATTCCACCTTCTCTAGGTCTTCTTTGGTCTGGTTCCATCCCTTCCCAAGCTGATCGAATACTCCATTGACTGTGCCGAATGCATCGCCTGCGATCTCAGTAGCGCTGTCCTTGGTCCGATTGAAGAGGTCGACGGCAAAAGTACCTGCCTCTGAATCTTGTTAGCACATGGTATACTTGTACAGGCCAGGGTTCCTTACGGCCAGCTTGATATTGTATGTATGATACTCCGGCGACAACTGCTCCTCCAGCAGCAGCTCCCGCGGTCGCGAATTTGGTCATAAGCTTTGGAATTACCCGTATGAAAGATATTGACCTCGTGGCGGGGACATTGTGCAACGAATAGCTACCAAGCGGCCATGGTCGTCGTTTGATCAGCCGAAGACCGGCTTCATTTCTCAACAGGCCCCCGGCGGGGAGGGCATTTGTCGTATAAAGTCGGGGGGTATGCAATGGCGTCTGACGTGCGAGCGTGGCGAGGCGTGTCGCGATGAGCCTGCCGCTCATATTGGAGAAGATGGTTGGCCAAGTGCGTGTAGGCGTAGCATAGGCTTGGGGGTGAATTGGCGTGGCAGGGTTGGTGGTAATAGCTTGACTTTCTGATAATTACGGACATGCACACAGCACGCCATGCCTCAAAATCACGTGACTACTATAGTTAGTCTGACTAAAAAGTTTTCTATAGCAAGGTTATAGAGGCGTTTATCCCTTCTTCTGCGGGCGGCTGCCAGTCGGCGGCTTGGCTAGAAACTTATCCTATTTGAGACGTCACATGACGCGCTAGTGTGTCACATGCTCGCTTAACGTGCCAAGCCCTCGAGCTACAAGTGAGTATCGATCACCTACTCGATACTATCCAAAAACACCAAAACGCGCAACTCCAACGCCTATACTCACATGGATCCATATGCCTCGCCAGGCAGGCCACCTGTATGGACGCGCCGACGACGATCTAGTCCCGATCGGGGAAGAAGCGCCCCGGCGCGGCCGAACTCGCGCTCCGAAGCCTCCAATGCCACCAGAGGCTCCACCTCCTCCATGGACTCCACTGCCAGTGGATAACGATATTGATCGCGGCACACCTCGCCTACCACCTCACACCAATTGCGCTAGCCCGATTGAGTTGTTTCGAATGTTCTGGACTGATGACATCATCAAACAAATTTGTGAGTACACCAATGCCAACGCCTGCCAGGATCGTGGCAATCCGCAATCATTTGGAGCTCGATCTTGGTCTCCTGTCTACCCGGATGATATTTTTGGTTACCTCTCCATAGTAATCCACATGGGCTTACATTATGAGTCCAGAGTTGAAGACTATTGGCGCACTGACTATGAGTTTGGTGTAGAACATAACGTCCGCGATACCATGGGACGGGAACGTTTCGAACAGATCGACAGGTACATATACCTCTGCCCTCTCCGCCGCGATGCCGATCCACCGTTTTCGAGTACTTTTGAGCGCGTATTTGACCTGTCAGAACATATCCGTCGAGTTTCACAGAGGTACTGGCGCCCGGGCAAACATTTGGCCGTTGATGAGTCGTTGATACGCTTTCATGGGCGTGCCAAGGAGACTACAACGATTGGTTGTAAGGCTGCTACTACTGGGTTCAAAATTTGGATACTAGCTGACGCAGGATACGTGTTGAATTGGAGGTTTCACTCGAAAGGTTCCAAACCTGGTGATGGGCCATACAAACTCTCACCAAGATGGCGAACGCTAGGATTCTCAGCCACTCATGGAGTAGTCCTCGAGCTCGCCACTGACCACACGGATACTGGTCCATTGCTGCCTCCTGGCATGCACGTGATTTGGTTGGATAACCTGTTTACTACTCCACAACTCCTCCAACTGTTGAGACAATATGGGATTGGAGGAGCAGGCACAGTGAGGACTTCAAAGACTCCTAGGGAGATTACTGAGGCAAACGCTAACAAATCGAACCCTCCTCCTTTACCTGCCACACAGGAGCCTCTTTCTCCTCCACCCTCGCAATCGCAGCCAACGTTCGGCTCCCAACGATCTCCTTCACCGTCACCAGACTTGGCACCGGCTGAGTGTTTCTCCGTTCCGTTGATCAACGTCAAGGCCTTTCGGGACCAATTGCGATGGGGCACGATACGATTTGACGTCACTAGTAACGGGCTGGTGGCCATGTTTGCCTGGAGGGACAACAACGTTGTCTTGTTTGCTACAACAATTGGAGATTTGGCAGCAACTGTCACCAGAAATCGCCGCCGGCCTGCCGCGTCAAGAACAGGAGCTGTCCAAACCCGTAAACTATTTGGCCAGGCTTGGCGTATGGATTTGGATATCCCTGTGCTGATTGACCAATACAATCACTACATGAACAGCGTGGATCGTTTTGATCAACTCCGGAGTTATTACAGTATACAACGCGCCCATTTGAAGACCTGGAGGCCCTTGTTTTATTTCCTGATTGATATAACGTTGGTAAACAGTTATAGGTGGTTCTCAGCCGACAAAACACCGTCTCTCACTCTACACAAGAAATTTCTACAGGAATTGGTAGTCCAGCTTCAGGATCTATCATCAACCAATCGAATCCGCCTCCACCAGTATATACACCCTACAGATCCACACGCATCCCACCAATCAGGAGTCCTATACAAAGCAGCACGGGCCTGTTTTATGTGCGCACAAAGGGGTAGGCGTGAGAAACGTTACAATCCACTCACTGAAGTCTCAAATAATACTGTTTGTTATCGTAGACCTCAACGAACTCAATATGGGTGTATTACCTGCAAAATACCTATTTGTAATCCAAAAAAAGCCTCCTGTTGGTCTGAACATGTAAAATAGACTTATCAGCTCCTTCTACAGACTCAGTCACATGATCAATCAATTCACCCACCTACCTACTCTCAATTACCAGTATCTACTATTGAACTTTCCTCACCCATTTTGTTAGTATCAAATTTGCCACTTGATATCGGAAATCGCCGCCCCCGGCGTATTGGAGGCCAACGATTGGCTACCTGTGCCAAGTCGCCGACTGGCAGCCGCCCGCAGAAGAAGGGATACGCATTCTATTGCTATCAAGATATTAAGGTTTGGACTTCAGATGGTGGAGTTATTTGATAGTAAAGTCAATGTGGCTGGAGACTCTAGATTTGATTCTGTGGCCGTGCGTGCCAAGACGCTAGCTGGCACTAAATCTCTGTCCGCAGTATATCTCAGACCTGCATGTGATTTGCTCCGAATATTATTAAAATGTGCTGCTCCAAAAATGATTACCCTTAATTAGTCTGTCCCTTCAAAATCAATTTCGTATTTTGGTTATCGGCTGTAACTCTAGCTGACTACTTCAGGCAGAGAACTGCCCGCTCACCAAATGTATCGAGGATTGAACCCTCTTCCTTGATCATGTCATACAACCAGTTTCGAGCCCCTTCAACCTCGCGACTTGCAAACTTGACCAAGACGAATCCCCGAACATTGGCCGCGCTCCAGACCAGACCATGCCCATTTTCTCGTTGTAGTCTTTGATGGCGCCACTGCTCCTTTGCTGTCAGCTCTGTTGGTGCTGCATCTCCCCAATTTTTGCCTCCAATACGTGGCAAAGCGTCAAATTCTGCAATGAAGAATTTGGCCAAAGAGTCGAACAGAGGGCCACGGATGATTAACGTGCCAAACACTGAAAAGCCATCCATCCGTGCAGAAAGAGCCATGTTGGTTTGGCCCCTTTTGTCTAGAATCAGGTTATCTCTTACAAGAAGTCTCTTGTAGCCGGAAGCTTCCGTCGTCCAGACTTCATTGCGACTTGTGTACTGGTAAATGTCCCAGTTCTCACCCCTGGCTGAACGACCACTAGTCACCCAGTCACAAACGCACAGGCTGCCTTGCTCATTGTCTAAATTGTAGATTTGCGATTGCGAGAATGCTGTTTGTGCAAAAGGTTGTACTGGGTCTGGGAGATAGACTAGAGAAGCATTATGCTGAAGATGCGCCGTCATCTGCTGTCTTGAAACCAGATTGGCATCCAGGGTTTTGAAAATCTTGGTGGAGCCCTGAGTAAGGAGAATGAGGCGCGTGTTGCTATCTATCTGGACATGAAGATGTATGGTATCGCCAGCAACGATGCCTCCGCCATAGGTGAGAAGGAACACGGTATGCACAAGCTGGGGTGTTTTCTGGGGTAATGCAACATGGTTGGGAGGTGGCAATGGATCTGGGGCTACCAACTTGAGAGGGTACTGATAGGACACGGTTCGAAGAACAGGTTTGTCAGGGGGCAGGATCTCGAGGATGATTGAGCCCTGGCCAGGCTTGGATGTGGAGGGACCAAAGGGAGAGACAAAGGACATAATTATTATCGATGCACGTGATGGGCCATGATGGTAGTTGGTATTAGTATGTTGGTGGTCTCAACTCAAGGTGGAACAGCGCTAGCAGGGGTTTAGACGAGACCAATTGAAGTGATTCGCTTAGCCGTGAGCTAGTATCTTGTAGGATAGGCCCTATCTTTTAAAACAGCTAAGGTACGTCAGCATAGACTCTAGGCGTTATATACTACTGCTTTAGGGATAGTCTTGCCCACAGAACCTAGGCGAGACAAGGAAAGCTTGGGCCAGCAGGTCCCACAGAATTTTGAACCAACTAAACTAAACACACCAACTCGCCTGCAGCAAAGCAACGAACCTCAACCCAGTCCAGTCCAGAACTTGCAGCCTCACACTTGGGCGTGAATTCCAAGACGCCAAAACTTGACCACAACTCCTACGCTACTCTATTAGTGGCAGTTCTTCGACTCCTATCCGCTTTGGTAGAGGTAAGGGGACGGGTGGCCATCATGGTCAAGGGCATGGACGACTTGCTCGACTTCCTGTTGGCTGAAATTGCCCTGTGTGGCACTCAAGGTAAGCACTCTTCCTCCAAGACACAGGTTCGAGCCGTCGCATGGTCGAAATGCCCTTTTTATGCACCAAACTTTTACCATCGACACCACCATTCCATGGCCTCTCTTGCATTTCGACTTGTTAGCCGTGGTCGCAATTTGCTAGAGATGGTGGTGGTGGTGGTGGTGGTGTTGTGCTGCGTCTTGGACTCTGCTTTCCTCAGCTTGTTCTTTTGCTGACTCTTGACAACAGGAGCTGGGAGTGCAGACTTCATCCGATTCGTGCGCAAGTACTTCAATGCCGAGCACGTTTCTGATGTTCGCCCTGAAAAGTTTGGCCGGTCTTTTCTAGAAAAGATTTGGCTCTGGGTTCGTGCTCATCCCGATGTTCGCATCACACACAATGGTCAAGTCTGTTCCCTTTCCCTTTCGGAATTCGAAGCGGCAGAGTCCTCAGAGACAATCACAACTCCAAAAACTCCCCCAAGTGCTGCAGCCCGCAATAGAGAAGAAATTGTAGCTCAGCAGATAGAACCTGCTGCTTCTCTATTAGCATTGGGGGCAAAACTTCACCAAAGACTCGGCCAAGAAAGACCCTTCATCAACCCAACCAGTCAGCCATATCCCCCTGCGGACCAAGCAAAATCCAGCGTCAAAGAGCCTTCCCGGTCGCGGCATTCCCGACCACTACCGCCTGTGAATAACACCACTGAGGCTAGATTTGATGACAGCTCACGGAAAACCACAGCTCCTCGCCTCTTTACTAGCCAGAATCGAATCTGGCAAGCATTGACAGGGCATGGCATCGACCTCAAGAAAGTCCCTAGTATGGAGTTTGCCCTGCTCTCCATCATTGCAGCGCATGGCCCAGCCGGTATCACGCAGCCACAGTTGAGGCAGCTGAGCAACCAGGATAAACGATCTGTGCCGAAGCGGACAGACGAGCTTGCCCGCAAGGGCTATATCATAAAAAATCCCGTACAGGCTGGGAAAATCCGCACGAGTATCGTAGTTCACTCGAAATTCCACTCTCACAACCACTTCTTAAGCACAAACACGGTGGAAGACGTCTTTCAAAAGGGTACTTTTGTTGTCGCGGGTTTTGCGCACTTGCTCTACAACAAGTTGAAGGATGCTGGCATAGTTCCCACTCGTGACATCAGAAAAAGACTAGATGTTCCTTTGAACACTTGGAATCAAAGAGCCGTGCAAGGCGCTCTCGTTCGATTAGATCAAACTGGCATGATCAAGCGCTGCCGAATTCGCAAAACGCTAACCGAAGACTCTTGGATCATGTGCATCCAAGTCTTGCGCGAACCACAGGCCGAGGATATCGAAAACCTGGGGTTCCGGCGGCAGGTCGGCATTGGCGAAACTCCGGATGAGCTACTCGAAGATGACATGGATGGCGATACGATGATGAGAGATCTCGAAGCTGACATGCTCGAAGATGATGACGATGAGGAAACAGGCAGGGCCTTTGACGATGATGCACGACTCACGCCACAGTGGGTTCCCGATCGATTGCTCGCCAATCTCATCTTCGAGACAGTAATGCTTGGCCAAATCTCCGGCACTGATGGGCTTACATTGCGCGACCGCATCGTCGGACCATTCTGGAAGCGTCCGATGGAACAGTATGTGAGTCGTATATCGGATGACTGGGAACGAACTCAACAACGTCATTTGCGACATCTTGCCATTATCCGCGATACACGAACCACGGACGAGAAACGATTCATCCATTATGTGTATCGCACATACGGCTACTTTCAACAGGCTGTCGATGCTGGTGAGGCTGTTTGGGAAGGCGTTAGCAAGCCTGTCGGCAAAGGCAGCAACAAGGGAGAGCGGCTAGTTAGCAATAAAGATCAAGATCAAACGCTCAATGTTTGGGGGTTCCCCGATTTGGACCAGAAAGGTTTTCTGTTTCCGAATGGTACAGCGTCTCTTCTGGAAGTCTGCTCCTCAATCATCAACCGCAGAAACGGACCACGATGGGATCAAGCACTGGCCCAGGAGATTGGGTATCAAAAAGCAGGACGTCGTGGAGCAAAACCCATCAATCCGGAACTATTCAACGGCGGGTCTCAAGGATCCACCCTCCGAAAACATAACAAGACCCCTGCGCTGTCGCTGAGTCTAGACGAAAGGATTGCAATGGGGCTTCGGCTTACAGGGAGGATCAGCAATAATGCCACTGAACAGATATTAGCCCATCGCCGGCGGACTGGAGACGGAACATCTTTGCCTGACAAAATCACTGATGAAGTAGTTGTACCAAAACAGGCGCCTCTGATGACTATGGAAGAGCGCATTGCCGCAAACTTACCCGCAAAGGGCCGCTTAGGTCTTGAGGTAGAGAACAAAATTCGCGAAGAGCGTGGTCTGCCTTTAATGACCGGAAAGGCGAAGAAGAAGTTGGCGAGGAAAAGCGAACCGGCCATTCTGAACAAACAACAAAGAATTGCTCTTGGCCTCAAACCTCATGGAAGATTGCATCAGGATTTTATAGATGCCCTGCGCAAAGAACGCGAAGATGATATACCCTTGGAAGAATCACCGGCTGTAAGGGCATATTTGGCAGCCCTGAAAGGACAAGATCCGCACGACGTAAATCCAAACACATCAGAGGTTGGCACAAGTTCGAATAATGGCACACCCGAGGCTATTTCTGATTTACCTAGTAAAATGGATGATGGCGGCCCTTCTAATGCACCCTCACATGATACGCAAACAGCTGGTGTTGGTCATCAGCAGCCGGTAGCAGGTGGAGCGAAACGTAAAGCCGGCCGGACCCCTCTATCTTCACTCCAATCGAAGAGGCAACGTACTGACACTGGTTTACAAGAGCCAGCAGCGAATGAGGCTTCGTCGTTGAGACCTTCACCTGGTGCTACATGCGTGTCAGCATATGCACAGGGGGATCCGTCAAACAATCCCACTGACATCGCAAATGGTACCCTGAACAATGAACAGTCGGTGAGAGCACCAGATTTGAGCATAGTTCCAGGCAAAAAATCTCGGACAGGCGACACACTTCAGTCAGAGATATATGATGAGAGTAACGAGGACAATCACCTGATGAGGACCGCACCGGGGCTATATATTTATCGTTCAGCGAAGCGCAAAGTTGGACGCGGCCGACCACGTAACGCATTTATTGCAGTGTTCCGGTTCCACTGGCTGCATGAGCAACTCTGGTTTGAAGCGGAGCCTCAAAGCGTCGCAGCAAAAACTCGAACTCCCCCCGTAGCAAAAGTCAAGGATACCCAGCATGCCCAACTGCAAATGGAGTCTCGGGCTAAATTACACGGTTTAGCTTCAACAGACCAAGAGCAACAGACACAAACCCAACTGCAACAGAATTTGTCTTGTACCACAGAAGCGCCTAGTTTGGAGCAGGAGGAACAAATGCCTCCGGTTCCTCAGACAACTCCTTCCCCGCCCCGCCCAAGTCATAGCCTGCTACCACAAGGTTCGCAGCCCGAGCCCAACATCGCATTGCAAGAATCTGACACTGGCATTTCAACGCCATCAGGCACAGTCGATATTGGGCTGTTGCCCCTTCAAGAGGGCATCGCTAGCTCACTACTACAGGGTGTAGTTGCCCCCGTTGCCGAAATTGCACCTGAAGTCTCAGGAGATCAGAAGCCAAAATCGAAAGGAGGGGTGTCAGGACTTGTTGGGAGCCAGGCCAAGTTCAGACAGGAAATAATCAAGGAGATTATTAACCTATGCGGCGGCGTCTTCCCCTTACACGGTGAGATTTGGAGGCCTTTCAGTACGCTGTGGGATAGGCAATATGGTCATACGAATATCAAGAAACCCATCAACAGCACAGTGTCTGATACTCTGAAGAACATGATTAACGATTCTACCCACGGTCTCAAGCGAATGAATCTTTATATCCCAGTCACGAATGCTGCAGGTGCAAAACAGAGAGCCATAGTCGCTAAGAGAGGGATTTCTTCAAGTGACCCAAGGGTTGAGAAATTGGCAAAGGATATGGCCAATCATGCCGGGGGTAGGTCTCATCAGTATTATCCCGAACAGATTCGCGACTTGCTGGATTACTCCACATTGTACGCGCCCTCTAAAGAAGCACCCAAGGATGAGACTATTGTTTATGATCAGTTATACCCTGATCTAGAGGAAAATATCAAGGAGAACATGGTTCGTCGCCGCAAAGAAAAGGCTCTACAAAAACGACGCGAAAAGGCAGCTGCGAAAGCACAGAATGAGAGCGTTGAAGAGGTTTTGCCTAGAAGACGCAAGCAGGCTACTGCCACCCTTCGTGAGAAGCGAACGAGGCTCGCCAGCTTGAATGACAAAGAAAAGCGATACCGTCGCGCTCCGACACAAGCGCCAACAAATGAAGAGCTTGAAGGACAGCGACTTCGATCACCCTCTCCGACAAATTCAGATTTATCCGAGGATATTCCACTTGCATCATCAAGGCCACGGATAACCCGAGCTGTCGACCGTGTGGTAGACGTCCCTGTTTCTGACGACGAAGATGAGGTGGAAGAGAATTTCTCTTTAGAGATAGCAAATGGTCTCTTGAAACAGTATCAAACTCCCAAACTTGAGCAGGTATCCTTTACACACCCTGTTATACGATTCCACTCTACCTCTGGTACATTCTCAACTGAATTTAGTCTTGTAAAGTCACTACAGAAAGGTGCCTCGGATGCAACTTGTCTTCAAGCTAATGAAGCAATTGGTAACCCGAGAGGCCAGAAGCGTGTTAGAGTCGAGGAGCCGACAGAAAATCATCCTAGCAAGAGATATTGCTTTAGAAATTCTTCTGGAAAGCAAGCCTTCGACAGCGACTTTATCTGCAGCTCAGTAGAAGACAGTGATGACACTTCCTCGGAGGATGAAGACGAGCACAGCCTTTCAAAATTGAGGAAGCGAAAACGAGTATTCAGGAAGCGCCAGGTTGGTAAAAAGGGTCCACTTCCCACTTTGCTTGAACGCTTGACGGGTCTTACAGGAGATCCAAATGATCCAATCTATCAAGAACCGAGGAAGCCAGAGCCCAGCAGGCTATGGGCCTCACACAAACACAAGCCAAAATCAGGACCCAAGAAAAACAAGGAACAGCAATTTGGCGAGAGCCTCGATCCCGTTGACAAATTCAAGAAGGTATGCAGCACTTTGGCTCTCGCCTCTTCCATGTCCGGAGAACAAGGAGCAGTAGTATGGAGTATCGTCGAGAAAGTCTACTTACGCGACAAATTCTTCGATATGCTCAAGACAAAAAGACTCTGGGCTTGGCTTCAGCTAAATCGCACCGCAGGGTTTTCTGAACTAATCACTACAGTTCAAGACGCCTTCCTCGAAGCCTATGAAGATGGCCGGATACCTGAGATTGAAGATCCAGATGAGTATGACTGGGCAGGGGTAGTACGTTGGATCATGCGCACCTGCCCATATCCTGAAATGCCTCTGCCTTTCTACCGAGAGGCCCTTGAAGATTTTGCTGTTGATGAATCAAATTATGCGGTTCTGAATAAGGAGACCTGGTTTGGAAAAAAGATTGCAGATACAACACGAACGCACGTTCAGCTACAACACTCTTTCACCGCGCCACTGCATCGATACTGCATATCGTCATGGTCTACCAAAGACAAAGTTCTCAAGGCTCGCTCGTGGACAAGAGCCAATATAGCAACGCCACAGGCTATGTACAACGCTGACGAAGCACACGACAAGCTTAAGACCTTGGGAGAGCCAATCCTAGTGCAAGTTGTGGGGGATTATGTGCAACAGGAGCATCTGAGGATGAGAAAGATCAAGCGGCAGTTACCGGGAAGGAATTACACCTTCACAAAGAGATTTGCAAAGAAGTATGCACGACCATTCGAGCTTGGCGATTTCATCAGAGCTGCGCAGATCAAGAAGCACCTGGACGTTGCTTTTGTCCATGAGGAGGTAGAGAATCGACATTATAGCATCTCGCAGTGTGAAGACGATGCGGCCATAATGGCAATCATGTCTTTGGTCAGCGATAACAAGGTCAAGCTGGTCCCCATAATCCCGCCCGTTGATCATGAGTTTGGTTCACCTCTTCCTAGACTGTCTAAGTGGGGCTTCTGCGAAGGGGACTATTTGCATCGTGGCATCGATCGCAACCGCTTGTTTTGGGACATCCATGTGGTGCCGACTCCAGAGTATCAGTTTGGCAATCCGCTGCGACCTTCGGACGCTCCCCCTTCTGGACACGATAGCGAAGTTTTGCAGTGGCATGAACTGCCCGAGCCGCCGCTCCCTGGGAGAAGCGATCCTGATGCACTCCTTCCTATTTGGAGCACTATGGATGGCCAAAAAGTCACTTGGCCATGGTGGTATCGAATCTTGAATCTTGTCTTACAGCCGTTATATCTACGACCTGGGTCTAGCGCAACTGAAGTTTTTTCCCATTGCCCCGAGCACACAACTGAAATCTTTGAGGTCGAGCTTGTTCTGGAGTGGCTGGACACTGTTGGTGCAGTTACTAAGATCAATGGCAACAGATATCAGATCACGCCAAACTTCTGGGCCGTGTTTGGAGACAAGCTACTCGATTCGGAAGACGACTGGTTTGGTGAGGCCATCAAGCGCAAGACAAAAGCAACAACAAAATTGCAGTGGCGCGACAGTTATAATACGCGTTTCTCAAGACTACAGAACCACGGTGTTCAGCCGAGCAGCATCACAAGCATCCCGTGCCATACTTCTGCTGATGCCATCCGGAATAATAACGATGAGATTGGCCAACAGATTGCAAGCAATGCGAAAGCGCAGTATCGTATCGTACGGCAGACTTTATTGGAGTCTGATAAGCAGACAGATGCCACTGGCGCCACCATTCCCGAATCGTCACGATCTTACAACGAAGCTCGGACAAGTGATGACCCTATGCCCTTGGAGGAAACAAATGTCGTGACAACCAATGGCTACGACATGCAAGAGCGACATCAACATGCAAGTCTGACGAGAAGTGAAGAGGGCGAGCTCATGCCAGACGCAGATGCTGACGATGATGAACAGGACGCTGAGGGTGAAATCGACGACACTATGCTCTGAGCTTGCTATGACGTGTCGCCACAAGCCAAACTTGAAAGAATCAAGATGAACCCAAGGTTTCAAACGGTGTCAATGATTGAACAGCAGGATTCTCCCGGGATTTCATATGGAGTACTCCGTACTTGATTGTGTTTTGGGGTTGAACTATGTAGCATAGCGAGGGGCATAACCTAACCTGGCATTACATTCTCCTACAACCGGGCAAAATGCATTATATGCTACCTACGAAGTACTCTAGTGTAGGTAGTTTTTTTTCAATCAAATACCTATCAACAAAGCAGCAGATGTTGTGGATTTCATCTAAGAAATGTAAACTACCTACGGAGTAATTATGCTGTTGCTTGATTATGCAATTCTGCCGAGGTTTGACCGTCCGAGCAATATGCGTCGCTAAAAGCCTTGGCGAGTGGCTAATTAGCCAACTAACCACTGACATGGCATGGCCAGGCATCATGTCGCTGTCTCGGGCGAACTTTGCCTTCAACAACAACAGGAGAGACATTGGCAAGCGGATCATCGGACATGTGTTGCGCGTGGAGTGCAACCATCCCATTGAATCTTCTTTGCTCTTTTGTCTCCTTTTGATTACGATCATCTTGTCCCTCTTCTTCGATCCGTCCTGAGCTTCACTTGGATTTTTTTTGGAAAGGGAATGGTTGCAATGGCATCCTCTCCGGGTGCGGATCTGCGCGGATTGCACAGGGAGGAGATGGAGCAACGTGTGAAAGAGACTTCGAGCGAAGAACAGAGTCAATCACATGGCTACCGACAAGACACACAACTCACCGAAGATGCACCCGAAGAACAAAAGAAAGAAGAAAAGCCCAGTTTTGTCAAGAGGATATGGACCAAGCTAGCATTGGATGTTCCGACAGTCATGATGATGATGAAAGCAGCGCTTCCACCAACGATAGGATTGTCCATGTACCAATCCGACGCTGTTGCGAAGCACTACTCAACTCTTGGCTATCTGGTCGCTATTATTTCCATTCTAGGCTTTTGTATCATGCCTAGGGCCAAACTCATCCAAACCATGACGATGAATGTTCTTGCAACATGTGTTGGGAGTGCACTGGCGCTGTTGATGGTTTGGTCAGGGGTTAAGGCACGGCAGCATACCACACCAGCGGGAGCACCACCGCAACGGTACAACTCTTCGCAGTCTGCCGTTCTTGGTGTATGGCTCTTCTTCCAGATTTACATCATCAATGCTGCCAAAGCTAAATTTCCCCAACTGTCATTCCCAGCAATTATTTACGCCATCCAAGTCAACGTCGCTGCAACCAATGGATTTTTGTTCCAGACAACAGCGCAGGCCGAGGCCTTTGTGTCACGTCTCCTGCAGGCATTCTTGACAGGATTCGCCATCGCGACTTGTGTGGGGCTGTTCATTGTCCCAGTGTCTTGCCGGACAGTTGTAGGCAAAGAAATCACAGGATACATTGAACTCTTGCGGGCTACATTGGGAGCCAACAAGGAATATATACATAGTCTGGAAACCACAGATATGTTCGGGAGTACCTGCATATCGAAGCAGGAGACAAAAGACATAAACGATCAAGGTAAGGATGGCAAGCCAAAGCTCAAGCCAGAAGTTGCGGCTATCAAAGAAAAGGTTGGAGCCTTGCAAGAACTGCACGGCAAACTTACCGCAGATCTGCCATTTGCGAAGCGCGAAATAGCATATGGCAAGATGACTGCAGATGAATATGAAGCAATCTTCAAAAGACTTAGGGCTGTCTTGATGCCTGTATTAGGTCTCGGCTCGGTCATGGATCTCTTTGAACGTGAGGCCGAGCTCAATCATTGGGATGAGGATGATGAACCCGAGCACGACATACACGCTGAAGAGCGCCAAAGGGAAGTGAATGAATGGAACGATACATTCAAATACCTCCATGAACCGTTCAACGATATATTTCAAGTACTAGACGATGGTTTAGCACACACAATGTTGCGACTTAGTCTAGTCACCCCTCCTAAGAAGAAGAAAAAGGGCAATGATCAAGATGATGAAGAGGCCAAGGGTGATACTGTGAAGCCCGGCGACGCTGGCTTTGCCGCACATCTTGAAGACCAAGCCAAAATCTTTTTCAGTAGAAAAGAACCAACGCTACGCCACTGGTCTCAAAGCAAAGGTGTTGTGCTGCCTCAAGACTACTTCTCTAACCCGGATGAGATTGACGAGGAAAAGCTCAAGCGTCTTCCTAGCATTACCACTCGCAAGCGCGACCAACGACAACTCTACACCCTACTATACATTATGTTCCTGCTCAACAGTATTGCACGAGCAATCCTCGAATTCGTGCAGTATGCAGATGAACATGATCAAACAAAAGCGAAGAGCAAGATTATTCTGCCTGGCGCCAAACGTTTCAAAAAATGGGTCAAGAGTATATTCTCGGCCCAAGACGCGAATCAAGACGACGAAACGACTGTGGCCGGGTCCGACCGTAACAACACCACTGTTCATATGGGTGATGCGTTCACCAGCAAAAAAGATCCTGAACATCTGCCTCCCGCCAACGCATGGGAGAAATTTGGTGACGGCATTCGTTCAATATCTCATTTCCTGGCCTCCCCAGAATCAGCTTTTGGATTTCGCGCGGCATGTGCTACGATGAGCATCGCAATCATTGCCTTCTTGCGCCCTACGCAGACTTTTTTTGTGGAAAACCGACTCGTCTGGGCACTCATCATGGTTGCAATTTCCATGACACCAACTGCAGGACAGAGCACGTTTCAATTCTTGCTTCGTCTCCTTGGTACTCTTATCGCGATGATAGTTGCCTTTCTGATCTGGTATATTCCTGATCAGGAAACTCCGGGCATTCTTGTATTTCTCTTCGTCTTTGTCTCGATTGGATTTTACATTCCGCTTAAACGCGCGGATTTTATCGTCGCAGGCCTCATCAGCGTGGTTACTGCGACCATGATCGTTGGCTACGAGCTTCAGGTCAGGAAGATTGGAGTACGAGCAGCTACCATGGCAACTGGTCAGCCCGCATACCCTATTTATGAACTGGGTCCGTATCGTCTTGCTACTGTAAGCGCAGGTTTGGCTGTAGCATTCTTCTGGACCGTGTTCCCATTCCCCATCACCGAGCACTCCGCATTGAGACAAAAACTCGGTGGTGCGCTTTATCTCTCAGCAAACTTTTACTCCATTATGCATGAACAAATCATGGCTCGGATCCGAGGCGACGCAGGCGACGAAGAAAACGATCCTGATTGTCCAGGCTATGCCCTGAGTAAAGCGCGCAACAAAGTTTTTGCAAAGCAGATGCTCGTACTACAAGGCCTGAAAATGCACTCAAACTTTATAAGATGGGAATTCCCACTAGGCGGCAAATTCCCACGAGAACAATACCAAGAAATCATCCAACTCGTCACAAAGTACGCTCCTTTCCTCCCCGATCCATACCTTTCTCAAGAATAAGTAAGAAAAGCCCCCCAAAAAAAACTAACCCTCAACCCAGTATAATAAACTACACTGCCCTAACCGGCTACGCCTCCCAAACATTCGCCCAACCCTCACTCAACCCCTCGACATCCTCACCCCCCTCCCCCACCACCTCGCCAACAACCCCACCCAAAGCCTCCCTCCAATGGCTCTCAGACTTCAAATCCATCCTCTCCTCCACACGCATCACCTCCCACGAAACAACCTCCCTCCTAGCCCTCCTCTCCTCAGCCATCCAATCCGCCCAACCCTTACCCCCTTACCTCCAAGCCCCACAAGCCTACGAACTCAGCAAAAGACTCCAAAAGGTAGACCACGATATCCTCAACCTTCAACATATTGCCGAACCAGGCTATGCTTCTTTTGCCGTCATGGCTATTACTACGCGGTGCATACACATGGATCTTGAGAGGCTGCTGGTTGCGGTTAGGGGGTTGGTGGGCGAGTTGGATTTTTCGTTTCACGTGGTTCGGAGTGGGGGGGATAGTGTGGGGAAGGGGAAGCTTGAGTGAGTGAGGGACGGGTTATGTGGATTTACGTTTGGGTTTAAATGTGGTACATGATTTTCATTTCACAAATAGTTGCAAAGATAAATTATCATGATTCAAAAGTCATTCGGTTCAATAATTACTTACTACCTACCCACTACCTACCTACTAATTATCCAGTACCTCCTGGTAACGAAAAGGAACAAGTCAAATTCAAACGCCAATGCTCCCTCTGCTCTCTCCCAAAAGAACAACCTGACCCTATTCGGGCAACAGGTATTACCCTTTTCAAACGCCCTGCTCCATGAAAAAGAACCTCTGGTGTCGGCAAGCTTATTTAGAAAAATCAGTGCCAGAGGTCAAAATAGTAGACACTGGAAAGAACGGACAGGGTGGTAGTGGTGGTGGTCAAGGGTTCCGCGCTTTGCTTTGCAGTGGCTCTACGTTGCAGAAACCAACGGTAGGGTTTTTCTGTTTCCTTGTCCTCGAGATGTTGCGTTACCGGCTGTTCGCATTAATTGTGGTGAGATGGGTGTGAATGCCTTGGGGGTGGGTGGTGTTTTTGAGGATTCCGTTTCTAGGTTTGGAGCGAGTTGTGTTGATGGCGTGTCTTCCGACTCTGCTTCGCTTGTTTCCAGGTCTTCTAGCTCGTGATTTGATGGGGTTGTCGCTAGATCCTCGGGTGGTGGCGTCGGATATGCAAGCTGTGTTGTTGGTGGAGCGATATCGTCGACTTCTTCAGGTGATTGGAAACTTCGTTGGATGGCTGGTGATGCAGGTGGAGTGAGATCAACGTCGTCGTCTTCGGGCAGAGGAACTTCGATTGCGCTGATGTCCGATTCTTGTGACTCAAGCGCAGCCATTATCGGCGGCAATGGTGCATCCTCCGGGATTGCAAGAACCTGCGGTACACCCAGCTCTTCCTGCAGAGATACAGATGGTTCTGACTCATCTATACGCTCATAAAACAGCATAAAGACATTTCCCTGATGTGCTTGTTCCTCGGATACAGCATACACAGAATCATCGCTAAAGCGCCACCATTGCTCACCCAAAATCTTTTGCTCTTGTTCGACTCCTTCCTCTGTATTGGCCTGTCTAACAACTCTAGGGGCTGGTCGATAGCAGACATAGTGTCCGTTGCCATGCGAGCCGTAGTGAGTAACTGCCGCGCGCAACCTGTATTGAAATGGTGAAGTAGTCATTGGCTCAGCATCATGATCTACTAGCATTGATTGTCTGGGATCTCGAGGCCACTCCTCTGGTGCAATGTCGGGTTGGCGTGAGCCACTGGGTGAACTGCCGAGACACCAGTTTCCTAGATCAAGAACGCTGGGATACGAAAGTCCTGCCGTGTTTTTGTATTGTGCGCCAGTCATCTCGTCGAAGATGCTTCGGTTGACGTGCAGAACAAGAGCCTTGGGTGCCCGCGCAACTACGATTTGCTTCGACTTTGAGCTCTGTACCCAATTCTTCTTTGGGATATTCAGCGTCTTGACCAGTGCGTTATCGTCAAACTTCTCGTCTTCAATCATCTCAGAAACAGCGTTCAGCCTGGCTTCAAATGGCGATCCAGGTTTAGCGGCAGCTAATGGCGCCAGGGTCTTCTGCAACTTAAGCAGAGTGCATTTCGAGCACTCGACACCATCGATATATTCCAACTTTGTGTACTCATCAAGGCACTCGCGGATATCGTAGCCATAGTTGTTGCCTAGTGACACGGTAATACAGTTGAACGAGATCAAGGAGAGACCTTCGGAATAGCCGCAAGATGTGCAGCCAACGCGCTGGGCAATCAGTCCATCCAGGGGATTGGGCAGAATCTTAGCCTGCTCTGCGGCAGCTTGTAATTTATTCTTTTCGTCCTTTTGCTCCTTTTCTTCGGTCTCTGAATTTTCTGCCAAGTTGTTAAGACTCTTAGCAGCTTCAACCCAGGAAGCAGAGGACCGCCTCTTATTGCCCGAAGCCTTCTTCATCTCCTTGTCTAGTTCATCCAAAATCTTGGAGTAGTATTCTTGCGCGTCCTGCTGCTGAAATGTGCTCATCGACTTGAGCTTGCCGCGGATCCAGAAGGTCTGGCCCTGATTGTTGGGATCATCCAATCTGCTGATCAAATCGAACAGCGCGCCGTTGGTGGTATCGGGTGTGAAGGAAGAATGCTCGGTCGTCATCTGAGAAAGGTAATCGCGGAGAGACGGCAAAGCTGCCAAGCCCTGGATAACGCTGTTTTGATAGCAAGAGTTGCTGATGTTGCCCAAGCCTGGCGGGGCATTACTAGGTCCACTCGATAAAGCACCTGCGAGGCCTCGCACGCCTTTCTGCAGTAGACTACCACTGTTCAGGCCAAATAGGCTTCCCAGCATGCCTCCCCGCTGCGTGGTGTCGTCGCTCGACTCGGAGTCGGAGGAATAGCAAGAGGAAGAGGCAGACATGTGGGCGATTTGATGTAGCCAGAGCCAGACAGGATAGCCAGAAAGTTCTAGAGCCTTGAATAGAACGAATGCGCCTGTAACGACACTTAGTAAGACGGTAGTGAGGATTGTGGTTGCGTCCGGGAGGCTCCCCCGCTGTTGATATTCTTCGAATGAGTGTTGGCTGTGGTAGCTCATGTTTGTGCGCTGCTAGAAGGGAGTAGAAATGGGCAAGCAATTACTCCGTATTGTGTGGTTATGGTAAAGCGTGGAAGGGGCAGTTGTCGAGCCTCAACCCTCTGGCCAGTGCATAGACAGAGATGGACAGAGCAAAAGTGGAAGCGAAGATTGTTTCTGCGACATGGAGAGGAGGGGGATTAATGTGGGGAGGGTGAGAGAGATGTTTGAGTGAAGTGTCGCAAGGGCAAGTGAATGTTGAGCCAAGTCCTGGGATTACGCTCGGGGAAGCTGCGGAAATGCGCTCTTCTGGGATTGGCGGTCAAATAATTAATTAATAACTAACTAGGTAACTAGTTAACTAACTAACTAATAGTTAGTTAATTATTGTTGCACAATTCCAAAAATCACATGATTATCCATTTTCACGATGCCATTGAATCTTTCCTTTGCCTTTACTTTGGCCTGCCAACTCCATCCCCACACGCCAAAACCCTTCACACACACGTACACTCTCACACTCTCACAATGGCCAAAACCGCAAAAGTGAAAAAGAGAGGTACCTTTCACCTACACACCAATCTACCCAACACCATCTAACCCCCACCCAGAGGTATCCTTCCACTCACGCGCCGCCCGCCGCGCAGCATCTCCCTCCATCAACCTCGACAAATCCCTCAAGCCTACCACTACAAGCCGAGATTCGACATCGCCCTCGCGCCCCTCACAAACAAAGCACCATGCGCTCGCCGCCCAAAACGCCGGCATCCAGAAGAAGTCCAAGAAGAGCAACATGACGCGCACCCAGCGTCTGCGCCATCAAAAGGGTTTGGAGAAGGCGGCGGAGGTGCTGGATAAGCGACAGGTCAAGGTTGTCAAGAGTTTGGGCAAGGAGCGGAATATCAAGGAGAGGAGTAAGGGGTGGGATGATGTCAATGGTGAGGGAGGCAGGAAGAGTAAGAAGGTCAAGGGGCAGCATGGGTTTGATGCGCTGAAAGAGGATAGTGGAGGAGAGGGTAAGAAGGAAAGGGAGTGGGTTAGCGATGAGGAGATGGATGCGATTGATGAGAGGAGGGTGGAGAGCGAGGTTAAGAGCGATGGGAGGCCCTTGAATGCCGTCGTTAGGCTTGTGCAGGTGGAAGATGATGAGCTTTTGTAGGTGGAGGTCTCCGGAGACGGAAGGGGGGCTTCTTTATGATGAGACGAACGCGATAAAAGCAATGATACCCAGACTGCATGATATAAAAAAGGCTTAGTCCTTTTAGTTCAAATAACACATGTGCTCCCTAACCCCATGCAATGCGCAGACGTGAGCCTCGAGAGTAAATACATGTCGACTAAGCCTCCAAATCTAAACATCAAAATGATTCCTTTTTGGGTATGCAATTCTGACCCCTAATTCATACACAACCATCTTATATCAAGATTCTCTCAAAGCTATACTTTGGCACCTTCTTACTGATCAGCATACCCATCTCACGCTGGCTCCTGCTCTCCTTCTTGCCATCCTTGCCAGTCTTCATTCTTTCAATGCCCATATCGGGCTTTGCGCCTAGCGGCAGCACAGGCAAGTCGTCGACATCGTTGGCAACAGCAAACGGCTTGCCCTTGCGCTCCAATGACTTATTCGACGGTTTCTGACTCTTGGGGACATTGGACGCGAAGCGAAGAAATTCGCTAATCAGCCCACGCATGAATCCTGCTTCCCAGAAGCCTTTAAGTGCTTCTGAGGCATCGTTGTGGAGAGAATCAATCATCTCCTCGCTGGATGCAGATGAGGTAGACGTACCCACTGACGCAAGCCATGCTCCCGCGCCTATGGCATCAAGAGTGCAACTGAGAAGAGAGGCGATGATAGCCACTGCGTCATCGTCGGGGGATTCCGCTGAGACCTCACCATCGAGAAAGTCGTATGAAGTCGACCAGCCACCATGCTTCAGTTCTGAGTGCAAAAGTCGAAGTAGCGATTCCAGATCCCGTCGGGGCAGAGCCGAGCGCAGCGTAGAGGTAATGACTGATTGTGGGAACTTATGCAAGCGTATAAGAGCTGGACGTAGAGTGTTGATGCGGGCGTATACACCTTGATTGAGAATAGATAAAGCACGGTCGATTTCGTAAGAGGCCGCATCGATTTCCGAAGCAATGTCAACGTCCATGGCATCTTCTAGATCAGCTGTTCCATTCGTGAGCAGCTTCGTGGTCTCATCCGCTGTTGGCTGGTCGTCCAAGCTGTGCATGACAAGTTTGACGACTTGCACTACTGCCTCTGCGCTAAGGTTCTGTTCATCATTCAAGATTGCAGAGAGGATATGCAAATCAGCGTCGAACTCAACAAGAGCCCTGATGATATCTTTATCAGTAACAGGAGTCATTGACATGGAATAATGAGCCGTGTCCTCAATCAACGCCCTCCTTATTGCTTCCTTCGTCAGGTGCCCCGTGTGTAGCAGCCACTGGAAGACGTTTGGTGGGAAAAACTCAATCTTTAAAGAGCCCAGAGACTGGCTGGGGGATTTTTCCACTTGTACGTGAGAGAATATCTTGCTGAGGGCATATACCGCATAAGTGTCAAACTGATGTCGCCGGGATTCCGGGATGGTCTTGGGTAATTTCCATTTGCGCAGCTCCTGCTCCGCCTCATCGGCTGCGGCGTCTTCCTCTGAGACTTTTGGGCCCACGCCATTCGTCGGCGAGCGGCCGTTGATTTCATTGTTCTTTTTGGCGTTTGCAGAAAGCTCATCAACCGCAATTCCCATATCAGCAGCAAGACCTCGCTCAAATCTACCGATTTTGCCTTTGGAGACATAGCGATCCAGCTTGGCTTTCCGTTTCTGAAAATTCTGCGGGTCATATGCCAATATGGACACGGTCCGCGGGTTGAGTCCTTTGCCAAGTGCGTCAATCAACCTCGTACCCTCCATCTTTACCCGCTTGCGATTCATGGGTTCCTCGAATTGCATGCCGATGATCTCGTTCTCTCGCAGGGCCACCGCCAATCTAACATCCGCAAAGTAGGCCACCAGGTCAATTCTGCTAGCATGCTTTTGCCCATCTTTTGCTTGTGCCAATTTCCGTTT
Organism: Shiraia bambusicola; assembly: GCA_028220655.1. Lineage (NCBI taxonomy): Eukaryota > Fungi > Ascomycota > Dothideomycetes > Pleosporales > Shiraiaceae > Shiraia > Shiraia bambusicola. Next base: position 64,844 of record SSBG01000010.1, on the reverse strand, counting down.
CTTCCCAGGACTGGTTACATCGATATTGATTGGCGTTGGATCTACAACTCGCTGAGCTTGGAGAGTATTATATTTGCTGTCAAACACTTGGAGCATATGTCTTGAGCTGGTGAGTAAGGTGTCTTGCGATAGTCTCAAGAAAGTTTCAACTCCGAGCCCTGTGACACTCAGCTCGGCGGTTAACGTGGGTGTGGTTCCCGCAAAACTGTATGAACGTATAGTTTCTCCTGTGAAAATGTATAAAGCGCTATTGGCAATATTCAGGGAATATTGTGAAGTAGACGTTGGTGGGGTGGTAACTGTGGTTGGCCTGGGTAGATCCCAAGACATGAGCAGTTTTAGAGGCGATAGATGGGCAGTGGTGAGATCTGATGCGCGCGGCTGGATGCGCAGGAAGCCCATAGTATCGCATCCGCTAGAGTTTCGACCAATGAAGCATAGCACTTGCGTAAGTTCTGCAATATCCGAATCATCTTCGGGAGTGGGAGCAAGGAGGGCGACCATATCTTCTCGACCTCGAAGGAGTCCCCGGGAAGCAGCTTTGGCAGTGGCGATTGAGACATGCTGCAATGACGAGGCGGCATCGCCACCCGTCGTGAGAGACTTCAGGTTGGCCACCCATCGTACAGTTTCAAGATCTGCCGAAAGACAGATCACATCGCCATTATCGAATGTCGACAGGAGATCGTGTGTTGCAGCCTGTGAAGACCCGCCAACTCCCACAGGGAGCGAATCAAGCGCTAGAATTTGCCCTTGGCTCGACGGTGTGTATGCAGTCTTCTTTGTCTCTGCTTTGTCACCCAATATCTTCTCATGAAAGCACACCAATTGCGGCTTATCAGCTTGTGTGGACCCAGATATAGCCGCATATGTAAACCTTTGCGACGCAACCTTGGATGGGCCTTTTCGGTAAATCGAATATGGAGCAGTGGTAAAAGAAGCGCCTGGTGGCAGCGCATATGATGTGACGAGTTGGGGATTTTGGAGCTTTGAATTTTCAGTCTACCTCTTGGCGGGCTGAAGACGGAGGTAACATACGCTATAGATCGAAACACCTTCTCCATTCAATCCGACTGCAATTTCTGTTCGCTTTCTCTTCCTTATGCCGCTGATGCTGCACACGCCCGAGGCATGGACGCGCCCTTTAGTAGAGCTGGCGGGCTTGGGAAGAGTCGCAAGAGTGAAGGGGGCGCCAATTTCAATGTTGAACGACATGACGTTTTGCCAGACCTGTGATCTAATAGTCGCTGAGGTCTGCGTCGGTCGTTGTCAAGATGCGTGTGCTGAGTTTGGCAAGTCGAGATGTTTGGGAAAAAAAAAAGTCCATGAGCTCGGCTCCGGCAGAACATGGCAGCTGCGGGCGGTGAGGCGGGAAGGCGCGAAATCTTGGCGCTGTGGCTGATTGTGTGGCTCGTGTCGAGATTAGCCTAATTAGTTAGTCAATTAACTAGAGGCAGGCGCGTCTGGTCGCGTCTTCCATTTTACTGATGTCGCGTTCAACTACTCCATACTTACTTACCTACCTACCTACCTACCTATGCAGACAATTCTTGTAACTTCACCACCCAGCACAACACCAGAAGTACATCATTGATATTGCAACTGGACTCCCCAAGCCACTCCCAACCAACGACCTCTTGATTATTTTTTGAAGCATGCTGTGGTAGCTGTGCTTTCGTAGATGGCGCTCACCGCAGTGCGACCCGCAATGAATCATTATGAAGAGAAGAGCGTGCATCCCTTCTTTTCCAAAACTCAACGTGAATATCTCGAGGTCTCAGTGAAAGAGTGGGGGCTGATACATCTCTAGGAACCAATGCTCCTGAGCCTTTACCGTCAGCCGACGAATCGAACGACTCTGACTACAAGCTAACTCCTTCGGATGCTGTACAGCCAGAGAATGCACGAAGAAAACGGCCCAGGAAGTCCCAGAGTAGAGTCGAGAAGAAAGCAAATCCTACTGCGAAGAACCAAGCCTCGATAGACAGCTTTGCTCGGCCACCACGAACAGGGGGAAATGAAATATCGTCGGCCTTGGATCAGGATCCAATTCAGGGGCGAAGAAAGCGGAGAAAAACCGAATCCCCTGCGCCAGAAAGCCATGGAGTGAATATACCGCAGCCTGCGTTGGAGACTTCAGACTGGCTCACTCAGCTGCAAACTGAAGCCGAAAGACGCCATCCTACCGGCGATGTTCGCACAGAGAAAACTCAGGATAGCCCTGGGACCCTAACACGACCAACTACCCCTCGGGACGACTTCGAACCAGAGCACTTGGCAACGGCCGTCCAAGAGCCAAACGAAGCACAAGGCAATCCACATACAATAACCCCGAAAAAACAAATCAGAGTTACCAAAACTGGAAAACTAGTATCTAGCCCCCCTAAGGCGAGCTTGCAGGAAACGGGTAGTCCAAAGAAGCGACGGGGACGTAAGCCAGCGAAAGCTAAGACCTCTTCTACAATAACAATCATCAAGTATGGCTTAGACCCAGCGAGTAGAATGTCAATTGGTACAAAGATAGAAGCCATCATCAAAAGCCTTAGATCTAACACGAACCGCCCTCCGGCACCGACATCAGTAGCACCAAAACCTGGTGGGCCTCCGAAAATAACTCACCCTTTTTTCCTCGGAAAGTCCAACCAAAAGGCAGAACCTCCTACCAACCCCGCTGGAGACCAGCGTCCTCCTACCCCCAGAAAAAGTGCAGTCAACCCAGGCAAATTGCTAGCGGAGGCTCGCCGAGACTACGAGTCTGCACCAATGCCATCTTTTGGTATGTCTTCGAGTGCTAGTCGAATCCCGAAACAGTCTGGGCTTAGCGAAGCTCCCTGGCCAACTCGAGAAACTTCGCATGTTCGCAATCTTGATGAAGAATTGTACCACGGTGGACAACGAAATGGAGAGGTCGATAACGTGACTCTTCGTCCCCGAAAATCAAAGAATCGTCCAGTAACCTTGAAGGACGAAGAAGAAATCATATGCCGACTGGGTCGAGATTTGGCAAAGAAGTTGCAACTGAACAATAACCAAGTATGCACCGAACCGACTCCGCCCGACGACGTTCGCTTGCCATCCCGATTGTTGACCACTGGTAAAGAAATCCAAGAGAGGGTCCGCCAAAACGTCCATACACGATTGGGCCCGTCCAGCGGGCTGTGTAAGGGCCATGAGGTTCCGCATCCTGCTATCACTAAATTGTACAACGAAATTGCAAACACTTTTACGCCGTTCGACGAAGGGAGGTGCGAGGCGCAAGCTTGGGTACAAAAGTATAGCCCAAATTCTGCTTCTACTGTCTTGCAAAATGGACCAGAAGCTTTCGTTCTGAGGGACTGGTTGCAAAGCTTGACAGTAATGGCCGTTGGTGGCGCTCAAGGGTCAATCAAGCCAGAAACTTCAGATTCAAAGAAGCCCCTGAGAAAGAAGCGAAAGAAAGCGGTAGATAATTTTATTGTTTCCGATAACGATGATGAAGAAGGAGACGAGATGATTCCATGCTCCGACAACAACAGCATGCTACCATTGGAGATGCAGTCCTTCCAGAAACCGACATGGACACGAAATAATAATGTCATTCTTATAAGCGGGCCGCATGGCTGTGGGAAAAGTGCTACTGTGTACGCTGTAGCACGGGAGCTTGGTTTCGAAATATTTGAGATCAACTCGGGTACACGTCGGTCTGGTAAGGATATCATTGACAAGGTTGGTGATATGACTGCGAACCATCTGGTTAACCACCAGAGAAACGATGCACCACCGAAGCAAGAGCTGCCAGCCGAGGACACGGACGACGAGCGGAACAACACTGCGCTTCAGAATGACCTTGATAGCGGGCGACAAGGTACAATGATGAGTTTTTTCAAAGCAAAGCCGGCCATGAAGCCGAAATCAAAGCTGAAGATCAAGAGTCAAGAAAAGAAGGTCATTCCAATATCTGCAGCCCAGAAAACACTTCCGATCGTACAGGCCTCGAAGAAATCGCAAAAGCAATCATTGATATTATTTGAAGAAGCAGATATTTTGTTTGAGGAAGACCAGCAATTTTGGGCTCAGGTTACAAGACTTGCGTTACAGTCGAAGCGACCAATCGTGATTACGTGTAACGACGAACGGCAAATACCAATGAATGAACTCCCGTTAGCTGCCATACTTCGACTCCAGCCTATTCCGGTTGATCTTGCCTCTGACTATTTGCTCGTTCTTGCAGGTCGAGAAGGTCACATCCTTGCTCGAGATGCTGTTACAGAGCTATATAAGTCAAAACACCAGGACTTGCGGGCTAGCATAACAGAGCTGAGCCTCTGGTGCCAAATGTCAGTTGGCGATAGAAAAGGTGGACTTGAATGGATGTATCAAAGATGGCCTCCAGGAAAGGACGTCGATGCTCACGGCAACTCCCTTCGCGTTGCCAGTGAAGATACCTACCAATCTGGTATGGGCCTTCTGTCACACAGTATATTTAAAGCAGACAGCAATCCAGCATTCGACAAGGAGGAAAGGTTGTTGAATGATATTTGGTTAGATTGGGGTATCAACCCACTAGATTGGAATGCCTCATTGACCACAATGAGTAACACTCCGGACCGTCGAACACAGACTCTCGGGGATCTCTACACCTATACAGATGCTCTTAGTGCAGCAGATGTTTACTGTCGCGTTGGCCTACCCTCATGCGACCATGACTTTGAACAGCTTACCGACTCATCCCTGCCTCAAATTACCGACAAGACGCGTCTCAGTTACACCCTTGCCGCTCCGGTACTGGAAGTCGATCATCACTCAGACTTCTCTGGTTTCGATACTGCTGTGTACGTACAGGCAATCATCCTAGCCAAACGTGTTTGTAACCCTATTTCTGGCATGCTACCATCCGAAAAGCCCCATCCTGTGACGGAAGCCGATCACGTCAAAGCTATTCTGCACATTAGAGGCGAAAAGGAGAAGGAAAGGGTTCTATCCCGCCTTGATTTTGCACGTGCATTAGACGTTCTTGCCGATCCACCGGAGCAGGTTTTATCCGAGCGCTCATCTTTCCATCTTGTTTCGTCCTCTTTCGATCGCAATTTCAGCATCATCACCCGAGATCTTGCACCTTATATACGAAGTATTGTTGCACACGAGAAAATGCTAGAAGAACAACGCATCCGGCTTTCCAATTTGTTGAGCGAAGGTGGAAAAGGCAAGAGAGCTCGAACTACCCGAGCGAGCAGAGTAGCTCTTGAAGGTGGTGTGAGAGAGACTAAGCGGAGAGACCGTTGGTTTGATGCAAATGTCAACTTTGAGCTTGTCATGGCTACTGCAGGCAAGGATTGGTCTGGCATGGGCTGGAAAACGGAAGCTACAGAAACTGAAGCAGCGACGGGAAGTGCAATGGGCACTCCGCAGGATAGTCTTGCGGGTAACGAGGATATTATTATGGAAAACGTAGACGACGAATGAGCAATACTTTGAGTGGCGATTGTTTAGATTTGTTCCAAGTACCTATATTTCAGCATTTTGGACCGTATGGGAACAATGTATATAGAGCATGTCTGGCGTGTTTTGAGCAATTTATTCGGCCTTTTCTTGCCTGCAAGAAGCTTTCAGAACCCTCTGCACTGTATCTGTGACTAGTCTGCAACAGACAGGCATTGCTAAAGTGATAATGTCACACTGGGAGAAACGAAATGGACATTGTAGCATGGAATCATATACACTCGCAGTCTGACAAGCTAACTTATCCATCAACATGTATGCATCTTGACCACAATGGCGCCAAAACACACATCTGCAAAGCCATGTCAAATTCCACGGCTTACAATAACTATCGACAATGTCTTTTCTAAGCATTATCCTTCATCGAGCGCAAAGCACCCATGACATCAATGGGCTCAGTCTTGCCCGTGATTTTCTGTATCTCTGGGTCTGTAACGCGCATGAAGACATTATGTTTCTATTTAAATCAGTATTTTCCTCACGATGTTCCAAACTTCATAAGATAAGGTGGCCAAAACATACTTTCTCATCACCAATAGTGAATTTGCCCTGTGTCTGCTTATTTGCCTGCGAGTACTCGTCCAACGCCTTGATGGCATCGTTGCTGAGCACGGATTTTGCGAATTTGACGTTTCCCTTTGTGTACTCGTGGCCGGGGTAGACTTTGGTGTCGTCTGGGAGACTTGCTAGGACTTCGTTTAGGGCTTTGTGCATTTCAGTAGGGGTGCCTTCGAAGAAACGGCCGCAGCCGCCGATGAATAGGGTGTCTCCTGTGAAGACGGCGCGGTCGTTGCCGTCCTCGAAGAAGAAGCAGATGCTGTCTTGGGTGTGGCAGGGGGTGTGTAGGGCGGTCACGTTGATGGAGCCGATGGAGAATTTTGATAGGTGGGAGGGTGTTTCTGCTACGAGGGCGCAGTCTCGGCCTCCGATTATGGGGAGGTCGAATTCTTTTTTCTGGTGATGAGTGGTATTAGAGTTATATGTTGTTTGTAAGGGTGAATTGATGGCTCACGATTGCTTGGTTGCCTCCGGCGTGGTCATGGTGACTAGTGATATTGTTAGTGAGGTTGGATCTTGTCTGAGTTGGATCAAGACACACTGATGGGTGTTGATAATTTTGGTTATATTGAGGCCGGCACTTGTCTTTTCTTTCAAAACTGGTAGCACTCTGTATTTCTACTTCAGTTGCAGGATGACAGTAGGTATTGCTGGGTAACGGACTCTGGTGGGTTGGCTGGGTCTATGATCACAGCTTCTTTGGTTTTGTCGTCTGATACGAGGTAGGCATAATTGTTGCCCGTACCCTCCCCTATAAACTATGATCAGGATACTTTCTTATATACATGTTGCCATTGGGGTACTCATACACATGGGAATTGATTGGATATGCATGGCTCGTGTGGTAACTGGCTGCTTGGCGTTAGACGTACTGGCATCGGACGACATTGATGGCAGACCTACTTTAACGATCGGCTTGGTTGTTTTAAACGAGTAACGCTTGATAGCAGCACCGATGAAGCTCATAAGGAAAATGCTGATGCTGAATACGCTGCGTATTGATATCAATGTCATGAAGTTCTCGGTTCGTCGAGGCAATGACGTGTATCTTGGTAAGCGAAAGAGGACAGTCACGTGCACGGCTAGTTAACTAGGTGCTAGGTTCTTCCCGGCTCTTCACTACCTACCTACACTAAGGGCTCGAAATTGTCGTCTCTGTATTAATACATATACATACTTCGTACCATTAACTGGCTTAAATGAGTGCCTAATTACAATTTACGGTGGCTTTTCCAAGATAATTAGTTAGTTACCGCTCGATTTGAATGCTATAACTAATATGATTCTTATATGAACGCAACCTTATAGAACGCCAAACGCAGACTCCCCACCATGCTAATCATAGTCTTCATAACACATTAGCACATCAAAACTACAACAGTGCCTTCAAGCGCTTGGCCACTTCTGGCTCGCGGGATGGGCTGTCGCTACGCACGCGACGGTCCTGGGGATCGTATAGCGGATCTGGTGTGACTGTTGCCTTGATCTTCTTGCTGAAGTATTCAATCTCAACCGCATCGCCCTCTCGGACAGAATTGGGCAGCCATGCGTATGCAACGGGCTTGCGAATTGTATATCCGAATGCTGCATTTGTAACATAACCAACCGCCTTGCCGCCGTGGAAGACAGGTTCCTTGCCGAGAATCATCGATTTGCCATCGTCGACTGTCAGGCATCTGAGTCGGCGAGAAGACGTCTTTCTTGAAAATTGTTCGAGTGCTGCTTTTCCAACATAGTCGTCCTTCTTGTCCAATTGAATGGCATACGTTACACCTGCCTCCCAGGGATTATGCTCTGATGACATGTCAGATCCAGCTGCTCGAATGCCCTTCTCTAATCGCAATCCATTGAAAGCTGCACGACCAGCTGCAACGATGCCTTGGAGTTTTCCTGCCTGCCACAAGAGATCCCACAAGCGTTGCCCGTATTCTGGAGTGGTCTGAATCTCCCAGCCGAGTTCTCCAACAAAGGACTTTCGGAACATAATGACGGGTATACCGCCCAGGCTTGTTTGCTTCACACCCATATATGGCAAGCCCTTGTTCGAAAAGTCATCGGAACTGATAGCACTAATCACATCACGAGCTCGAGGGCCCCAAAGACCCAAACAGCAAGTACTGCCGGTCACATCGCGTACCTGTGCCCATCGTCCAGGGGTACGTTTTGACTGGCGGCGAGCTGCGCGTGCGAGGTAAGCAAGGTCTGTAGCTGTGTTTGCGCCGATTTGGAAGGATTCTTCGCCGAGTCGAGAGACGAAGATGTCGCTGATGATACCGCCGTGAGAGTTTACCAGGAGCGTATGTGTGATGGCACCGGGTGCCTTAGTGACGTCGCTGGTGGTCAGTCTCTGAAGCAGATGAACGGCGCCTGGACCAGTAACCTCGAAGCGATGGAAAGTAGTCATATCGTACATTGCTACTGCGTTACGTGTCTTCCATGCTTCAGCTGCGGCAATAGGAGAATAGAACCTCGATGACCAGGCATCGCGATCAACGGGGCGCCAGTCCGCTGGCAATGACTTGACCAAGTCGGCGTTCGCTTCGTACCAGTGGGGACGCTCCCAACCTCCTACTTCGAGGAAGTATGCGCCCTGTTCGCGCTGGCGAGCATTGAAGGGACTAACTCGGAGCTCGCGTGGAGATAGTTTGGGTTCAAGAGGGTGAAGAATGTCATAAATCTCAACAAAGTTCTGTTGTGAGGTTTCGCTGACATATTCAGGGCTAAGTTGAACTTCCTCAAAGCGAGTCAACTCGCATTCAGCCATATCAATCTTTGATCGGCCCTCTGTAAGCGTTTCGGCGACAGCTCGAGCGACACCGGCCGAGTGTGTGACCCACACAGCTTCTGCAACCCAGAAGCCATCCAAGTTGGGTGCTTGACCAACTACAGATCCACCATCAGGTGTGAAAGAAAAGATGCCGTTGAAACCTTCGGCAATCTCAGTGTCTCGTAGCACAGGGAGGATTTCTTTGGTGGCTTGCCAGGCGGGCTCAAAGTCCTCTGGAGTAAATTCGAGGCGTGATGGCATATTCTTGTCGTCCACATGTTTTGGCGTGATGCCAAGGGATGCAGCATGTACAGGCATTGGGCGATGGCCATAGTACCCAATGCCGTACTGTTCTCCATGTTCGCGGTAGTATAAATCTTGGTCTTGGTGCCGCAAAATTGGCAACTCAGCATTCATAGCGTTGATGTTGTTGTTGATCGGGCGTCCAACGAGACCAGGCACTGCAGTCGTCTTTGCGTATTGGTGACCCAGCGGGAGCAGAGGGACATTGAGGCCAATCATCTTACCAATTTCTACACCCCAAAATCCAGCACACGATACCACGATATCGGCAGGTATGGAGCCGTTGTTTGTTGTGACCCCGGTGACATGGCCGTCTGCCTGCTCAATGCCGGTGACGAGAGTATGTTCGAGATATTTGACACCGCTGTTGCGTGTGCTCTCAATGAGCAGCTGGGTTGCACGAGCCGCCAGAGCAAGTCCATCGCTTGGAATATGCAGACCACCCAGGATCATATCTCTGTTAAGATGTGGATATAACTTGAGGCACGCATCCGGAGTGATCAATTGGGCTTCAATTCCCCATGATTGAGCGTATCCATGTTTGCGCTTAAGCTCCTGTAAACGAGCAGGTGTTGTGGCAACTTCCAGACCGCCCAATTGGTTGAAGCAATTCTGGCCATCCTTCTCCAGCGATTGGAGCTTCTCGACGGTATATTTGGCGAACAAGGTCATAGTTTTGGAAGGATTCGTCTGGAAGACAAGACCTGGAGCATGTGACGTTGAGCCACCCGGCAGACTCAATGGACCCTGCTCAACGACAGTGATGTTCTTCCATCCCCGTGAGATGAGCTCGTCAGCAAGGTTGGTGCCGACAATGCCGGCACCGATGATTACGACGCGCTGCGAAGTGTCCATAACAAATAGATTAAAATATCAAGCTGAATAGTCTCAAAATATTGCAGGAGCAACGCCTCTTAAGGATTCTTATTGCTCGCGATACCTGCCGGATCTATTCCCGCATTCTTCTGCAACCGCGGGCTGGGGGCAATCAAAGCGAGGACTATAGCATGGGAACGGCAAAACAATTCCAGTATAGATACTCTTGAAAAGCTTTTCCAGATAAAGGTAGGCCATCACCCCGCTTGCGGCTCACACGACATCGGTGAGGTTGCAAACTTGTATACCTACAGCGGGTGTAGGGTCCTGTTTGCCTAATTGGGTCTAGTACAATCAGCCTGAGGTTAGTCAGAACTGCAATACATAATGGCTAGTGACCCACCTCGCGCATGCGACGATGCTCTCTTTCTTCCCAATGCTCATTTTTGTCGTCTCTACACTTGTCGTCTCTACACTTCTACTTATCGTTTTTGCGAAACTACAAGATGGCAAGGGAAAAGGTTCGTACGGCAGTCCCCCAAGTCCTCCTTTAGCGACATAGCTTGAAATAGTGCTACTTGAAGCATAATCACTACATATCCTCTATTTCTAAACACCATGGCGACATCACATTGCAACCCATTTTGATGCCAACTGCAATGATCCCACCACGACTGGCCTTGCGACCTTCCCACAGCGACAAGCCTAATGGCCACCACTACCACCACAAATCCCTGCAACACTACTTCCCAGAAGCATGGCCCGCCCAACGAGGACTTTTCGAAAGCGCCAGTCCTCGATTGCCACTCAGTGACCACCAGATGGTCTCCAACCTGCCTCTGCAATATCCCATATGCACAAAGCCTATGCATTTGTGGGTGATCACCTGATCACCTTGCCTCTTCGACGCCCGGACATCAATTCTAATTCCACGTCTCCGATCGGCTCCCAATTGACAAATCGATAACAGTGTATATCGACATACATTGCTTGTGGATTGTCTCCAACAATGTTTTCGAAAGTGCTTTGTATCAAAGCAATCTCAACTTCTCAAAGGTCAGTGCGTCCGCTCGTGAAGCCTGATGACTTTGTCAGACCACATCGTGGAGACACGTTGCGGATGATCCGAAGACTGCTCCAAAAACTGCTCCAAAAACTGCTCCAAAATCCGTAAAGAGGAGTCCTGTAGGAAGTTTTGAGGGGTAAACGATGTGATGAGACTTCTCTCCTCGATTCGCAACTGCCGCGTCACCCATTGCACTACACTGTCCAGCTACTACTGCGCAATTTGTCCCCCTTCAACATTAAACCTCGTAAACATGCAGATCACTCCCTGCTTCGTGGTTTGTACAATATCCAGTTTGTTGAGCGAAAGAAAAGTGTATGGCTAATCTCTATGCGCGCGACACTGCCATCTCGACAGTGACTGCAGATACCACCGTCTTTCCTGCTTATCTCGATCATTACGGAGTACATCTTTGTGAAGATCCCTCAAGGATTGTCTCGATACCAGTTTGATAAGAATTTGATAATCGGAAATAAGCCATTGCAAAATGTTGGCGGTTGGCGGATTGGTCGAGGCGTCGGCCGTCTTTGTATGTCCAAATTTGGACATCAGATCCACGCCAGTTAGTGCCAATGCGAGGGGTTCAGACGAGAACGGTCTTCTATCATGTCACCATGACCGTCTCAATGAATCAATACTAATTCAATGGATCAGTTGACTCATTGTCCACTTACCATGCAGCATGCAGCATCTAGCTTCTTGCCTAGAACTTGACTGTCTATGCGCTTGATCACGATGGCAGACACGTCGGACACGGAGCGCCTTCGGGAGCGCAGGCATGTGTAGCGCTTGATGGGCGCCCGCAGTCTGATTACGTTCGTGCATCCCACTGGCCATTTCCTTTCACTGTAGCATGGAAGCCATTACCCCATGGGGACTTAGGGAATTCTTTTACTCGATAAGGGTGATGAGGTACAGTTACCACTCCAAAGGTATATTAATGCTCCTGCTCTTAACCACCTAAACGACATATCGACTATCTACTTTACATCTTACAGACATCTGTTTGATCATCACACCCAATAAACATCTTCGCTATCAGACTTCATCATGGTCGGATCACTTTTGAGCTACATCGGCCTTGGCAGCCAGGCCGTCCCCCAGGAGCCATCCGGAAAGGAGGCTGTTCGTGCCCTCCCTGGCAACTGGTACACTTCTGAGGAGATGTACCAGCTGGAGAGACGTTCAATCTTCTCTCGCAGGTGGCTTCTCATCACCCACAAGTCGAGATTCCAGAATCCTGGTGACTACCTCCGCTACAACGTTGCCAACTACGACATCATCATCTCCAAGGATCGCAATGGAGAGATCCACTCTTTCCACAACGTGTGCCGTCACCGAGCCTACCCTGTGGTTGAGTCAGACAGCGGTAACGCAAAGATCTTCGCCTGCAAGTACCATGGCTGGTCTTATGGCTTGAATGGCAACCTTGCAAAGGCCCCAGGCTACCAAGAATTGACGTCTTTTGACAAGGCCAAGAACGGCCTGTTTCCTATTCATACACGCCTTGACAGGAATGGATTCATCTGGATCAACATGGATTCCAAGAAGATTCCTGAGGTATCTTGGGAATCACAATTTGATACCGTCGACGAGCAGGAGCGCTTCAACGACTTTGACTTTGCTGACTACGAGTTCGACCACACCTGGAACATGGAGAGCAAGTTCAACTGGAAGATTCTTGCAGACAACTTCAATGAGTGCTACCACTGCAAGACAACCCACCCCGATGTTCCTGCCATCGCCAACCTAGAGACATATGATGTCAACTGCGCTGCTGATCACATCCAACACGACCCCAAGACAACCGAGGAGCAAAAGGCAAAGGGTTTCCAAATCTGCTCAACATACATGTTCCCTAATGTTTCTTTCACCGTCACGTAAGTTGGAACAAATCCATCTAATCATCCAAACTCATTCTAACATTTGATTAGACCTCACTTCATGATGATGCAAAAATTCATGCCCAAGTCCCCCACCGTCTCCGTCATGTACTACGAGGTCTGGAAAAACAAGAACTCCACCTATGAGCAATTCAAGGACATTGCCGACTTGTACGCACGCGTCATGAAGGAGGACAAGGTCCTCTGCGAGCGAGCCCAGCAGAACATCGACGCCGGCGTCTTCATCAACGGCGAGCTTCACCCACACATGGAGAAGGGCCCCCTCTTCTTCCAGAAGCGATGCCGTGAAGTCGTCATGGAGCACGCTGCCCGTGAGAAGCGCGAGGGCAAGCAAATCTGGCCTGCTAAGCAACAACTCGAGAAGTCTGGTAACAGCGCCATCAGTAATGAGGACGTTGCCTTTTGCGAGGGTCTTGCTTGCGGCAACGACAACGACAAGAGTGAACTAGCTTGGTAAATCACCAGATGACGATTTGTTTTTTTTTGTTTTGTTGTTTCATTTTGATGCGGCATTTATGAGGCGTTTTGGGGTTTCCCATCAATCTAGCGTTGGCATTTGCGAAGTGGCTTTCTTGGCCGTTAGTAGTAGTAGTAGTAGTCTCTATTATAGACTGCACAAAAGTGCGTCTCTCCTTCACCATCTTCAATAGAAAAACAATTGGAGTTTTTACTCTTAAACAAATCTTCAAAAATCCTCTCATACTCACCAACCAACTACAGCAATTAGTCTTGCCTACCTTGCCCCCAATCTAACAAATCCCTAGTTAAACACCCACCAAACCTCGTCTTCCCCCTCACCAACACGCCATCCAAAACAACAGACCGAACTGGGCCCCCTGCCTCCACCATCCCTTCCCAACATCAATCAACTCGTTCCCCAACATGCAACACGACACCCATCAAAATCCCCCACATGATGCATGTCAGCCGTCATACACCCATCCTACCCACCGCCGCGCACCCGACGTTTTCCTATCGTCATCGCTTTGGCGCGGCGCGGAGACGCCTTGCGCGAATTCAGTCTTGATTGGGCAAGAACGTCCATTCCACGAATCGGATTGTTTAGTTACTTGGTCGAATTAACTACCTAGCTTGGAGGGGGGGGGGGGGGTGCTACTACTATTACTAAGAACTAGCTAGTTTAACGGCTTGCCAATCGCGAGGATGGGGAAGGGGAGGGCAGTCAATATCTCTGCACTTGGGATGGATGTAAGCGGTGTTGTTTCTTGGACGGGATTGAGGTTGGTGTGATGGGCTTTTCTTTGGGGTGGAGTGGTTTTTGAGGGGGTGGGGAGGGGATTGGTGTGTCGTCTTGGGTGGGTTGGAGTGGTGGTGATCGCTGGTGGTTGACTATAGGTAGGGCGGGTAGGTAACTTGGTTGATAACGTGGTGTGAAGTGGGAATGATATAAGGTGGGTGGGTGGTTGTTCTGTGGTTAGCGCTTGGGAAGATGGCTTAAAAGGCGGTGGGGTAGTCATTTGGACTTCATGTTGTCTTGTTTGGATAATCATACAAAACTGCTTCCATTATCGGTACTACGAAGTACCCAATCGATATCGGTACCGGCAATACTATCAATAACTATCCGATACTATAGCTTAGAGTCTTAGCTATAAATGCAATACATATTGCAATATATCACCGGTGTATTGTATCGTTTAGTAATGGCCCGGTTGTTGCCAATACTGCTTGATAAAATGTTGGCTAGCACACAAATCCACAAACAGGAAAGAGATAGTGATGAATGGAACTTGCGAGACAAAAAGAGATGCTTTTCGAAAATGCTACCAAACACTTCACAGGCAGCCAACTATTCACATCGTAAAACAAGTCTTCAGATACGACATTACATACACTGCTCGTCGTCGCACTTGGTCTCCCCCTCCTCTCTCCACCTTTCTTCCAACGCCTTAACCCCCTCGACGCCCTTCTCATTGCCCACACTGTTTTCCCACTCTGCCCACTTCTTGAATACTCGCCGCGCGCGCTTCTTCTTGCCAACTTTGCTCATTCTCTCGAACAGATCACGAACATTGTCCTCGCTGCCATGACTCATCTCCAGGCTGAGGTAGACGTCCCAAATGTCACCTTTCTTAGGCCATGTACTGACAAGACCTTCGAATATGGTACGACCGCGCTCAGCGTCGCCGTCGGGCGACTTGAACTCTAGTGCGGCGAATTTTTGGGTGAGATAGCGGTGTTCGTGTGATGGGACAGATTGTGTTGCACGCTGCAGGAGAGCGCGGGCTTGGGTAGGTGAGCATGGGACTAGAACGTCCATTAAGAACGTTGCGTAGGAGAGCCAGAATTTGGCATCTGCAGTGAATGACTTATTCTTCGTCATTGACTGGTAGATATTGTTTGCTTTCTGCAATCTTGTTAGCATGGAACGGATAAACCCAGAGGAACAACAACTTACGTCGAGCTTCCCAGACGAGATGTATATCTTAATCATGCGCTCGTGGATTTCTCGAGAGTCATTGTTCTGGCATGCGCTTTTGAATGTTTCTTCCATTGCATCATCGCTTGCAAAGTCATTCTCAAGATGAAGAAGTGCGGTCCACACATCAAGTTTCTCCGTCTCCTCGCGAGGATTGATGGTCGCTAGTGCGCGACGAGCAATTTGTCGCGACTTTTCAATCTCGTTCAACTCGCGCTGAAAGACCATATAGCGCACCCATAGCTCGGCACTGTTTGGCTGACCAAGGAGAAGTCGCTCATAGTCAGCAACGGATTGAGGGCCGTAAGCATCCAAATCTCCAGTGCGGTCTTCCTTGATCGTAGCCTTCTTACTCTTTCGCTTCTTCTTCGTAGTTTCACCGTCAGAGTCCGATGCAGAACCACGCTTGATTTCACCAAAATCCAAAGTGGCGCCGGTCCAGTCGAACCCTGATGTGCTCAGGCCTTGTCCAGTAGCTTTAGAATCTGCTTTGTTGGCTGGTTCTTCCTCATCAGATGCATCTTCCCCGTCACTCTCTGCACTCTTGACGCTTCTCATGTCAACGTCTTCGTCGAGTTCAACACCTCCTTCATCAGAGTCTGCATCGTTATCAACCTCGATGTCTGAAGCATCTTCCATGTCCTCATCTTCGTCTCTATCCTCGTTACTGGTGACATCCGAGTATTTCAAGCTGAAGTTCACCTTGCGAGCTTGGGGATTAACTGTTAGAACCTTGGCCTTGACAACATCATCTTTCTTATACATTTCCTTTAGTTTCTCCTTGTCAACTGAATTATCAGCAAGTTTGGAAATGTGGCAAAGACCACTGACGTTGTTGGAATTGTCCACAACCAGGAAGACTCCGTATTCAGCCACATGTCGAACCTTGGCAGTGACAATTTGTCCGGCTTTCAAGTCTCCAAACTCTATTGGTTCGCTGTAATCACCCTGTACAACGGATGGCTTCAAGCTCATCTGAGCATTGCGCATATCCTCTTTGTTGGAAATGATTTTACCAGTGACGAGCTGATCAACGTGGAATGCCGCTTTCCAGTCTTTTATGTAAGCATCGGATAGGTGAGCGACACGAACGTATGCTTCAACTTTAGGGCCCAAGCGCACGTAGAGGCCATTGTCCGCAATTTTTTTGATAAAACCACGGACAATTTGATGGATCTTGAGGTCGGACTTGTCCTCGATAATGGGGTCCCTGATGGGTAAGGATGAGCTCAGGACTTTTGATGGCCTGGCAGAAAGACCAAGCTTTTTATTGGGTAGATCTACGTCAGTTACGCAAACCCGCAGAATATCACCAGTCTTGAAGTCGGAAGGCTTGGCTTTATCGTAATCGTCAGCAAGCTGCTCGAGGAAGATGGGAGCAGCAATGTTGTCGTTGATCTGTACTACAATGGATGCATCGTGCAGCTTCGTGACCCGTGCAGGCAGGATGTAGCCAGCTTTCAGGTCCTTGAGAGACAGAGACTTCCCAGTCACTGTTGTAGCCGCGGTCAGATCCAAGCGCCCAGCAGCTACATCCACTGCCTTGACCCGAACCTTGAGTGCAGACCCGACAGGAAAGTTGTCCTCGATAGCTGAAAGCTGCTCAAGGTCGTCTGTGAGGTCAAAGAAGTCAATACGGCCACGCACATTGGCAGAGATGTTGACCCAGACGTATCGATCAGCGATGTTGTTCACAAAGGCTACATGGGAGGAGCCTTCTGCAAGTTTATCAAGGGCAGGCAGGTCCTCCTCTGTCTTGATGATGCCCTTCTTCGCAGTCATCTCGTAGGTTGGCGTTTTGTTGCTTGAACGATGTGTTATCGGAAGGAAGCGATGATTGCGCGCGTCGTGTCTTCCCAAAACCTTGGCCTGTACGATGTCATTCATTTTAAAATGTGCTGTAGGCCGCTTTTTGTTTGGAATATCATCATATGAATCAAACAACTCTGCTACTGATATGCGTCCTTGAACATTCTCAGCGAGCTCGACATTGATTTGTGTGCTTTTGACAGATCGGATGCGAACATTTAAAGTGGTGCCAAACTCGATGTCACCGGTGTTTGTAATAGTCGAGTCTATTGGCCCAATCATGGCTTTACCAGTAGGTTCCTGTTGCTTGGCGGTAGCAGCTTCATCAGAGTCAGGCTCAAGCTTCATGGAGAGCCAAAAGAGTCCCTTTGCGGAGTCCACGTGTGTGATGCGGGTAGCCAAAGACTGATCTTTGCGCAGGCCGAAGTTTGGAGCGGAGAGCATCTCTTCTGTCATTTGTGATTTGAAGACAGCTCCGCTGACGCTATTGCCAAATTCCACGAATACTTTATCAGGGAGTATACCGCGTACAAAGCCATGCACAATCTCACCAGCTTGAAGTTCTTCGGCGTTGGTAACAAGTTTAGAAGCCTGCGCGGCTTTGCGTAGGCTAGGCTTGTTAGAGACGGTAACGGCTTTTGACCTGTTAAGCTTGTTCAACACGACGAGATCCTCGAGAACACCTCCCACCCGGATTTTCTTCATGGCTGAAATATCCTTCTTTTCGGAACCATCTGTCAAATGGCCAACACGAAGCAGCCCTTTGACACCATGGCCAAGATCGAGAGTTGCGACGTCTTCAACCTTTTCAAGTATGGTGCCCTTGGTTAAAACACCAGGATTAAGCGCATTGAAAGTAGCCTCTTTATTGGCATCGACAGCGGCGGGGTCTTTGCATGAAACCAGCATTTGACGTTCCTCAGCATTGATTGACATGACACGTACGTTGACGACCTGTCCCTTCGTGAAATGTTTTGTGGCATCTTCGATATAGGCTTCACTCATCTCTGCCATTGGGAGCCAAGCTGTGAGATCACCGTAGAAGCGAACCTTTGCACCATTACGCCTTACATCGACGAGTATACCAGGGCCCTTTGCATCTTCGGATAATTGGGAATAATCTGTCCATGGTTCAACATCCGAGTTGACCAATGACTTCTTCAGGGTGAGCTGAATCTGGTGTCGTGCCGGCTCGGTATAGAGCACGCGAGCTGTCACGGGCACTCCTTCACGGAATTTGCGTTCTGGATGCTGCAGGCGCACATCTGCCAAATGCATTTCCGGAACCAAGCCAGTGATCCCCTCTGATAGATGCACTAGGACAGCAGTAGCGCCCGTCTTGTCAGCAATGAGCTTGTGGACCTTTCCCTTGACAACTTGGCCGGCTTTGATATCTTCAATGCGAAGGAAAGCCTGGTCCAAGACCTTTTGCTCGAGGGATAGTTGGAAAAGTCCGTCCAATTCATTGTACCCAATGATTCGTGCACAATGTGTTGATGCAAGCTTGTAAGGTCCAGCGTCCTCTGAAAGAATGTCTACCCTATCATCCGAAAGTCGAGAGATGTGGGCGAACCCGATTACATCTCGAACCCCTAGGTCGAAGAAGGCACCAACGCCTGGCTCCACCTTGATGATCTTGGCAGTTTCAATGATGGTAGATATTGGCAGGAGTTCGAGAGGTGGCTTGCGTTCTTTTGGCTTTCCAGACATGCGAGTCGACAACGACACAACATGGTCGAGAAGCGACACACCGACCTTTCGGGGGTCAGAGTCTGGGCAAGTGAATATGATTCGTGCCTTGACTTTGGACCCAAGCTTGTACTTGTCGGCTACGTTGGCGCCCTTTTCAGTAGCCCCAGAATGATAGGCATCAGCAGTTGCATCAATAAGGCCTAGGATCTTGCCTGTGATAGTACTTGGTGTGTTTTCGGTGATGAGAACATCGACTGCGGTTCCAGGAAGGAAGACATCAATGGTTGGTGCCTCGGTAAGAGTGTTGCCTTTGGCCAAATTTCCGGCCTTGCCGTGGTTGGCAGAGAGTTTGACGATTCGCCCGTCTGAGTTGAGGCCAGTTACCAAACACATGAAGACGGAGCCCTCTTGCACTTTTGCGTGTTGCACCTTGGGGCCAAGTTCGCTCTTGGGCAGAAAACCCTTGATGCTTGCATCGTCGAGCCCCAAATCCATGACCAGGCCATGATCTTCGTTGCTCAAGACTGAAGCTTGCATCATGCTATTGACAGGCACCCTACGCTTTGACAGCGCTTTGTTGACGTGTTTTGGGTCAATTGAGAGCTCCAGTCGTTTTCTCGCCTTGACGCTCTCGTCTGTAGTAGACGTGACGCATGTCCGCAAGTACTGTCCAACTGTAAACATTTCCTTGAGATCAACATCTTCAAAGGAACCCTCATCATCTTCTTCTGCATCGTCTTCCTCTTTCAGCAGCTTCTCGAGGCGCTCGTTCAGCTTGTCTGAGACGGCGGTGAGAGGCACGTATCCGACGAGATTGTTGGGGAGGGCGAGCACAATGTCTTGATGGGAAATATCTGTAACCTGTCCGAGAACGATTGTACCTGGGGATAGTTTCTGCCCATGTGAGCGATGCTTGTGCGCTATACTGGTTGAGACATACCTTGTAATTCAATCCTTCAACGCGCACCACAGGCTCTCTTTCCCCATCTTCAAGCGCCTTCTTCGACTTCTTTGCAGGGCGCTTTTTCGAAGCCTTTGCCGCAGTCTTGTCGTCATCTTCTGAACCCATATCGCTGAAGCCATCATTGCGGCTGTTTCGTTTCGCTCCTGCCGCTTCAAACAGCACGTCTTGATTGGCCTGAATCTGAATTTGCTTGTGCTCTAATGGCGTCAAAGCACTTGCGCCGCCTCTAGGAAAAGCCTTTTCTTCGTCCTTGAACACGCTTTTGGGTGGTGCACTCTCAGACTTGGACTTGGCCTTGGACTTTGCTGGTGAAGGCTGCTCTGTGACGTCGGGTTTGCGGCGTTTCGCATGTCGGTCACTGGATGCGGTCTTGTCCTTTTTGGAAAGGTTGCTCGACTGATCGGCCTTGCGCTTTATCGCCCCCATTTTGGCCTGTCAGAGGTGCTCTTGCAGAGATGCACAAGCGGTGCAATCTCGAAATACTGCCAAGCCAAAAGTTCGATGCGTCGAAAAAAAGTCGGCCCTTTCGCCGACCGCCGACGCTAGGAGCACGCTAGGCTATATTAGGCGTAAATGGAACTTCTGTAACTACGCGTTAGGTATTCAACCACCAGAAGGTTGAACTCCACCATGGAGCATTTAGAATATGTTATCTATAGCGTGTGTCATAATCTAATTGAAAAGGCCTTTTTCCTGTTGTAATATAGTAGCCTGTGCTCGCGAACTATACTACCTTCCTACTAAGAATGGGGTTAGTTACGCGTGCGAGAGAAGCGTGACGCGATCGTGGCCGTGCGTTTTTCCAACCTCGCCCGCGCTCTGCTTCAGTTACATATGTCCCCCATCTGTCTCTTTTTCTCTGATATCCTCTCCCACAGCCTGCTTTGATTTTGCAATTGGCCTTCTTTGTGTATATCTACTTTTGGAGGACGGAATGTCTTCGCCATGTGCTTCTCGCAGCACACTGCGAGAGCCCACCCCGGAGCCCTTCCCATCATCGCCGCCCGCAACTACCATGGGAAATCGAAAGCCCAAACGCCCGCCTCCCATCACGCCAAAACGCTTCACCCGCTTCTTCACCCCACGCCATTCGAAAAATGGCTCTTCTAGAACCGCGGTTTCGAGTTCGGGTCGTCAGCTGCAGGATATCACCCGAGCCGCCCTCAATCGCAGCCACAATGCACAACGCACAACGCCTCGCAAGACCGTCAATTTCGCCGACGTCCAAGACCAAGCGCAGACGCCTCACTCCAGCTCGCGCAAGAGGAAAAATCCCTACTTGTCGCCCGAGACTTCACCTGCACAATCCTCACCCTCGAAGCGATCACGTTACGCCACTCCGTTCGAGATCCTCGAGGATGCATCCTTATTCGAAGAACCACCAGTATTTCCTGCACCAGTACAAAGAATCAGAACCTTGGGTGGTGCATCAAGAACACTACAAAGGTCTTTTGGTGGCATCTTGAGTGTAGGGAGGGGCTTCCGTCAGGACCATTGCTCCTCGTGGCAAGATCAGACAGCCGATTTCTATAGTAGTGCAGATGACTTCCACCAACTCCCTGACAATGCTCCTCCTTTCTGCACTGCCAGCTGTAACAGTATGTTGCTCGATCTGTCGCCTGTTTTGTTGGATGCTTACCATTTCTAGCCAATTCGTTGCTCGCTGTCGGAGACGAAGATGGCTATATTCATCTCATAGATTCTGAAGGTGACTTTTCAAGGGCCCATGTATCCTGGCGAGCACATTCAAATGCTGTCATGGACGTGCAGTTCTCATCTGACGACTCATGCCTCGCCGCTGGGTCAGGTGACCAGACGGCGCAGATTGTCGACGTCCGGACACAGCAAACTTTAAGTGTGCTGGCAAAGCACAAGTCCTCTGTCAAACAGGTTCGCTTCCAACCGGGCGATGATAAGATAGTAGCCACATCAAGTCGAGACGGTGCAGTACAGATCTGGGACTTGCGATGCAAAGGTGGGCAGATGGTTGCACACTCAGCCTGGGGCTCAGATGCACCTTACGCTAGCGTAATCAGAACTCTAGCCTCAGCACATGCAGACAGCAGCATGGCGGCCTCGAATGGTGCTGTGGGATCTGCATCCAAAAATACTTCAAGTGTGAAGACAGATCTGATTGCTCGCCGCAACGACATCTCAGTCACGGCACTCTCCTTTCTCCCCGAAGGCCGCCAGCATCTACTTCTTACCGCTTCGGATGCTTCGACATGCGTCAAGCTCTGGGATATTCGAGGCCGCTACTCGTTGCGAGGACCTGCCATCCCCATTTCTACCACACTTCATCCTGAATCACATAACCGACACCGACATTTTGCCATCAACTCTCTCACTCTCAACAGCGACGCATCACGCCTATATGCTCTTAGCAAAGACAACACAGTATATGCCTATTCTACCAGTCATCTCATCCTCGGAGTTGCGCCAGAACTATCCTCAACCGCATCGAAGCAAAAGTATTGTGGAGTCGGCCAGGAGGGGTTGGGGCCAATGTATGGCTTCCGTCACCAGAACTTCCACGCTGGCTCTTTCTATGTCAAGGCCTCAATACGCAAAGCCCATGGGGACAGAACGGAGTTGCTCGCAGTAGGCAGCACAGACGGCAGCCCAGTACTATTCCCCACGGACGAAACATTCTTGAAGCGCGAGACGCGACGCGACACAGACGACCTGCCAGATATCACCACCCGCAAAATATCAAGGCCAGCATTATCTCGATCGTCCACAAGCAACAGGTGTCCCGATACCATTCCCATCTACGAGCATGGTACAGCACTGGTGCGTGGTCATGATGCTGAAGTCACAAGTGTATCGTGGGCAATGGATGGTAGCTTGATCAGTGTCAGCGACGATCTGCGCGTACGGCGATGGAGAGAGGGCAAGCAAGCACGCGAGCTCAGAGTAGGCGGCGAGACAGAAGGAAAGCGATGGCAATGCGGATGGGCTGCCGTCAGAGACGAGTACGACGACTGGGAATGATTCACTGATTTTGATTTTGACTATTTAATAACCTATACCCCCCTTGTTTTCACTTCACCCTTGAATACCAGCGATGCATCCTCATGTCTTTATGACCTTGAAATACCAAAATTCTTATTATAAACTGCATCTATACGCATTTTACATAACAACTTGGAAGCTTTCTGTTTCATATAACCAATTTGCGTGTCGGCCCCGTTTAACCTTGTACATTCCGAACTCACATCATAATACTAACAGCATCTAAACATCGTCCTAGCCACTCACTCTCCTCTGCCAAGCGCCCCTCAACAAGTATCTATTCCTCAGTAGCATTTTTACCATACTTCAACAACACCAAGTAGGCTACCAGTATGTACAAGCATCTACTACATTATTCATAATATTCCCTCGTTTCAATGCACAGGTAACTATATATACTATGATACATCCCTATCCTTCCACATACGATCATAGGACACTGAGAACAGAGCTTCCCGTTCGCTCAGCTGAACTTAAGCAGTGTACTGGCGGACTAGTACTCAGGTAGGAGACTACTGGGGAATCCCCGCTGTTGTATGTTTTCTTTTTGCTTTTTTTTGTGTGTTCAAATAGGGTTGTGAAGTCTTTAGTGTATACTGTTTGGATAATCTTTCACATACGATCATAGGACACTGAGAACAGAGCTTCCCGTTCGCTCAGCTG
>SSBG01000001.1:1254811-1266761 GCA_028220655.1 Shiraia bambusicola | reverse complement strand
TCCATCCTGCCTCTGCCTCAGCAGAACGCTTGGCCGGCAGGCCGTATGGGCGCCATGGAGTGAATTTCCATCCTGCCTCTGCCTCTGGGTCTGCAGAACGCTTGGCCGGCAGGCCGTACGGGCGCCATGGAGTGAACTTCCACCCTGCCTCAGCCTCAGCCTCAGCAGAACGCTTGGCAGGTTGACCATAAGGTCTCCATGGAGTGAATTTCCATCCAGCCTCGGCGTCGCGTTTCTCAAAGTAGTACTCAGGCTCAAATTCAAGGTATTCAGGGTATTCAAATTCCTCGGGAGCTGTGGGAGCTTCGGTGCTCTCGGTCTCAGCAACAGCAGCAGCTGTTGTGGTAGAGGTCTCCTCAGCTGCAGGGAGGGCGGCACCGTTGATGGTAGCCGCCAGAATATAAGCGACGATGGCAGCGTTGAGTCTCATCGTAGGAATATGACTATAAAGCGAATGTTAAACGTAGAAAGGTGAATGATAGTGAAAGTAGTACTGTCGTACTCGCAGGATCAAGTCGATGAAAAAAAGTTTAGAGTTAGGAGAAGGGAGTATTTATGGCAGAGCATACCCTTATCGAGGCATAAAGAGGTGCTCTTAGTCTGGAGTTTCGTCTCAGTGCGTCAATAACGTTCAATAAAGAAGTTATGCCCAAAGGACTTACAGGCGCCAGGCCAGCGACCTGCCTGAGCTGACGAGCTAGGCCCTGATTGAAGTGAAATCCGAAATCTTGAAAGGAATTGGATTGAGCATCGATTGAACAGTATCCACATATGGGGCAAGAAGCAAGCTCGCGTGGTCATTTAGACCTTCAAGCGGTCGAATGGGGACGAGAAGAGCGTTCCAGAATCCTTTTTTAACCCATAGAGACTAACTAGAGGCGCAGTATACAAAGATGTTGTATAGCCCTTGAATATCGACAAGGGATTACTTTTGTTCGAGAAGAGGGGCGAAGTGAACTCGTGAGTTTGAAGTTACCGGATTTGGGTCTGAATAGACTTCAATAGACTCAATAGCAAACTGAGGCTTGGCGGGCCTCCAACATCGATACTCACCCCGACCACAATGTTACTAGCAATCAGCTGATTGGATTGAGGTTCGCTTTATGTTAAAGCAGAGCATTCGTAGCTCGGTGTTATTTGTGGGTATGAGTCGCACGCGATGAACACATGGGCATCACAGTAGTACGGTGCTCGAGTAGCGTTATCGCACCCTTTGTAAATATGATCCTCATTGGCAGTTTGAGCGCAATCGCTGTCTTTTTATTCTTTATTTGGGCCCATACTAGCTCTTTTCTTCCTGAAGTTGGCAAATGATTGGTGCTGTCATACAAAAAAGTGAGGAATGCGGGAGTATTGGGTACGTTTAATACACTGACAGGTTACAAGTAAGCCAGCTAAATGGACATACAGAAGTTACTGAAACCTATCTTAAGCTGTTTGAGGCAGTTTTTGTCGGTATTGGTTCTGATAAAAGTAAGCAAGATGTTGACAGCCAATGCAACTTTATATAGGTAGTTATAGATTCGACTCCTCTCAACACATAATCTTACCGTTTTCCTTCACATGGCTTCTCCTGATATGCTTATTCCATATTGCCAGCTTTGAAGTTGGGACAAGTCGATACAGCGACAGATACAGCGGCAGATGAGGTTGATGCGTACGATGGGGCACATGGGACTAAGAGAGGCTATTAGTCAGCATAACTAGCTCCGAATAGGCTAGTTAACTAGCAGAATACTTTTTGGAAGTTCGAGTTCGCGCGAAGCTTGTCGCGTCATAATGTCATTGAAAGTATGCGCGCTTGCATAGTCAATTCGACTGCTCCCATATTTCGAAGAGCGCCATTGGGCGTACCGAGTACTTTACCATGGACTTGCTCATCTTGCCAGACTCGTAGCAGCCGCAATCGCTATCGATCCACTCAATCGTCATCTGAGAAACCATATTATATCACGACGCCAATATTCTACGTTAATGCTGCCCCGCATGTTGGTCACTTATATACTATGATCCTAGCAGATATAATGAAGAGATGGCAAGTTTTAAAGGGCAAACGAGCAATTCTTTTGACGGGCACGGACGAACATGGACTGAAAGTTCAACGAGCCGCAGCGAAGGCAGGTGTTGACCCCAAACTATTTTGTGATAAAGGGGCCGACATTTTCAAAGTATGTCTAGAATTCAAGTCAACTTTCCAATGATTGACACCTTGAAGGAACTCGCACGGAAAGCTGAGATTGCCAACGACCACTTTGTACGAACAACCGATGCAGACCACAAAGACACCGTCCAGTATGCATGGGTATGCAGATATAAGAGAAGCGCAATACATCTCTTGGCTAATGGCTTATAGTACTTGTTGCAAGAGAAAGGTCTCATTTACGAAGCGAAACACGAAGGTTGGTATTCTGTCACAGACGAATGTTTCTACCCACAATCAGCTGTACAGCCTTACCTCGATCCGCCCACAGGAAGAAAGATGATGGTATGCTGTAGTCGAGCATGTGTCACGTATGCATGCTGACCATGCAACAGACATCGATCGAAACCGGCAGCGAAGTAGAATGGTCGTCGGAGACCAATTATCACTTCCGTTTGTCGGCCTTTCGCGACAATCTGCTGGACTTCTATCGGGCAAATCCCAAGTGGCTAATTCCAGAGCACCGTATGAAGGATCTCATACAGTCTGTAGAATCTGGTCTAGAGGATCTTTCAATATCGAGACCTCATGACCGCTTGACCTGGGGCATTCGGGTTCCAGGAGATGATGAACAGACAATCTATGTTTGGCTAGACGCACTGATGAACTATATCACAAAGGCGGGATACCCATGGACACCTGGTTGTGATTTTGCCGGAGGCTGGCCTGCAGACTGTCAAGTTATCGGCAAGGACATTGTTCGATTCCACTGCATATATTGGCCAGCTTTCTTGATGGCACTTGGCCTCCCACTCCCGAAAAAAATTCTTTCGCACGCACACTGGACTCTTGGAGGTTCGAAAATGTCCAAATCAACCGGCAGAGTCGTTGATCCTTTTCATGCTATTGACCGATTTGGACCAGATGTCATGCGCTTTTACATGGGTCACGAAGGCGGCATCCAAGACGATGCGAGCTATGACAACGTCCGTATTATCAAGTTATATAATCAGATTCTAAACAATCAACTGGGAAATTTGGCTTCTCGCGTCACTAGGCCCAAGAGATGGAGTGTTCGGGGGGCTGTGGAACGCATTGGAGGCAGTCCACCAGAAGCATGGACTGAAGGCCCTGGCTCCGCCTTTTGGAACAATTCGCTCACCACGATCGCTTCAAAGGTAGATAGCTCCTTCGAGGTATGTGATCCTCGAAAGGCAGCTTTCCAAATTGCTGAATTCGTTCGAGCTGTAAGTCTTATCGTCTGAATCGTGTAGCAAAATCTAACGGGTATTAGGCGAACAAATTTTTCGATATGTCTAAGCCATGGGACAAGGTACTCACCTTCGGTCCACGTGAGCCTGGGGAAGACGTGGATAGGATCATATACGAAGCCGCTGAAGCACTGCGCTTAGTCGGCATTCTTCTCCAGCCATACATGCCAAATAAAGCCAGTTTGCTGTTGGATCAGCTTGGCGTACACCAGGATCGAAGATCGTTTGAATGGTGTAGGCCTGGGTCAGATCTGACATATGGGGAGCCGATGGTTGAGCTCGGTGCACAATACAAGGGCGTGCTCTTTCCGCCGTTAGCTAGTGAAGAGTGAGAATGGCATGTGTATTCTTTTGACATGAAAGTTTGTTCGTGTGAACTTGCTGCATTGTACAACTATATGAACCGTTGCATTGCAAGTTGATGGAGAAATTGCTAACCGATGTCACACTGGAGCTTCAGCATTACAGTCCTTTCTAGCATTGCCATGTGATGGTTGTGGTAGATTCACGAACTTAGGCTGGGAGGTGTTGAAAGAACTTGAGATTTCCATAGTAGGTATTAGTTGCGCGTGCTTTCCCGAATTGGTGGGGCAAGCTAACAAGTAATTGCACGGCTTCCAACCATCACTTGGAGATGTTTTCTCAACCTTACACATCCACACTAGCTCATTGCGCAGACTGCGCGTCTCTGGCCTCTACCTGAATTCTTTCATTCTATCCTCTTATTCTAAATACTCTCTGTTTACTATTCAGCTGCGTGTCCCTTCGACCATGGCGTTCAATAGTTGGGACAAGCTCGCCAAAGCTCAGCGTGACTACCCGAAACTGAAAGCCGCAGGCCCTTTCGTTGACAAGCAGTTGAAGCGGAACACAAGCAATCCGTATCTACTGGTATGCATTGGAAGTAGATTACATGTTGTTGACACTCATGTTGTATTAGGCTTGGAAGGCTGATCTTGCACTTCAACGGGACATGCATCCACAGTATATTGTGGCAGACCTGCTAAAAGTCTATCAAAATAACGCATCAGACGCTCAATTGCTCTCTTATCTATACAAATTATCCTTTGAGGCTAGCCGGCGTGCAAAAAGCGGATCTTATCTGAATAGCATTGGCCCGAACAGTCTCAAATTTTGGCAGGCTATGGCCAAGACAATGCCACGAGCAAAAGATCGCATGGAGTTATGGGACTTGCTATTTCAAAATGCGTTGCGTGAGGACGCTTGGGAGGATGCACGATTTGTACGTCTCTAATATACGTACCTGCATTTGTCTGAGATGCTAAAGTCATTAATTAGGCAATTGTGAATTACACAAAAGAAGGGCCATCGGACAAGAAGCACTTTCACTACCTCCTTACCCTTGCCACTAAATTGTCTGCAGATCAACAGGCCATGGCAGAAATCAAGGACGACCGCCAGATTGAGTTTTCTTATACTATTGCATTGCAATACATGAAGAAGTCGTTCTATGCACCTCCGGTATGAACACATCCACTCGATCGCTGCCCATTTTTGTGCAACAACTGACAAGACTAGGATGATGCCATTGCGGTCAACAACATTCGAGACTTGCGTTTCATGGCTGAACTCTTCCGGGACCAAGATCACTTTGCTGAGATTTTCAGCTTTTGGGACAATCCTCCAGAAACCCTATCTCCACTTCTCAAACGCCATCGAGATGATTTACTGCCCTTGATGATACAAATCGCACAACAACGATACGATTGGGCGCTAGTTATACGTCTCTGCCTCACCCTTATCGATGAGAAATTGGCACTTCAGAAGGAAGCTGGCGATTCTGGAACACATATTTGGGAGCTTTGTGCCCGGAGATCGGATCTATGGGCATCGTTGGTGATGGCAGTGCAAAAGAGGCTGCCAAAATCAGAGTAAGCGATCTTCAAAAACCCGGTTCAAGGTTCTTATGCTGACGATCAAGTGGTGTTAAACTCATCTCAGAACAAATGAAAAAGTGCTTTGGTGACGGATTAAAGCACAAAGATAGACCCTCTCACTTGACTTATATGTTGCTGGGCCACTCAATTGGAAGGCGAATGCTTCCCCTTTGCAAAAACTATTTCGAAAATTACTCGCACCTGCCGTCTTGCTTCGCGGACATCCGACCATTCTTAAGCTTTCTACCCCCTCAAGAAGTGATGGAGTTCATGGGAACAGTTCGAATTAAATCAGGTCTAGGGCTTGAATCGGCTGCACACAAAGACGCAATGAAAGAAAACATTCTACAGACTACGTTTGCCGCCTTGAAGTTCCAATACATGTTTCTAGTATCTCAGAACCGGAATGAAGACCCCAGAAGTTGGCATAGGCTTTTCCGGATAACGTTGTCTTTTTGGCAACAAAATTGGCCGGAGAACTTCGACGTGGGCTATTTGGCCATATACCTACTCCTCAATATTCATTACAGAGCGATACTGGTAGATGAGCACCGAAATCCGCTAGGGACGACGTTGAATTCTCGTATCCTACTGCAGGCAACTATGTTGGCACGGCATCTAGTCGCAAGAGATAAGGAGAAGCAGCACAAAACGCTTGCCCTGTTCGCCTCAAGGCTACATTTGAACCTCGGCCTCGGCACCATGGCGTTCCGATTCTATGGCAATGTCAAACCCAAAGAGATGCTAGTCGACACACTCAGTCCCTGGATCTTATCTAGAATTTCTCAAACACATCCTTTTGAGGCTAAGGGCTACGGGGGCTTCTCAGCTGACGAGGAATTACAACATGTTATTGAGACAATAGAAAGAATGGAGAGAAAAACCGAGGACATAATTTGTAGGAATATGTCATCATTCCATTGGGATACAGCGATGGAAACGACGAATCTCAAGTGGAATTTGGGCAGGAGTTTGACAAAACACCTTTGTGTCATTGAGCGAAAGCGGATAGCGCGTCTGAGAGGAGAGTCTGTCGAAAATTTGCCCCGACTTGACTTTAAGGGTAAGTCACAAAGCTGTTGCTATTGATTCTACGAATCTGATGCTAACTATTCATAGCTTACCAAGATATTTCCGACCACTGGGATCGTCTTATCTTTCCAAATTTTGAGAGCGAGCAACAAAAGTTCCGTTGCATCTATCTCATAATGCCCAACGCTCCAGCTAACCTGGGGTGTCTTATTGAACAGCACTTCACACAGGACAGGGTCAATGCAGAACTTTACCGCGAATCCCACAAGTTGAAATTCTATCGTCCTACCCTCCTGTGCGAGGAAAATATGCCCACGGTCTGGCCAATGTCAAACTTCACGCAGATCGAAAAGCGCCTGAAGATCTTTTGGGATATCTTGTACACTATCAGCACGCACTTTAACTTCCTGGAAGAACGACAGAAAGGCGATACGAGGTTCTACGGAATGTTGGTCGAACACGTGCTAACGATGAGAAGAGCACTTGAGAAATTACGCATGCCAGGGAAGACAACTTTGGCTACTCAAGATGAGCCCACAATGTTCCACGAAAACATGCTCATAACCCTTTATGGCCAAATGGAAGTGTGTCGCGCCATTAACAAACTCGTCGAATATATTCGCGAAGAGGTGTTGAAGCCCAACCCCAAAAGCAAAGCTGAACATCCGATGAAGAGCATATTGCCCGATAAATTTGACATCAATCTATTGCAGGAGACGCAGGTTTGCTTCAATGCAGTACACGATGTTGCCCAAAGCTACATCCATTTGCTGCAGACGAGAGGTGTGAAGGCGGTCACGGCTCAGGTGCGATGGGGCCCGACGGGTGAATGCTTGAGGGAGATATTGACTGATGATGATGTGGAAAACTATGCGAAGGAATATGTGGAGAGCGCGTTGGAGGCGTGGCGAGGTGTTTTGAGGGTCAAGCTTAAGTAGCTAAGAGAGTTGAAGTAGAGTACCCAGGGGATGATGTAATCGGCCTTGGACTGGACGGTAGTCAAGGCTGCTTTCATGCTTGCCTTGGGTAGTCTATAGCAACAGCAAGAAAAGCAATCAAATAACCCGGAATATCAATCCTGAAAATTGCTTCTACATGGGTATCATACTTTGACAAGAGTCCATCCTCTCTACCTACTTCAATATCTAAAAAGGCAAATACCTGCCCTCTCAGGATCCAACTTACCCAAAATCGGACTACACCTCTCCAGCGCCAACGCACCACGAATCACCAAGCTCACCATCCTACCTAGTACATCCACGTAATTCTTCTGCAGCGTCGGATTCACATGCGGCACGCTAATGATTGTATCCAACCACTTACATATCTGCTCATGCTGCCACGCAGGATCATACCCACCTGAGCCCGCCACGGCGTGCGGATTGAATCCAGGTGCTACCGAGGCAGCGGCGCGCATTTGCGAGAGCGTCCATGGCGACCAGGCAGCCATGGGCGCTACTGTGGTGACTGGAAGGACAAGGGCAGGACACCCGTCTAGCAGGTGGAAAATAATTGTTCCACAGCCTGGGCGGCGGGATTGAGACCACTTTGTAACATGTCAGGATTCTGGGTCACGTTTCAGGGATATAGGGATTGTCATGGAGAAGAAGAAGAAGAAGAAGAAGAAGAAGAAGAAGAAGAAGAAGAAGAAGAAGAAGAAGAAGAAGAAGAAGAAGAAGAAGAAGAAGAAGAAGAAGAAGAAGAAGAGAACGTACCACGCGTCTATAAGGAGCAATCCCGGTAAACAGCACAAGCAAGCGATTCGTCCCGATATCAATCTCGGGATTTGCTTCGCACATGGGCAGAACATGCACGCATTCACTCAGCAACTTATGCGCAAGGAGATAATCGCCTCCCAGAAATGGGCCAAAAGACTGCGCAATAGCAAAGTCATTCGCTCTTGGAATAGACGGCGTCCTTGCACTCGCAAACAAGTAAGGGCAAAACCACCCCTTTTCACACGCCGTGGTGTCTCTCGAAGGGTATATACCGACGAAGCGCAAACCCGCATCGACGCCCATGAGCTCATGTTTGACGCTGACCTGGAGACTTTTTACATTTGTAGTTTGCAGCATTTTTTCTTCTTCGGGGAGCATGTGTTCTATGATACCCTTGTCAATGGCCTGTTCGACGATTTGAAAAACACCATATTTGACTACTGTCGAGGCGGCAATGGCGTCAGCGCCCGGGTTTACAATTTCGGCAATGAAGGAGTCGGCGCCAAAAGCTGAGATGACGCTGTCTGCTGCGCCATCGACGAGGGGTCCGCCGACAAAGGCAAAGGTAGTGAAGAGTACGGCGTCGCGGTAGCGGACGTTGGGGAGAGTAACGGGGTTGTTGTCGCCCCAGGGGCTGAGGGCGGTGGACATTTTGGCCATGGATGTTGCTTTTTGTACGGATGAGCGAGCTACGCGGCCAGCGAGTGTGTCGCCAAAAAATCGTTTTACTTTATCGGACTTTTGGGCATCTTGGGGGCCGCTACTGTGGCTGCCACTAGATGAGCGTTTGGATCCAAAGAGGCCAGATGGTGCGGTTGTCGTATAGCTTGGTCTTGATGTAGGTTGCTGAGGAATTGGGGGAGTTGGCAGCATAGACTAAGGATATATGATTTGTGGCTGACCCAGAATCTGCTGCGGCGGCATGCCTTGTTGGATTTGCTGCTGAATCATTTCCGGCTTTTCTGGAGGGTAGCTTTGGTGTTGGACTTTTTGATGGGTGATGTTGGGTACGCCTTGAAATTGCTGTTGGCTCAGTGGTATTGTTTGTTGCATAGACTGGGTAGACTGAATGAATGGTGGCTGCATCGTCTGATCTTGCATGGCTGAGTGAATAGTGGCTGCTGTGACTGAAATTGTTGTTGATGCACAGAAGGCTGTATCTGATATTGGGAGAAACCTCCCTGTATTGGCGGTGGTGGATTGAAGGCATTTATGGCTGGAACGGGGGTGGGCGTCGGTAATTGCTGTGGCTCAAACGTGTATGGAGGGGGGGCGGGAGTACTGGGGGCAAACTGAGGCACTGATGGCGGAGGTTGGACAAGAGGCATATTGACCCGTTCTCTTCGTAGTTTCTACGAGGAGTCCAGTGTTGTCCCTCGAGTTCGGAAGGTATCCTTGGTCAATTTGTCGTGATTCCAGTTGAGCAGAATGTTTTCTCACGCAAGGCTGCGGTTGATGCGCTGTTGCTGTGGCTGAAGAAGTGGCTATGATGTTAGCTGGACAAAGTCAACATGGCTGGAGGTAACACAAGGTAAGAGTACGACTGTGTCTAGGAGTGTAGCTGAAGTACAGCCCTGTTGTGTGGCTGCATACTTTGCCGTTTCCAGCTGTCTGAAGCGGTCCCAGTCGCTTCTCCCAATACTGTGACATGTTGGGCCTCCTCAAAGTTCCGCCAGATGCAAGTGTTTGTGGCAGTGAATGTGTTTTGGAGACGGAGATAGTTGAGGTACACATGCGAAGTCAATTGCCAAGATGGGTTCCTTCAAAACACGTTTAATATTTAACTATGGAACGGCCTGAACAAGGGCAGAGCGTTTCGAGTCTATCATACTAGATTGCCTGTGGACGTGCAGTGTGTGGTGAATGCTTGGGTGAGGGAGGTCGAGTGTCTGGAGTGAAAG
This sequence comes from Shiraia bambusicola, assembly GCA_028220655.1. Lineage (NCBI taxonomy): Eukaryota > Fungi > Ascomycota > Dothideomycetes > Pleosporales > Shiraiaceae > Shiraia > Shiraia bambusicola. The sequence goes on along the minus strand of SSBG01000001.1, from coordinate 1,256,801 downwards.
GGATGGCAGATGCACGGTGTAATATCATACATGTGTGTGTAATACGCTAGTCCCCATGTGGATAACTACAACCGAGCACGTGAAGGGGCAGTCGCTCGAATCATCGCACGTGTCCATGTGCCTACGTAAGCAGTCTTACAAGAGACTAATACACGCCTACAGGTAAAATACGTAAGATATACGGATAATTAGGTGCACATGTTGAACATGCCCAGACTGCCATCCGTTGCTTGGAGGCTATGCAGATGCTACTACAGACCTCGGGAGTATTCAGCAGTACAGTACGGAGATACTTAGTACTTACCTACCACTCAGGCACGAGATTACGCTGCCATGCGGGCGCCAAGTGTGTGACCAGCGGTCGCAAAGACGGTCTCAGGCGCGTAATGAAGGTGTATGGGCCAATCACCACGGCGGGCGCCTCGATGAAGACCCGCCTGCAGCCCAACTGGAAGAAGAGCAATGGGTGGTTAATATTATTATGAGAGGCGACGCGACATAGCTAGGCTACGGAAGGTCAGGAGCTGGCTGACCATGGGCTCCAGCATCATCGCCGTATTTGTCGCACATTTGCCGTCTTCCGCGTGGCCACATATATTGGGCTTCTGGCCTGGGTGACTGGGTAGTTGTCAATATTGCCTACCGAGTACATACATGATAGTTATATACCTAGACATGATGCATATGCCGCTGTTGTCAGCGTCATAGTTGACCCGCCCACCACCCCGCGAGCCACAGATAGCCACACCACACCCCTTGGACGGCTGCCCTGTGATCTATTAACCAACTTCCAACCCGTGCCCACTCCCAACAATTACGTCGACCCGCCCGTTCTTTGTTTGCGCAGATCGACCACAGCCCGCCTTTCCGCAATGGACGGCCGCAAGCAAGGGCGGCCAGAAGAGGAGCTGTTTCTGCGCCCGGCCGACAACCCAGAAACTCCAACCGTCGGGCCCCTGAGGATACAGAAGGGTCGCGATGGCAGGAGTCCGCCTCCTCGAACAGACTCGGCTGGCAGCTCCAGTCAGCCGGCTTTCTCGCGCCCTCCCCCCATGCCCTCGTTCCCCGCACCGCCCACGAGCCCGCCAACAGCGCCTCTGCCATACCCAGACGACCGACCGCCCAAGCAGCAGCAGCAGCAACAGCAGCCAACCCTAGGGTCAGGGCGCTACACCCCGCTCAGTGAGCGTGAACGCGCGACCAAGAATGCAACTCCGCCTGAAGCAGAGGGGCGGAGGAGGGGCGACTCCAATGCCACAGGTCCCAGGCCAACCTCCCCACAACAGCGCGTCCGTTTTGATGCGAACGACCCAAACAGGCCCAGCGTGAGCGGCTATGGCAGCAGGAACCCCGATGGTTCTATTCAACCTTCAAGGCTGGCTGAGCGACGAGGCACTGCGCCCAAGCCCCTGCCAGACTCTCCAGGCCCAGAAACCCCCGACAAGGACAACCTCTTCCAGAAGGCACCGCAGAGGAAGGCGAGCGAGCCTGCAGTAAACCCCTTCCCCGAGTACCACCAGCAGTATTGGCCTCCTCCAAACTTGCGCGCTAATTCCCACGGCGAGTCCTCCTCGAGGCCGCAAGAGCCATCGCAGAGGGCAGAGCTCAAGATACCCAATCCAGGTGGTGTCAATCGCCTGAGCTCCACAGCCTCTACGTCTACAGTGCGAGCTCAGCGAGGCTCACCCCCGCCCCCTGAGACACCCATAATTCCTCCCCCAGGAGGCGGCATCGAGGCTCGGTTCGCTGCTGCTGGTATTGCAGGTACATCCACACTTACAAGTCTGCAAGCACAGAGTGCCCAGAATGCGGCAGCCGCCCAGCGAAACCAGGTCTACGCAAACCAGCAGCCTCGACCTGGCCTTGCAGCTGCCGCCTCAGCTCAACAACAACAACAACAACAACAACAACAGCAGCAGCAGCAGCAGCAGCAACCTCCAAGAAGGCCATGGACACCGACCGAGCAACCAGGAAGCAATCCACATGGACC
>SSBG01000001.1:1209035-1236604 GCA_028220655.1 Shiraia bambusicola | reverse complement strand
GGAGTTTGAGTTTTGGGGGAGAGGGCGGGGGGGTAGATGTGTATTTATCAGGGGGGGGATGGGATTTCTGTGTGTGTGTGTGTGTGTGTGTGTTTGTGGTTGAGGAATTATGAGAGAGAGAGGGGGGAAAATAGAGTAATAGTATTAATAAATGCCTGGAAACTCGAAGATGTGAAAGACGTCATGTTACCAAGTAACTTTATTCACTTTGCCTTGTTATAGCGTAAGTTACTAGAAGGATAGTAGATGGTTTTTATTACAAGGAAATGTCGCTGGGAGACTTTAAGAAGGGGAAGTGAAGAGTTGTTTATAGACTAGGTAGTCTACTACTGGAAGTTCTGGGATACATTAGGTATAGTACTTTATTCTTTTTCGAATCTGATATGAATACTTATGTATATATATATATTTGGAAGAACTCTAGTGTACTTAAAATGTCTTACTTGAGAATAAAACATCACAGCAAGGTGAACAGGGCGTCGTGAAGCATTCCAAACTGCAATGTGATGTCAAGTCATTGTATTTACATCCCTGCACCGAAAGCTAAACAGCTGAAATAAAATACAATCAAATTTCATAAAGAAAATACATTCGTCATTTATGCACACTAGTTAAACAATACAACTTACGCCTAGTAACAAAATTCTGCCCACGCTCAAAACAGATACCCGCCAACTCCAAAACCCCCGCTCATCAGGGTATCAACCGTCCAATTTGAAGGAGTGTCTAGTGCAAGCTGAAACCCATGGGATTATCCGGCTTTAAATTCTTGGGTCTCTCATTCGGTCCAATGATATTGTTCTTCGCATCCAGGCATTTCTTCATCCCCTTTGTTTCAAGCAACATATGCCTAACAGCAGGGACAAGTTCCTTGAAAGAGTGGACAAAGGGAATGCCATAGCGCTGACAAACAATCTTGATATTGCCGGAGCGCCAGAACCGCTCGTCACAGCACACGATAATCTTCCTCGATGCTGCCCAGAGCCCCAGTTCCAACATGGTGACTGGGCTGCGGGTGGTCACGTCGAAGAAGTAGCAGATGATGGTGGCTTTCTGCAGCGCGTCGAGTTCCCATTCGACCTGGTCTTTGAAGCCCTTGTTGTCAGCCTTGGGAACGTCGCTGGGATCCCAATTCCCGCGGCGAGGATTGAGGACAGTAATGGGCATGTCTGAGAGGTGAGCTGCTAGGAGCTTTTGCCATTGAACAGCGGCGCCCATTTCAATGCTGCCGGCTGTGAAGAGGGAGAATTTGCGGTACACGGGATCCTCGGGAGGCATGCAGTGAATGAAGTCTCGATGAGGCTTGGAGGGTGGTGCTGGTAGCCCGCTCAACTGATTCATGTCGTCTGGTACATGCTCGTCGATATTCTTGAGTCCATTCTTGCCCGCCTTGGGTCTTGCTTTGAATTTCATGTCTTGTCCACATTGATTGCAATTTCCTTGTTGGGGTGCCACAGCATTCGGTGCTCCTCCATGTGGCGCAGCAGGATGTCCCATCGTGAGTTTATTACAATCCTGAAAACTTGCAAAGCTGAAAACTTGCAAAGGTGTTGGACCGGGTGAGGTATGCTCGGGAAAAGTAGAGGATCTTGCAAAGGTAGCGTAGGCGTGAGAGGGTTGCAGGCTGAGGTAGGAGCATCAGTACGGTTGCTCACTTATAAGTCAAACTAAGTTAAACTAGTGGGGCGGTTGGACTCACTGAACCATAGACATGACAGATCTGATTTCTTCGACGCAAACGATGTAACTTCACGTCAGTGGAGCTCGGAAGCGCTGGAATGTGATACAAAGCAATTGTTCTGCGGCTTGCCGCGCGCTTTTATCTTTTTTCCTCGGGACAATTAAAATTAAATGCAGCCTGATGGGGACAGCCTTGTGCTCACAGCCACGATCATTCAAAGGAACGCTAAATTCTAGTACTACTCGAAGTACAGCCACGCTCTTGTTCTCTTACTACTCTACTACTAGACATCATTCAACACCAACACCAACTCACCGCCGTTGAATATTAGTTGCCTAGCAAACACCAGGAGCGTGATCCATATCCGACTGACAATTTGGCGTCCTGGACCATGCTAGGGCTGACTCTTGGGCGAACAGCCTTCTTGCGCAGTACCTATCGCCAACCCCATCTACGAAGATTGACGGTATTTACAAAAGGAGATAAGCTGATGGGAGAGTGATTTCTTGGGGACCATAAGAGGAATATGGAGAATGAGGGGTCAAGCCAGCATCAGCAACTCAGCGGCGTAGTCGTCGGATCTGGCCGAAGGAGTTGCTCAACGATGACAGCTGATGGCAAAGCCAAACGACCTGCGCCGAATGATCAAGGACAGCCATGCCCAATGACTTGTATCAGAAACTCACAATGCCTCGTGGAGCAGCCAGGATGTAGTCACGATCTACGAACAACGAACAACCTTGGAATGCACGTGCTCCTCGAAATGCCTGAGGCGCAATCGCCCTTTTGCGCTACTAAGCGCGACCCCCATTTCACCCGTGCCATAGCCCCAATTACCCTGCGTATCAAGTGTTAGGCATTATGAATAATTTTTTTGGGGCAATTGCATCATGTGGAGCACTTCCGGTTTCTGCTGGCTCAAGTGGCTATTGACCTCTACTAATCACAACGGGATGAGCAATAATAGCACAAGCGAAATGGAAATAGTCCGATCAAAGGCGTTATCAACTAAGGACCGTATTCAATGACAGCAAGGGAAGATACAGACCAGCTTCGCGAAAACTGTGCCGCATGGATGCCGATCCGCAAACCCTTCACCCAGTACACCAGTTTGTGCCCTCCAAAAATGTGCATCGCCAATACTCCGAGTCGCCTTGCTTCAAAACTCCATTAATCAAATCCCATCCATTGACTACAAATGCAAGAGACGTCATCTCCTCGCTCCAGTATCCCTATGATGATTTGGGCCAGGTTTTCTGCGCCCATTATCATCGTCTTCATCCGAAATTTCGATTTCCCCAGGGAGAAGTGGAGGAAATTTCTGCCTGTCCGCTTACTGCTTCCCCCTGGGGCTTGTCGTCCTCAATCTAGGAGGGGCGGGGGTTTCGTGGGAAACCCAAGCGTTCCAGCTCCTCATCGGTGACCGGGTTGCTCATGAGGGGGTTGAAGTGAGGGATTCTGGTTCCGTTTCTGCCTGCGGTGATCATGGGCTTGCCAATGCCCCTTGCCATATCCTCCTCTGTGGCCATGAAGCTAGGCTTCTCGCAAGACGACTCTTCAAGCTCTGCTTCCGCTTCCGCTGCTGGTCTCGACGATGGTGTGTCGACAATCTGGAAGCAGAGACAAGAGTCGTCCAGGACCTTGCCGCAGGTGCACCTGATTCCATTGAACTTCACCATGAGCACTGGTGCCTGTTCGCCGTGCTCCTTCTCCATCTCGTTCGACAGTGCTCTCAGATTGAACACTGACTTGACAGGTCGCAGCCTGCCCTCACCCTCCCCATGGAGGTTGGTCATTGACTTTGATGGGCGGAGCTTCTCGAAGCTGCGAAGCCGCTTTGGAATAGCAGCAATCCTGCTCGAGAGGGACTGTCTGACGACTTGTGCTCGCCAGGACATGCCGCAGTCTCCGCAGATCACGCCGAAGCGCACCCCCTTTGGATTGTGCTCCGAGGCTGGTATCATGTCCGGGTCTTGCGCCGGCTTGTACACCTTGACGTTGCCCGTCAAGGTGCAGTTCTCGCAAGACCGGTGAGGACAGGTGCAGCTCAGGACTCCGACGAGGTGCATGCCTTCAGCGTGCTCACTCAGCGCATGAGTCTCCGCACAGTGGCAGCATTGCCACTTTCCGACCAGTGGGTTACTGCCACTGCTGTCTGTGCCGTGGGCACCAATCACCTTATACTGTCTTGAGAACCCATGCTCTGGGTTCTGGCGGTTGTCGACAGTATGGTGGGTGCGGAGCCCACCAGCACCAGACCGCGAAGACTCACCGCGTTCGACAAGCATGTCGGCGATAGAGGGAGGCAGTCTAGAGTCTTCGGCTAGGTCTGGCCTGCTTTCCTGTATATAAAGGCCTTTGCTACAGTGTTGGTCATTACGCTCTGTGAGTAGTGTCTGGCACTTGCTAACCTCGTTGGTGGGGATTGAGCTGTCGCCGCTGAAAGTTCCTTCCAACGGACCACTGATGATAGGCCTCTTTGAACTTTTGGGACGGAGAGATCTCAGCTTGTCTTTGAATCTGCTGGCTAACCCCCTTTTGCGTGGGGTTTCTGGTTGCGCGAGAGGTAGCGTTGAAGAGATGATGTTGTCTGTTGCAAAAGTTACAGCGACTCGCGGACGCGTTTCGTTTTCAGGTGTACTTGCCCTAGCAGTATCTGGGACTGTATCCTGGATCTCAGGCTGGGTGAGAGAGGGGTTGAGAGGGTCGTGGTTGTTGGTGGTTGAGGTGAGAGTGGCTTCAAGCTCAGGGCTAGGATAATTCTGAGGGTAAGCAATGAATGAGGGCGACGAGAAGTTTCTATGGAGGGGATGGGCCATGATGGAGGTGGAGATGGAGGTGAGGGTGAGGATGAGGATGGAAAGTAAAGTACTCCAAATCCAGCTTGTTTGACGTACGAGGCACAAAAGCAAACCTCTTCAGAGGACCGTATAGCTGATACGAAGAGAGTATAGTTGGTAAGAAGAGAGGCGAGGAGGGATGGTAATGGGGAGCTGCTGGAGAAGTATTGTAGGACTGAAACGAACTTTACCTGCGTTTGCTACCTAGGCAGCTACAGGAATCACGCCATTGTTGTGTCTTTTGGTATCCATGGTGATTGTAGATTTATGAGGCCACAGCAACACTGAACAAACGAAACATATTGCCAGCCGGCCAATCACGCAAGAGTAATTCTGTAGGCTCTGTTGACAAAGGTACAAGAGGATAACGCTGTTTGGTATGCAGATTTGGAGATTTTTGAGATTGACAAGGGGAAGCATACCAGGTAATTCAGCAGGACTTTGGGGAAGGCTGCTGCGATGATTGTCAAATTGCGACAGGGTGAATTAGGCCTGCAATAAATTTGACTGGAATACAGGACCCCACGAGTCGCTTGCTGTACGGTAAATGTCAGGTCACTGTTACCACGGGACCAGAATAGGCAGTGTCTTCATTCTCCTGGGCCTGGGCTGCTGCTCGCTTGCTGTGAACCACATGGAGTTTAAATCGACATGGTCTATGAGAAGTTCTTACAAGGAAAGCAGACTGTGCAAGTCGTCTTGTAGAGGTAATAGCGGATTGATCAATTAGACATCATGTTGCACTACTTTTATACCCAACCAGTCAGGGAAATCATGGAAGGGCTCAAACGAGTGCTAGGGATTTGCTCTGGCAAAGACTGACAACCCAGGCTGCCAGAATGTCCACCGTCTCGGCGTGATTGAGAGAGCGCGCGCGCTGGGAGGACTCTTTGCTGATGAAGGAGAAGAAGAAGGCTCTGATAGCCGAGAAATCAGGTGGCTTGTGCACGCAAATGATTTACGAAGTAATAACTAATTACTAAGTCAACCAATATGGCTTGGCGCAGTGGTAGTTGTTAGTTACCTATGCATGTCGAGTTTTTCTGTGTCCATCGCAAAACAGCCATCGAATCAATCAAAAGAGCGCGCAATCCTCCTCATGCGGTCTCTCAGACCCAATGGCGGCTGGCGCAAGGCAGACCACACCATCTTCAGGGCGGAGTTGTCGTCGACCCGTCCTGCTGCCATCACCGCTTTTTCCCGCACCAAGCGCCTAAACGTCCTACGCCGAGAAGCAGCTCTACACACCTGCCCTTGCCCCACGACAAGCAGTATTTACCCCGCCAAACGAGCCCTCCCCTTTGACACCCCCCCACGACGCGCTCCCAGGCCTTCTTGCCACACGCCCCTCGTCTCTCCAAGATTCTGTTCGCATCGTCGAAACATGTGTCGACACTTTGGCGCTGAGGAACACGGGTCAGCCACCGTTGCGGGAGCTCGAGAAGTGCTGCCCGCCAATGTCAGGCCCCTCCACTATGACCTGACGCTGGAGCCAAACTTTGAAGACTTCACCTACGAGGGCACTGTGGTGATTGAGTAAGCTGTTCCCTGCCTAGGTATGGTGGGGGGCTCCTTCTTTTGTTTGCTGACCTGCGCCCCAGCCTACACGTCAACGAAGACAGCAAATGCATATCTCTAAACACCAACGAAATCAAGATACACTCTTCAAAGGTCACTGCAGGCGAGCAGCTCATCTCAGACTCGCCAACCATCTCCCACGATGACGACACGCAGACCACCAAGGTCAGCTTCGACCAGACTCTCCCCAAGGACAGTAAAGCGAAGCTCACCATGGTCTTCTCCGGCATCCTGAATGACAACATGGCTGGCTTCTACCGATCTTCGTTCAAGGCAGAGGACGGCTCCACCACATACATGGCTACAACCCAGATGGAACCCACTGATGCAAGACGCGCGTTCCCCTGCTTTGACGAGCCTGCGCTCAAGGCCAAGTTCACCGTCACCCTCATTGCAGATGACAAGATGACGTGCCTGAGCAACATGGATGTGGCCTCGGAGAAGGCAGTCGACTCTAGGCTGGCTGGTAGAAAGAGGAAGGCAGTCACATTCAACCCCACTCCCCTCATGTCTACCTACCTCTTGGCATTCATTATTGGTGAGCTCAATTACATTGAAACCAACAGTTTCCGTGTGCCCGTGAGAGTGTATGCACCCAAAGACCGAGACATCGAGCACGGTCGGTTCTCGCTCGAACTTGCTGCAAAAACCCTGGCATTCTACGAAAAAACATTCAATAGTGATTTTCCACTGCCCAAAATGGACATGATTGCCATTCCTGACTTCAGTGCCGGTGCCATGGAAAATTGGGGTCTTATTACCTACCGTGTTGTAGACGTGCTTATTGACGAAAAGGTTAGCGGTGCTGCTGTGAAACAACGAGTAGCCGAGACTGTGCAGCACGAGCTGGCACATCAGTGGTTCGGTAATTTAGTCACCATGGATTTCTGGGATGGCCTCTGGCTTAACGAAGGATTTGCGACATGGATGTCTTGGTACTCGTGCAACGTCTTCTACCCTGACTGGAAGGTGTGGGAAGGCTACGTCACAGACAATCTCGCAGGTGCTCTGTCTTTGGACTCACTACGCAGCAGTCATCCTATTGAGGTTCCTGTCAAGCGCGCAGATGAGATCAACCAGATTTTTGACGCCATTTCATACTCCAAGGGTTCCAGTGTCATCCGCATGATTTCCAAGTATGTAGGAGAAGAAACGTTCATGGAGGGCATCCGTAGATATCTCAAGAAGCACGCCTATGGCAACACCGAGACTGGTGACCTGTGGGCTGCTTTGGCCGATGCTAGTGGTAAAGATGTTGGCAAGGTCATGGACATCTGGACCAAGAAGGTCGGATTCCCAGTAGTCACCGTCACTGAAGGCTCCGATTCGATTCACCTCAAACAGAATCGATTCCTGCGTACAGGCGATGTCAAGCCCGAAGAAGACCAGACCCTATGGCCCATCTCCCTCGGCTTGCGAACAAAGGATGGCGTCAACGAGGATCTGACACTAGTCGACCGCGAAGCAGACTTCAAGTTGAAAGACTTGGACTTTTTCAAACTCAATGCTGACCACTCTGGCATTTACCGGACTTTGTACACGTCGGAGCGGCTGCGAAAGCTCGGTCTGGCTGCCAGGGACGGCCTACTGACTGTAGAGGACAGAGCAGGAATGATTGCCGATGCTGGTGCTTTGGCCGCATCAGGATATCAAAAGACATCTGGCATACTTTCTCTACTAGAGAGCTTCAAGACCGAGACGGACTTTGTTGTCTGGCAGGAGATTACGGGACGCATTGGCTCACTCCGTGGCGCATGGATGTTTGAGGACAAGACCATTCGCGATGCTCTCAAACAGTTTCAGCTGGATCTTACCAAGGATAAGGCCCATGAGCTCGGTTGGAGCTTCGGCGAAAAGGACGGCCATATTGAGCAACAATTCAAGTCATTAATGTATGGTGCTGCCGGTATCTCTGGTGATGCGGCGATTGAGAAGTCGGCTTTCGACACATTCAACAAATTCAAGGCAGGAGACAAGACAGCTATCCATCCCAATATTCGCGGTAGCGTTTATGCTATTGTGCTCTCTCAAGGCGGCAAGGAAGAGGTAATCCAAGTGTCCCTAGATGATGATAGTTCGAAGCTGACCATTTGCAGTATGATGTCATCGTCCATGAGGCTTTGAACGCTGCTACAAGTGATGAGCGTAATTCTGCTCTCCGCTCTCTTGGTCGTGCCAAGTCCCCAGAACTTATTCAGCGCACGCTAGACTTCGCCCTTAGCAAAGACGTCAAGGGGCAAGACATCTATCTCCCTCTCTCTGCGCTGCGGTCCCACCAGGAAGGTTGTTATGCACTGTGGAAGTGGGTCAAGGAAAATTGGGCAGAACTCGAGAAACGACTGCCACCTAGCCTAAGCATGTTGAGCTCGGTAGTCTCGATTAGTACATCGAGCTTCACACATCGCGAGCATATTGAGGAAATCAAAGGTTTCTTCGCCGCCAAGAGCACAAAGGGCTTCGACATGGCTCTTTCTCAGAGCATTGATGCTATCAGCGCCAAGGCTTCTTGGCTCGAGCGAGACTCTGAGGACGTCAAGACATGGCTCAAGGAGCACAAGTATCTGCAATAGCACTTTTGCCCTCTTTAGCTACCTCAGTCGACATATAGTCGATGGGAGAGAAATAAAGAACAACAACAATAATGCAAAATATGCCAATATAGACTGCGTTTCACCGTGTTATATTCTTGCTAGATTGATTTATACCGCACGCATACTTAAAAACTCGATGCTCAAACGTGGGGATACCAACGCGGTTAAGTTCAACAATGAGAGAGCGCGTGCACGTGAGAACGTGTAGTCCTAGAAACTTTTGACGTGTGAAGCGAGTCCGTGATTCTGCAACTACCTACTACCCACCTAACTACTTACACACTCAACCAACTCACCATCAATAATCTCACCAACATGGCATCTGAAAGGCCCGAGTCGCCTAGCAAGGGAAAGCGCTCTCGCGCAGAATTTGAGGCAGCCGACAACGTTCAAGCTGCACCAGCACAAGCTGATGATGGTATTCGCTCCCCCGTCCAATGTCCTACGCGCGCAATCGCCCACACTTGTACTGTACAGATGACACCTCCTCGGATGACGGTGATTTCGGCCCTGCATTGCCGTCGTCTGCGCCGAAGAAAAAGAAGCGCAAACTGCCCTACGAAAAGCTCTATATTGCAGCGCTACCAGCCTCGCAACGTTACTCCAAGTCGCTAATGCATCGTGAACAACTATGCTTTACGACATTTACCCCATACACAGACTTTCTGATCACCAGTTCAATTGACGGCGTCGTCAAATTTTGGAAAAAAGATTTTGGAGGCATAGAATTCGTGAAAGAGTTTCGGGCGCATACTGGAGAGATTCGAAGTGTGAGCGTCAGTGCAGATGGGCGGAGCTTTGCGACTGCGGGGTCAGACAATACCGTCAAGATATTTGATGTCACTACATTTGATCTACTGGCTATGCTCACCTTGGATTACAGCCCCAAATCGGTGTGCTGGGTGCATAGTCGTGGAGCGAGTTTTCCACAATTGGCTGTTGGTTCAGAAGAGAATGGTTGGATAAGGATATACGATGGCCGAGGCGAGAACCCAGAGGCGCTGCATACGTTGAAGAGTATACACAGAGCTCCAGTCAGCTTGATGACATATAATAACACATTTGATTGCGTCGTGAGCGTGGACCAAGGAGGTATGTTGGAATACTGGCGACCAAATGGCAACTTTGAGAAGCCGGACAATGTCTGGGCACTAAAGAGCTCGACAAATCTCTTTGAATTCAAAAAGTCAAAGTGCGTCCCATCATCAATCACAATATCACCTACCGGGAAGCAGTTTGCAACATTCTCTTTCCCCGATCGCAAGATTCGGATCTTCGAGTTCGCCACGGGAAAACTGTACCGCACGTACGACGAATCTATAGAAACCATCACGTCTATGCAACAAGCTGGAACTGCAGTTCAACACCTCGAAGACATGGAATTTGGACGACGAATCGGCATTGAGCGCGACCTCGACCAACCATCAGTACGGTCGCGTCTGAACATCATATTCGACGAGACGAGCAATTTCATTCTCTACGGAAGCATGTATGGTGTCAAAGTAATCAATACCCTCACGAACAAACTAGTCAAGCTTTATGGGCAAGAAGAACCACTCCGATCACTCTGGCTATCGCTCTATCAAGGTCAACCCGACAAGAAAGGCATTGTTACTGTTGAAATGGCAGCATCTGAAAACCCTCTGCTCCAGGAAGCCGAGGCGCGTGATGCTATGCTCGTTTCCACTGGTAGTGGAAAAGTAAGATTTTACATGTACACCAACGATTCCACAGCCTCGAAATCCGACCGCGACGTACACAACGAGAAGCCCCGCAACCCCGCCGGCAATAAAAAGCAAGAAGACAAAGCCCTCGCTGCCTCTGGCAACACCGCCATCCTCCACACTACCTACGGCGACATCACCATCCGCCTATTCCCCGATGCTGCACCCAAGGCTGTGGAGAACTTTGTCACCCATGCACGCAACGGCTACTACAACAATATCATTTTCCACCGCGTAATCCGCAAATTCATGATCCAAACAGGCGATCCTCTGGGCGACGGCACAGGCGGCGAATCCATCTGGGGCAAAGAATTCGCAGACGAATTCACAGACTCGCTCAAGCACGATAAACCATATACAGTCAGCATGGCGAATGCCGGACCAGGCACAAACGCCAGTCAATTCTTCATCACGACTGAGAAAGCTGTACGTTTTGTTCTTATTGCCCCACCCCTTATTTTTTTTTTAATTCAGCACTTTGGTTACTAACATTACTAGCCTTGGCTTGATAAAAAGCATACGATTTTTGGCCGTGCGATTGCGGGAATGGATGTCGTGCATAAGATTGAGAATACAAAGGTTTACAAGGAGAAGCCAGAGGAGGACATCAAGATTATTAGCATCTCGATTACCTAGGCAGGTAGGTGGATGGGGACTGGCGGATGAAAAAAGGGTTTGGTTGTCAAAAGCGTGGCGAGATGGATACATCATGGTTGGAAGACGTGTTGGGAATTTTTCGGCACGATACAATGTAAATCAAGTCATGGTTGAAAGATTGCGCCTCTAGTAGTGTTTTTTTTATATATTTTATTTTGTCATTACACTTGTGAACCAGCAATACCAGGAAATAAACAGTCTCCAAAAGAAGAGAAAGTGGTATCCAATAATATCCAATGCTCCAGAATCCGATATTAGAAAAGGCAAACCAAGTAGTCTGATAACCACAAGAAAACACGCACTGCTAGAAGTTATCAACTGCGCACGCACATACTCAGAACCCCTCTGGGAGCTTGAACTGAAAGTCCTCCAATTCTTCAGCTAGCGGATCATCATGCAGCCGACTGTTGAAATTGTTTGCCCATGCTTCCTCACCTTCGTCATCGGAGCGCGAAAGAATCATGAGGTCTAGTTCGCGCTGAACGTCTTCTGCGGTTTCATAAGATTGCTCTTCCTCTGAGCCATCAACGAGGGTACCGTCAGTGGCTATGGAGCTAGAGCGTGAGAAGGCACTGCGGGAGCGCACTGTAGAAGAGGCAGCACGAGAAACCGCAGAGACTGATGCTGGCCGTCGCGTGGTGGCAGAGTAAGGTGCCTTGGTGACGTTGGAGAGGGGCTTGCGTGCTGTGGGGGCTGCACGTCCAGCGCGACCTTGGGCGTAACCAATGGTGCTTTTGGAGGCGGCTACAGCGGCAGCTTGGCGGGATGAAGTTGTCTCTGCAAAAGGCTTGATGGTCTTCTTGCTAGAAACGATGCCCGTTGGGACGCGTGACTTGACGTTTGCAGTTGGAGCGGCATAGCTGGGCTTCGAGGTGGACGTAAGAGCTGCTGCAGCGGACCGAGCCTTCAAGGTCGATACGCCAGTCATGGCCCGCTTCGATGTGGTGGCTGGTCTGGGTTTTGAAGCCGCCGTCTTTGGCTCGTCCATGCCCATGTATCTCCTCACTTCGGCCTCCTCCTTTACCATTTGCGCAGCAAACATCTTTTCAAATTCCTCGGTCGCCTGCTTCTTCTCCTTTGCCAGTCCTTCTTCAAATTCTCGCAACTTCTTTGGGCGCCCGTCATCTTCGATGGGATTGTGATACGCGTTCCAGATACCGCGCATGATGTCCTCGTCCTTGATGACAGGAATCTTCCATTCTCTTGGATAATCATCTACGTCGTTTGATAGAGGAACCTCCTTGGGAGGCATATGCTCAATCTCAGGGGCATCGTCTTCAGACTCAGCTTCGACTTCGGGCTGGTGAATTTTGACCTTGGGACGGTGCAGGCGCGGGCTGACCTTTTGAGTCTTCTGAGTGAGAGGCGCTGGCGTCTGGAAGGCGTTACTTTTTGCATTTGTCGTCTTCATCCCCAACGGGGCGCGAGTGCGCGGACCTAGGGTAGATCAGCTATCGACTCTGCTTCGCCAGTCTTGTCATCAAACCCACCAGCCGGCGTCATGAATGCATTGCCATCCTGTTTCCCGCCCTTTTTGCTCGTCAAGAACAAATCCTCGTTTCCCTTTCCATTGGTCTTGAGGGCCGACTTCCCAGCTTGTTTGATGGTATTCTCGTCATTTAGAGGGACCTTGAACGGCGTCTTGCCTGGTGTTTTAGCTCCGAATGCCTTGGATCCGGCGTTGAGGGGTTTGCCAGCGGGTCCGATTGTTATGTTCCGCACGGCATTCTCCTGATCATGTGCTGCAAGAGTGGCCATGATGAAGTTACATGGAGCGATTTTGTAGTTTATGGTTGTGGTTGTGGTGGTTGTGGTGAATGTTAGATGATGCTACTTTGTTTACGATTGGTTGCTATGGGCTTGCTTGGTGCTTGCTTCCAAAAGGCCTCGCCCTAGTCCCTGTTCGGCTTGGTAGACAGGGGCCAGGAAGCACCCTGCGCGCCTGCCGAAAGGAGCGCCCGCATGTTCAGACTTCAGACCGCCCAGCCAGACTCAATTCTCAGACATCAACACTGTGCATCCCTCTCGCCTCCTATAAATAATAAATCCTCTCATCCGTGGCATTCAAGCTACTGCAACCACTTTTTCCTATCACACTTACAACCCACACCACCAGCCATGGATCAGATCAAGAAGGTAAGTGCTGCAGCCTACCCCGCCGGATCTGTTTCTATGGAACCCAAAGTCACAGTTTCCGATACATGCCAACACGCCCCACCCAGCTCGCCCATGAGATAGCTGCTGACATGAATTTTTCGCACAGCGTATGGAAGCTCTCCGCATCGAAGCGGACGAGAGTAGCGCAAAGGCCGAGGAGCTGAAGGCGAAGCACAAGCAGCTCGAAACCGAGAACACACAGAAGGAGCAGGAGATCACTTCCTTGACACATCGGAACACCGTGTTGGAGTCCGAGGTCGAGAAGCTCGAAGCGCAAGTCAAAGCCTTCAAGGAGGAAGCGGGTGCAGGTGCTGCGGCTGGATCCCAAGCCGAGAGCCTGCAACGCAAAATCCAAGTCCTTGAAGAAGAGGCTGAGGAGTCTGACAGGACCATTCGCGAGCTGAACGAGAAGTGAGTGCTTCCATTTCCTCGGCAGACGAGCAAATACGTGGCACCAATGAGTTTGGAGCTTCACAGCTACGACGTTTTGTGCTTGACTATGACCCAACAGACCATGCTAATGCCTTCATTACAGACTCCGCCAGACTGATGTCAAATCCGGCCACTACGAACGCAAGGTTGCAGCTCTCGAGCAGGACCGCGACCTTTGGGAGCAAAAGTACGAGGAGATGGAGAAGAAGTACAAGGATACCCAGAAGGAATTGGACGACTTTGCCAAGGATCTCGGTGCCCTCTGAGCTCATCTTCTAGTTGGTCTTGGGTGGTTATTGACTATGTGCAGTAAACTTTTCTGTCTGACCTCGCGCCTCATCCCGCGGAACCGGATCGAACCTTTACCAAGTTCGCCGGGTTACGAGGGCATGTTGCGGACGTAAGCAGAGAAGATGGCACAAACCCTTATCTGCATATGTTTGGTTTCTTCCCCAGGTGGCTGCTTGCTGGGCGGGCGTGTCCGCCTTAGATAATCCTTGAGCGATGAAATACATTGTTGGCGGTCTCCCTATAACACAATTCCCCTAATCACGTACATTTATTGTTTACATGTTATGCTGCAAAGCTTTTGTGTTTCATCTCATCACCCCAAACAGAATAAATATCTTGATTGCTTGAAAAAACAAAGCAACTCGCACACATTGGGTATCGAATCCATATACATAATCCTACTTTGAAGTCCTAGCCTCCTTTTGCTTCTTCTTCTTGAGCGCCTGCTTCATCCTATCCGCCTTCCTTTGCGCAGGCGGCTCGTACCTGAACTTATTCTTCTTCTTCTTCTTAGGCTTGCTGACCTTTGGCCGTTCCTTTGTCCATATCCTCTTCCCACTAGCATCCCTCTTAATCCCACCACCATCTTGCTTCCCACCATCTTTCACCTCATCATCCTTCTCCTCATCCTTCTGCCCCTCCTCCGCCTCCCCACCAGGTTTCAAAAACCCCGTTCTTGAAATCCCCACAGACTCAATCGTCACAGTCGTATATTTATCCTCGTCAACATATTCGTCTTGCTGGTTGATCGGCTCCGGTTCCTGGAACCCTTTGACCTCTTCCCCTCCATTCTCGTCATCACCGTTATCATCGTCATTCTCAGACGCAGAGGAAGAAGAAGAAGAAAACGCCTCGACCTCGCCATTCGCCTGACGAACCAACCGATTCACTTCCTCGACATGTTTCTCGAGGTCTTGTTTGCGCTGTTGGCGGAGCTAGAGAGAGAGAGAGAGAGAAAGGTGTGCATGTCAGCTAGGGACCTCTAATCCAGACTTGCTCGTATTCTTCCCCTTCCCATTCCTCTTCTTCTTCTGCTTTCCACTTTTACTTTTGAGAAGGAGATCAAGACCTGGGGACAAAATAAAAACGTACTTCTCGTCTGAAGCGCAGTTTTTCCTCCTTTTCGCGCTTGGCGGCTTCTTCTTGTGCGTGCTTTTGGCGCGCGACTTTGCGCCTGTGAAAGCCTGTTAGGTATTCTTCGCGGGCGGATGGGTCAAAGTCGATTTTCTCGGGGGCGAGGGCTGAGATTTTGCGTTTTTTGGTGGGAGGCGGCATGGTGTTTTCGGTGTGCGACGAGTTTATATATGTATTGTGGAGATGTGGTGGATTTGGAGAGTGATGTGGAAGAGTTGGGAGTTTGGGGTTTTACGGAGTGGTGGAAAATTGTTGCAGGGATTACCTTGTCGCGGATGGTCTACATACCTAATTAGTTAGCCGAGTCGCCTAAAATTGAGATGTGAAGAGTATTATCAAAAACGTAAGCTTGTAACTAACTAATATTAAGCTCATTTGTAATAGTTAACTAAATTGAGTTATTTTGCTTGATGAAACTATTCGACATTTTCTACTCATACTTACACATTGTATCATATTTCACTAGCTCTAGACCTCTAGGTCCAAGATCTTCCTTCGCCATGAGAGCGACTCTAAATGCTTCTTCGCCCTTTCCGTTATGCACAATGCCGCATCTACTTTTTGAAGGCCTTGTTCCTCAAACATGGCAAGGACCATGAGCCCTAAGAATGAATGATACATGTCTGGCGGGTCGCCAGTCACCTTACCAAACCCTCCTACCACATGCTGCGTCTTGTCAAGCAGCCACTTTCGGATGGGTCGTTGGTCTATAATGTCCATGTGACCCAGTAATTGCAAGGGCGCAGCTACCCAGTAAGCATAACAGGTATCAGCGACCTTATTCACTCGGCCGTTGATGCCCACCCACTGGAGCTGAAAATGAGGGTGCGACTGCGCCTTCATAGTTGTGTCTGCTTGTGGAGAGATGTATGAGCCTAGCTTGACAAATGAATGTGCGTCGTGACAAGTTTCTGGTGTATCAGTCTCGTCATTCAGCGTATCGATGCCGTCGTCAGTGTCCAATGTAGCTGTTTGTCTTGAGGCTAACCACTTGAGAGTTCCTGGCAGGTCACTAACCCCACGAACCAGTCCATCTGGCTTTTGGTCAGGTGGTAATGGCAGACGATCAACAAAGTCCAAGGCAGCAATGGCACAGCAGGTAAAACCACCATGGGCTTCGTGATAAGGTGCTTCAGAGATGCCGCCATCATATGTCTCAGCCTGGCGCACGCACTTGACGAAAGCATCGACATCAATATCTGGGACCCCATCGCAAGGGCCTTCCAGATGCCCTCGTAGCATCCATCTTATGGCAGTTGCCATGTAGCCGAACCTCGAGTCATTGCCACCACGCACGAAACCATCTTCACTAACAGTCTCGCCGAAGCTGCCTTCGGGCCTCTGCATGCGAAGTAGCCATATGAGAATCTCCCGCTTCTTCACCTTGGCCAAGTCGTCGCCCAGGACAACCAGCGTGAGGAGGGCGAAGAAGGTACCGGGAACATGAGGGGGATCCCATCTCCTGTTGCTATCGTTACTTGAGAGGCCAAAGTCGGATCCGGGCCAAGGACGAAATCCACCTCCTGGCAGCTGGCAGTTGTAGACCCAGTCAATGTGGCCCTGCCTCTCCTCATCCGACAAGGCGGCATCCAGGTCGCCTAGAATATCGAGTGCAGAGACAGTGAACAGGGCCAGAAGCATGCGATTGGAATCATTGCTGGTGTAGAAGTGGGGGAGCAACGTCTTGAGATTTCTTCTCCAGTACTTGATGTGTCTGGGGTAGTTGAGAGTGGACTCGGGGAGAGGAGAAGAGGCCATATTGGGGCAAGGCCGAACCGTCGAGTCGGGCTCATTTACCGAACAGAATCGCAAATGACGGACAAGTTTCCTTGCAGTAAGATTACGAGGGCTATTAAAAGCTCTGGGGGGACGTGTCTGGAGTCTGGGGCCTGGGCTCTCTGCTCCAGAGTCCAAGCAACACCAACGATCAGCACCTAGCCAGTATTATTATACGTGAGCGTTATGACTTTTGGAGCTCGTGCTGCTGTGCCAATGACCGACAATGGTTGATGCAGTGATGCAGTGATGCAGTGATGCACCGGGGCAGGCTTGGCAAACATACTGGGTCTGACTTCTGAGCCTCGAGTCGCCACAGCTGCCAGGTAGGACCAAAGCAGACAGGTAGTATTAGGTAGTTATTCTAATATTTTGGTATTGTAATTAGGCATGCGGGGACGACGACGTGGCCTTGAAGAATATTTGGGGGGTGAATGAACGACGGCGACAGATGGCTGGTCACTGCATACGTAGTACATAGTATCGAGGTGGGCGGCGGGCAGGTTACTAATTGGCGGGTGCAGGGGCAAGTGCCGTCGGTGAATGGGCCTACAATGTATAACTACATAGTATAGTATTAGTTATATAGTTACATACGACGACGTATTAATTAACAAAACTCCAAAGTTACAAAGAGGATTATTTTTATCACAGTGGCTCCTGTGGCTATGTATATCGCTAACTAATAGCCCTGTCCTGTCAGCCGTTTGTTACTCCGTATGTTAACTTGCGACAGGGTTGGCCGTGCCAGACCACCTCAGCTCTGCCACCAACGAGGAGCCACAGCTGGACTGCTGCATACACTAATAAAACACTCCTGAGCCCTGAAGTCGCTCATCCCTCGTACTCTTTTTGTTGGGGGGTCTTTTTTTTTTTTGCTTTGCTTTGCCTTGCTTTCTCCTTCTCTCTCACACCCCACACACGTACAGCGGTTCCTGGCACCTGCCACTGCCACAGTGCCACTGCGACACTAGTTGACTACGCCAACCGACGACGCTGATCATCACCACCACCACCACCATCGTGGAACTGCTGTACAACGCTGCTTCATCAACTTCCCCCCAGACCTGTTCCCGCTCACGACACGCCGCCTTCCACCACCCTGGTGCGCGTATCCGACTTCTAGAGAGAGGAGTCTGGCCTCCATTACCCCCAAGCAGCCGTACGCCATGTCTGCGGGTTTTGCTTCGTCCTTTTGGTCCAGCGACTATGCTGGAGGTAAGGCCTTGGTGGCTGGCCATCCCATGCTTGCACGCACGCGCTGATGTCTCGCAGGTCTGGGAGTCTTGTTTGGAAAGCTGCAGCAGGGCGTGCAGGAGAACCAGCAGATTCTCACCATCGCCCGCATGCGAGCTGATGCCGAAGAGTCTTACGCAAACAGCCTGGCTGGCATTGGGCCTGCGACTGAGCGCATAAGTGGCGGCTTCAGCAGAGATGAGGGTGCTAGCGTGCGCAAGGTGGGTGCTGGAACAGCTTTGGTGTTGACAATATGTGGCTGACGACGGCATTTGTAGGCTTATGAGGGCGTCAGGACAGAGATGGAAGCAGCTTCCTCAAGCCACAGGAAAATCGCCTCCAATATCAGAGAACTCGTGGTGAGCCCTTTCGGCCGCTGGTGCGAGGCACATGCTGCGCGTGTGCAAAACTCGCAGGATGACCTCCAGTCGCGCATCAAGCTGCACGACCGGCAGGCTGACGCGGTCCGCAAGTTCCGCTCACAGTACTACAACAAGTGCAGGCTGGTGGAAGACCTGGAAGAGGAGGACAAGTTGGCATTCCAAGACCCACAGAGCGAGGCTGCTCAGAGCCCAAAAGCAAAGGTCCCCACCATTCAAATGACGGCGCCAGAAGATGGCGAGGCGGACCCCATCGACCTTGGCGACGAGACCTACCAGCCCGAGCAAATCAAGAAAATCTTGACCCACATGATGGACTCGATCAAAATGGGCGAAGTCAAGGTTCCTATTCTTGGTACCTATCAAAATTGCTCCAATGGTGCCGACATCACTGAATACATCCAAAAGCACATGTCAGCCACCAGCGTCAGCTATGCTGAGAGAATTGGCCAGGATATTGTTGACAATGGCTTCCTGCGCCTCGTAGGCAATGTCGGTCAAGCTTTTGCCAATAGCTCCAGGATGAACTACCAGTGGAAGACCAAGGCTTTCCAAGTTACTGGACTGCCCGAGAAAAAGCAGACCCTTGCGCGTTCTTCCACCGGCATGTCCATAAGGTCTGACGACAGTGTCACCCCTGATACTCCTGTTGGAGCGGTTCAAGAGTATCTCTCGGGCTGGAACCCGCTCAATAACCAGTACCCCAACGAAACACCATCAGAGAAGCTGCATCGTGAAGCCCGCGAATCAGACGAGCGTTACAAGGCGTCTGTGAAGAAGCTTGATTCCCTGCGATGCAATCTGGAGGAAGCCATGATTGATCACCTCAAGTTCATGGAGCGCTGCGAGTTGGACAGGCTGAAAGCCATCAAAGCTGTGATCCTTGACTTTTCTGGCGCTGTCAGCAATGTCATCCCCAGCCTCCAGAGCACTGTCGACAAGATGATGCTGTTCCAAGAGACAGTTCAGCCTTTGGGTGATCTTCGATATATGCTTGAGAATTACAAGACTGGGCCTTTTGTTCCCAGGGTTACTACCTATGAGAACTACTACAACTCGGTAGATGGTAAGGGACTTGAATTGTAAGAGCTTTGAAACGCATGCTAATGCTTTTACAGAGCAAACGTTTGGTGTTGACCTGGAAGCTCGAGCTCGCTCAGACAAGAAGCGTGTGCCCATCATCATTACGACGATACTTACGTTTCTTGACAACCATTACCCTGACCTGGAAGGCGACGAGGCTCGTCGTGGCATTTGGCTGGTAGATGTTCCTTTGGCGCAAACCCACGACCTTCGGGCTGCTATCAATACTGGCAAGAGATTCACCGATGATGTGCTGGAAAAATACGATATTCCCATTGTTGCAAGTGCTTTGAAGCTATATCTCTTGGAACTCCCTGGTACGTTCTTTCTCATCTCCGATGCAATCAACTCAACTGACGTGGTTAGATTCGCTGGTCTCATCGCATGTATATGAGATTGTCAAGACCATTTACAGCACTACCGCGTCTGATGTGACGGAAGAGACCCGCGTCTCTGTCATACAATCTACGCTTGGTCAGCTACGTCTTGCCAACATTGCAACTCTGGACGCAATTTGCACGCACTTCACTCGTCTCATCGAGCTGACTTCAGCCGACGAAACATACGTGACCGCTCTTGCCAACACACTTGCACCGTGTATCTTGCGCCCACGACAAGAGTCTACACTATCCATGAATGAGCGCTACAACTACCGTCTTGTCCGCGATCTTTTCGCGAATAAGGACGCTATCTTTGGCGAACTAAAGCGTGCCAGCACCTTGACTCACTCGGCATCTGGTGCGCAACGGCCACGAGCCATTTCGACTGATGAGAGCAACCGACGTGCAAACATGGAGGAGCGACAACGCGCAATAGCTGCGCAACGCCCATCACGAGGAGTTTCACCGGGCCCTGGTCGAACCAACGGCTCCCATCGTCGTGATAAAAGCCAGACTCGCTTTCCAGTCAACACCGCCTCACCAACAGAGTCTAGGAGAAACACATTGAATCGAAGCTCGCTGGAAGTGCCCGGAAGCCCTGATAATGGTGCAAGCACTAACGGCACGAGCGAAGCTGCACCCACGCCGGGTACCCCTAGTGCAGCCGAACATCCAGCACCTTCCAGCACTCGTGTTCCTTTCCCCAGAAAAGCTGGAGGCTTGGCCAGGGGCAACCGTGACTCGACAGGCAGCCTGAGAGGAGAAGAAAGCGCTCCACGAGGAGTCACGCTTGAAGACAAGCCTATGGATGACTAGTGGTCGTATAGGTTTGATTCTGGATTTCCCGATGTGCTTGAGATTAGTACGACTTGCCATGAATTGAAGACGCAATATGATGGGTTCGCAAGAACACAATAATAGATGTACGAAGGTCAACGTGTCAGGGTAGGGAGCAAGATGTCAAAGGCGGATGTCAGGCGTTGCCGTGTGGTTCAATTCGAGGAACCAGGGCTCGATTTTTATGTGCATGCTGTAAGCATAGTTTTGGGCTAGGTGCCTGGGGGATTTCTCTCGTATTTGATTGAGTAGCAATGTGATAACGAGCATGTGTCAACGACCATGTACTTTGGGCA
This sequence comes from Shiraia bambusicola, assembly GCA_028220655.1. Lineage (NCBI taxonomy): Eukaryota > Fungi > Ascomycota > Dothideomycetes > Pleosporales > Shiraiaceae > Shiraia > Shiraia bambusicola. The sequence continues at coordinate 1,215,531 of SSBG01000001.1, read as the reverse complement.
TTGGGCATATGTGTTGGAACCTGAACATGGGCTCGCCGGCGAGCGATGAGAAGACACGACGACGTCACCTGTCATATATGCTGTGCCTGTAGGCTATGGCCCCAAATCATTCCAAGGCGGAGCAGCATGGAGCGACATGGGGGCCACCGCTGGGCGTGGCTGGGAGTCGTGCCGCCCAAAGATCTCACCCACACACCCTTGGAACTCAACAGCATTATTATCAGCTGCCGCTCATCATTCTGGCACAGGCGTAGAGGCCAATTTCGCAATCCCCCCCCTTTTTTTTTGCTTCCCCTATATCGTTCTTGTTTTCTTAGTCTTCCTTCTGCAACCCCCACAGCCCAACTACAGGTGATCGTCCCGCGAATCACAACGCGATCGCATTCCTCAGTCCTGTTAGCACTGCCGTGCGCAAGACGGGAGCACCATCACCATCGCCACCGCCATGTGCCTTGTCAAAGTCAAGCAAGAAGAAGACGTGGTTGTTCCCTACCGCGTCGTCGACCGCCGTAGATCAGCTTCTCGCCGACGTACATCCACATCCTACAATGCTCCGTCCTACCATGCTCCTCCACCGCGCCGTTCCCGAGAGCACTACTCGCGCACTGAAATTGTCAGCTCCTCTCCACGGCCCTCAGCATCCTACGTCGCCGCGCCCACGCCAGCCCCTCTTGCCATTCCTGCTCCACAGCCTGTGCCTCTCTTTGTAGAGCCCCCGCCAGTACCCATGCCGGCGGCACCTCGTCCCCCGCCCTCGCATCACAGTCACCGTGGCGGAGCGCACTATGTAGAAGTGTCACCAGAGGCATCCTTCATCTCAAGCAGGAGCTCAAGTGACCGTGGCACAAGGAGTGACTATGTGTACCAGGAGAGGGAGTATAGGCGAGAAAGAGAACGGGGTCGAGGGCCACAGTACGACCACTATCGATACGTGGAGCCAGCCGCATCCGAATCCGACTACTACGGGGGGTCGCGTAGTCGACAGCGAAGCAGAAGCCGAGGTGGATACGACAATGGCTATGGCGGTTACAGTGAGGAACGGGTCAGGGTGAGGGTCGAGGAAGATGGCGGACGACGTGACTATAGGCGCTGATACATCACAATTTCTTTTGCAAATCCTGCGAGCTTCACTGGCATGGCGCAACGCTGATGGGGCTTTTGCTATCATCGCTGAAAACGCTTTGTGTGCTTTTGTATTTTCGCGATTTAGAGTGGATCGTCTTGACATTGATTGCCCTGGCAGATTTCGTTACGTTCTTACCATTTATACTTTCAATGCGCTCTGATTAGCTAGTTAATTGATGCCACTATCCATTGACTGTCGTCTGTCTTGAAAAGTGAAGAGGGGGAAAAAAAAAATACTCACCCTTTGAACCTTGAAACCTCGAACAACAAACACTTGGTCTTGATTGGAGGCTGCTAAACCCCAGGCGAGTAGTTCGAGCCCAACGAATGACGTCTCTGCCTCTTTTTAATAACTAAATATCTCCGCCTCCTTCACCGAGCGTTCCGACTTGATAGTTTTGGGTTCCGATGCAGCTGGGATCTCGACAGACTCGCTGCGTGATTGACGACACCTGCACGTTCTGGTGAGACAATTGATAGGGATTTCCCTTGCACATTCTTGGGCCGCATTGAGCACATTTGACATCCAAGCCTGCCATCATCAGCTTTCTAGTTCACGTTACTCGCCCAGGGCCGAGTGTGACCGCCAAACCACACGTGCTTACTTACAACACCCATACAGCCCCCGAAGACGCCGCTGAATATGCTTTGAAGCGTCGCTGGACCCCTGGAATGCTTCAAGGACCTTCTACGTCAATCGCCGCCACCGCCCATCGCCGAAAATGGCCCACATCCGGGTCCTAATCAAAGAATACCCGCAACGCGCAATCGCACTCGCAACAGCCACCCATGCGCTGATTCTGCGACACAACTCATCGGCTTCCGAAAACACTGGCAACAATGGCTCTTCGACATCACTGGGGAGCAATGGCGCGGGCGCAGCAAAATGCATCGTCGCCTTCTCCAAAGTAGACGATGTGGACCTAGACGACTATCGAGGCCTGCACTCTGTGACTGCACATGGCACCCTTGGCTTGATCACCGTCAACGGCGACGTTTTTCTGGTGGTCGTCAATGGGGCCAGTAAAGTGGCTACAGTGCGACCAGGAGAAACGGTACAAAGGATACTTTCTGTGGGCTTCTTCTGCCTGACCAGTTCTCATTACGACTCACTCCTCAATGACGAAGTCAACCCATATCCTACCGATACAATCGACGACGAGGGCTACGAAATGGGCTTTGGTGGCAGAAAAGAGCAATCGCCGCTCGAACACCCATGTTTAGCTTTGAAGAAGATACTAAGCAGCGGAACCTTTTACTACAGCTCAGATTTCGACCTCACAAGGAGGTTGCAGGATCGGACAACAGACGCTGCAACAGTGTCTATGGACAGCCTCGATGCTGGCTTCCTGTGGAACTCGTACATGATCCAACCACTAGTCGATTTCAGGAGCAGGCTGGCCCCCAGAGAAAAGGAAGCGCTCGACGCGTCGGGCCTACTCACATCTGCTATCCGCGGTTTTGCACTAACCATCACTGTACCTACGTCTTCTGCGCCCATCAAAGTTCGTGGTTCTGGAATGCCTTCTTCCTTGACCCTCATCTCCCGTCTGTCTTGTAGACGAGCTGGGACGAGGTTCAACTCTCGTGGAATCGACGATGATGGAAACGTGGCCAATTTTGTAGAAACCGAGACTATTTACTGGGCGCCATCTGGGGTGTGCTTCTCATATACCCAAGTCCGAGGCAGCGTGCCAATCTTTTGGGAGCAACAATCTGGACTACTCCCTGGACAGCAAAAGATAACTATTACGAGGTCCGACGATGCGACGCAGCCTGCATTTGACAAGCATTTTGAAAATCTAGAGCTGGGCTATGGCGCAATACATGTGGTCAATCTGCTGAGTAACGAGAAACCGCAAGAGATTGAGCTATCAGACAAATATCGAAAACACATCAAGAACAGCCCGCTAAATCGCAGCGTAGAGAGGGGCGAAAAAGGGCATGAAGTGCTGAAGCTCACTGAGTATGACTTCCACGCCGAGACAAGAGGACCTAGTGGATATGAAGCGGCTAGCATGATCGCCAGGTGGATACAAGAGTCGGCAGAGAACTTTGCCTACTATCTTTCTGAAGAAGTTGACGAGCACGCGAGCTTGAATGGACAAAATCACATAATCAGGCGGCCACTGACGATATTGCAACAAGAAGGCGTTTTCAGGACGAATTGTCTTGACTGCTTAGACAGGACCAATCTGGTCCAGACCATTATCAGCAAAATGGCTCTTGAATTATTCCTGGGCCACAAGAGTCTCGGTGCTAGCCAAGATTTCTGGATACGCCATTCGAGCATGTGGGCAGATAACGGTGATGCCCTATCTAGAATTTATGCAGGTACTGGAGCACTCAAGTCGTCGTTTACGAGACACGGCAAAATGTCGCTCGCTGGAGCACTGGCAGACGCTCGAAAGAGTGCCACACGGATGTATATCAACAACTTTGCAGACAAAGGCCGACAAAACACTATTGATATGTTGCTTGGTCGGCTCATGGGACAAGTTCCCGTCCACTTGTACGATCCGGTCAACGACTTTGTGATGGCAGAATTACAGCGACGCTTTGCTGAGTATTCACAAACCGAAATGATCAACATTCTTGTAGGTACTTTCAATGTAAACGGCAAGACCACTGGTATCACGACAGACCTTTCGCCATGGCTGTGTCCACCCGTCGACTGTTCACAGCAGTGTCCTGAGATTGCTGCGGTTGGTTTCCAGGAAATTGTCGAGCTTAGCCCGCAACAAATCATGTCTACTGATCCACACAGACGAGAGCAATGGGAAGACGCTGTGAGAAGATGTTTGAACAAGAATGCGGAGAAGTATGGGCGGGAAGAATACGTGATTGTCCGAGGTGGACAACTTGTTGGTGCGAGTTTATCGGTTTTTGTACGAGCTGACTGCTTGAAGCATGTCAAGAATGTGGAAGGCAGTTTGAAGAAGGTAAGCAATTTCCATGTTAGAAATACTTATACGTACTTTGGCTGACAATAACGTAGACGGGTATGTCAGGCATGGCAGGTAATAAAGGAGCTGTGGCAATTCGCATAGAGTACGCCAACACCTCTATCTGCTTTGTCACGGCGCATCTCGCAGCTGGTTTTGCCAACTATGAGGAACGCAATCGCGATTACAAGACTATTAGTCATGGTCTACGGTTCCAGAGGAATCGGTCGATCGAAGACCACGACACAGTGATCTGGTTGGGCGACTTTAACTACCGCATAGGGCTCAGTAATGAAAAGGTTCAAAGATTGTGCCACGCCGGCGATCTCGAAACCTTGTATGATAATGACCAAGTATGATCGTCTTTGAACTCATCAGATTTGGTGCTAACTACAATAGCTCAATCTGCAAATGGTAGCAGGGCTGACATTTCCATACTACTCCGAAGCTCGCATCACTTTCCAACCAACCTACAAATATGATCTCAACTCCGATACCTACGATACATCAGAAAAGGCACGCATACCAGCCTGGTGCGATCGTGTACTGCGAAAGGGAGACAATATTCGTCAAATACATTACGATGCTGCTTCACTCAGGTTCTCCGATCACCGCCCTGTATATGCTACGTTTCAAGTACTCATTCAACGGATCGACGAGAAGAAGAAAGAGGCTCTAAAGGAAGAGCTGTACCAATCAAGAAGAGGATTAAGTGGGGATACTCGAGCAACGGCGGGTCCCTTGGGTGAAGACGAGAGCGATGATGAAGACTTGTTAGGGTATGAAAGCGTAGAGCCAGGGCTACCACCAGCAAGCTCAGATCGGAGGAAGTGGTGGCTTGACAATGGTACTATACTTCTTCTCCCCCTTGTAGCCTCCATGCTTATCTTTGGAAGGGTTTCCAGCTAAAGCGCGCGTCCAACCACCCGCTGACGGATTTATCCCGAACCCGGCCCGGCCTAGTAATCCTTTTACGCCTAGTCCAGAGCCAGACTGGGTGGATGTGAGAAGGCTGAGCATCAACAGCGGGAAGCCAGAGCCACCGCCAGCAAGAGGGTCGCAAAGAGCGAGGCCCAGCAATTTCAACGGAACAAGCCAACCCAGCTCAGCAGCTAGTTCAACAACAAGCTTGCAGCAAGGGCAACGAACAACCTCGCAAAATGCCATGGCAAGAAAACTCATAGCACCTGCATTCCCCACACACGCAACCCAAACATCAACCTTTGACGGAAATCGAGACGCCTTGAACGACCTCAAACGCGCCTCATCCAACGCCTCAACACACTCCCTACCCAACTTCCCCAATCGCAACGCCCAACCAGGCCAAATCCCCCCTCTATCCTCAAAACCACCCTCTCAGCAGCCCTCGCACCAAATCCTCCGCAAACCAGCCCCACCCCCCATCCCCAGTAAAAAACCCTCCCTCCTATCAAAAGCCACATCTCCCAACACAACGCTCGAGCCACGCTTCACTGGTCCTCCCCAGCAGCAGCAGCAGCAGCAACAACAACAACAACAATACCGCGACAACCCATCGTCTGTAGGCATAATTTCAGGGCCCCAGGGCTCAAAACCCTTCCCTCCTCCGCCCGCGAGACGATCAATGGCTGAAAAGAAACCCGTTCATGTAATGCAACAACAGCAACAGCAAAGAAACCTGCTAGACGGCAATACAAACGATAGACCTCCTCTCCCGCCGCGAGCAGGCACGAGCGCCGTCGTCGCAAGCGGGACTAGTAATAGTGGGAGAAATCTCTTGGACGATGAGCCAGAAGATATAAGGAATCTGGAGGGCTGGGAGGTTTTGAAGCCCGTGAGATGATGTTTGATTGATGACTTGGAAAGGAAATAGTGCTAGTGTATAGAGAAAATTAAAACAATATAACTAACTAACTATAGTTAACTGTTAGTTATACTTTTACACCCAAACAAGTCTAGCCCCGGGGGAGAGGGGAGGGCAACTACTAAATCCTCCCCCCCCCTTCCCTTTCTTATTTATTGTTTTCACTCTTCATTAACTATAAAAAAAACTTTTTATATATTCATTGAACAAGCCACAATTTCTCAATTGTACGTACCCCTTTCTCTCTCCTCTACTTTTGTTCTTTTTGGCCCATCGTCCATCATCCATCATCCAATTGCACCTACACTACACGTGCCATGGTCCGTGTCTCCCTCCCTCCCCCCCCCCCTTCCCAATTAGCCAAAAAATAAAAAGGCAGCCTTGTATATATTCCACGAAAATCCAAACGTGATTTCCTTTCTCTCTCTCTCTGGTCCGTTCCGTTCCGTTTCCCCAAGATAAAGAAGAGGAAACAAGGAAAAAAAAAGAAAAGAAAAGAAATGGACATAGACACACACACACGCACACGCACATAGACACATAGACACATAGACACAAAATAAACGCGTTGGAGAAGAATCCT
>SSBG01000001.1:1181790-1201294 GCA_028220655.1 Shiraia bambusicola | reverse complement strand
TGGCGCATGAGGCGCGAATATAGTAAAGTTTCCCGCGGCATATATGAGCTGCAGCCGGCGGTTATTGTGAGAAATCAGGAGAATCAGGAGGATCAGGCAGCTCCAGAAGCCAGGTTGCATCGTTTGAAGCAAGTTGATCGACACGGTAGATGGTAGATGCCGGCATGGGGATGGACAGAAACGTTGTGCTGCGTGCACAAGAAAACATTCGGTAAGATTGCTGCATCCAGGGCCTGCAGGCACCCAACGTAGTATTAATTAATAACCCTTTGGCACCGCCGATTTCCCATGCGCAGTCAGAAATATTACCTATTAACTACCTAGCTTAATTGATAATGAAAAGCACATGATGGAGAGATGGAGGGAACGACCTATAGGCCATGTCACTGCTAGTAAGCCCAGGTCTGGAGATGCGCGGCTGCTGGAGCCTGGAGGACGACGGGGGGCCGTGTAGTGTTGTAACTTGTAAGGCAAGCTTGTGACGAATTGACCCAATAATAAATATCGACGCGGCTTGGTGACATTGGCTGCCTTTTTTTTTTCGATGTGAGCAATACGGAGTACGGAGTAATAATACTTGGTAGACGTAGGGCGATTGGAGGATTGAGGGCAATGGGGCGATACCCAATAGGGCAATAGGGCAGTACTAATTAGTAATTAAGGCAATAGGGCAGTAGACTCTATTAAAGCAGTAGGGCAGCGAAGCAGGGAAAGCCACGGGGCTGTCCTTGTGGACAAGGCCTCGAGCAGTTGTGCCGACCAGGCGAGCGGTGATGGGCTTGCACCGCCCGCATCACGGCATGTGGTGGTTGTGGTGGTGGTGGTTTTTTGGTGATGGACCTGGCGGCGGGCGACGGGCGGCGGCAGTGGTGCCCAAGGGCGCTGGGGCGCAAAACGTGGGAAGCAGGGCGCAAGGGACGACAAAGGACGACTGGAAGAGCAGTACAGGCGAGCCAAATGTCCTGTGTCTGTCTCAAACACGGCCGTATTGTGCGACCCAAAGAAAGGGATGAAACCATGGCTCAGTGGTGTGGGAGGCGGCGCGAAGCTGTCAAAACAGCTGCTTGGGCCCTCACGATGCCTGTTCCTGCATCAATCGTCGCTGGAGGCGGTCCGACTCGTCCAGAGCAAGCCAGCAGGAAGCGTGGGCGTGAATGCGCGAGATTGTTTAATCGAGCCACATTTCAGCGGCGTGCGAGGCCAGCGCATGGCTGATTCAAGTGGGTCGGGCATGAAGTGAGACACGACTTTCCATGGCGACATGCGCATCGAAGTTGCAAGAAGGCGGCTAGAAGGCGTGGTGCGGGATGAGGGGGGATGGGATGGGATGGGAGCGTGGATGTGATGGGATGGGAGCGTGGATATGATGTGAGGGGGAGGGATGCCCGGGGCGGGACGCGGTTGTTCTCCGCACGGGAAGGTGGGCCACGACCAGAGTGAATGAAGCGGCGAATTGCCATTTGCCGGTGGAGACGCTGCGAGTGTAGACTGTAGCAGACTGCTAAGCAGTGGTGTGGCAGGGTGGTCCTTCATGGCCGTGTGACAGCTTATGTCATTGAGCCCTACATCGTCACCTCGCATGTCTGTCTGAGACACGAGGCACTTGTTGCCATTGGCCGGCGTGTCACCACCTGTACTCTGTTTTGTTCTGTTCCATTTTGGGCCTCTCTCAGGGTCGTTCCTTGAAGCCACGATGCTGTCAAGCTTCACTTGCTGCGCTTTGCTCAAACTGTGTACCGCGACGGCCACGCATCAAAATGAGGTGCATTTGCGTGCGTTGCCCTCTCTGGCCCGGTCCGCTGTCTGGTGCCCTGCGAGCAAGCATTCAAGATAGTCTTTGAGCTGAGCCAGTGCTCCATACTCTCCGTCTCTTCCAGCGAATATATATCCGCCCGTCTCGTGGCACATGGCCAGAAGCAAGATACAATCATCACCACCACCATCACCACCATCGCCTTCGCTTTGTCAGTCACTGCTACACATCCCGTCTTACCTTCCGCTGTCCAAGCACTCCTCCTCTTCCTCCTACTCCTCCTCATCTATTACCTCTGTACTCCCCGCCAACTGTGTCAGACCGTCTCTTCCATGGCCCCTTTTTGCTCAATCGCCATGGCATCCTCATGCTGCAGCAAACCACGACCCATTGTTGGCATCAACGAGCCACAGCCCCGCGACGGTCATCGTGAGTTTTGTAGTCGTTCAAATGCGGAAGCGACTATTAATTAATAATACTGACCTTTTACCAACAGGGAAGCCACACTTCGCCTAAATTCCTGCTTTGGGAAAGTGACCCTACTTGCTGCACCTTTTTTCTACCAGACGCTGGACGTCATACCTTCTTCTTTTTTTACTTTGTCGCTTTCCCATGCTCCTGTCCGAGCACCCTGGTCCTCTCCATCTCTTTTGTCGCGGCGTACGTCCCTTTGCTTTGTTTCGCGCCCATGTTTATATTCTCAACTTGTCACCACGGCGGCTCCAGCTGGTTTGGGGGCCGGGGCCGAGCAAGCGGGCGCAGCAATGCCCTCTGCAACTGCAACACCAACATCATCAACATCAACACCAACACCAACAAGTGTACCCATTACTCAAAGAGGCTGTGTCGCCGCCGCCGCCGCCGGTGAGCAAGGCTACAAAACAGTCATGGAGCCCCATCTGAGCAGGCGACTTGGAGGACTTTGGGCTGGTACTTATCGACATTTGGTGACTCCTATAGTGCCTCGAGGCTGCCTTGAGTCTGCCCATCGGCAGGGGTGTGGCTTCCCTCGGCGGCTGTGTTCGGCGGCTCTCGACATTCACTCGGCTAGTTTAGGCAGCGAACGTTGGTTCACCAGAATCAGACGGTGTCCCCCGACCCTTGAGGCGTCTGCCTTAGGATTTTGGCTCTAAATCACCCCCCCCCGGCACCCTAGTGGCTATGATGCCTCAAATGACCCACGAAGCGGTCTACAGAAAGAGTCACCATCGTGGTACCCACGACCGCCGGCCTTCGAGAAGAGCACTAGAAGCTTTGCAGCCTGTCTGTCGTCTTAAATTCCCATGCCTCAGCCAATCATGTTGCCGCCCTGTGCTCGAGGCGCAGTTGGCCGCCCTTTGAAGCTCACCAGTCGTCTTCAGATGGAGGAATTGTTTGAGTAACTCTGCGTCATAGCCTCCAAGCAGGCAAGCCTTTGCCTGGTACCTGGATAATTTCACACTGGTTAGCTAAGGCACTCTTGGGCTGGTGTCAAAGGTCGGCCTCTGGGGGGCCTCTGAGAGTGCAAAACTATAAGTGTCTTCATCCGAACTACTATAAGACGCCACTTCAGATCCATCTTCACTCCCTCATAGCGACCACATACACACACACGCCTACACAACACCTCTTGACGGTCAAAAAATCGGCCCTCTGATACCACTACCAACACACATCGACTCAAGCATCATCAACATGAGAATCTCAGTCCTCAGCCTACGCCTCGCTCGTAGCGACCCGCAGCCTCGCGATGGCGGCGCCCCCAACCCCAGCGCCACATCCCGTTCCATCATGCGTCTTTCTACAGATGAACCTCAGCCGCGAGATGGTGGCTAAAGATCCTGCCAATGGATCCAGTATGTCAAACACACGTGCTCACTGCTCAACTGCATCTGACCTTGCAAAAGCCCATCTCTTTCATTGGCCCTTAACATGGGATTGCGTGTTTGATCCATCCAACGGGCAATACCATTGATCGTCTGTTTCAATTATCCCAGCGTAGAAAGCGTCAAATTTTGCACTGCTACGTTGCCCTGGGTGTCGGTTCTTTTTCACAGCTGGGGCTCAACTTCAACAACAAAAACATACAACATACAACATTTTACGTTTGGTGCGATTTAGCGAATTGGGTTTTCAGCATATCTCTGGAGTTTTGGATTGATTTGGATGTACGAGTATATGAATAGGATTGCATGGTATTGGACCATCTGGAGTTTTTGATAGACTTTTTTTTTGGTTGTAGACGGCGTTTTTTTTTGGCATGGTAACGGTAGCACCGGCCTCGTTAGACTCAAGACGGCTTCATTGGCGGGTTCCGTTTTATGTAGAATATAGAATCATGGCAGATCCACGACAGCGACCAGAAGGGGATTTAGAAGGTTACAGAGAGAAGTAGGGTAGTAATCACATCTAAGCTTTGTTCCCCACATAACTACATGATGGCTTGAACAGTGTTTGAATTTCGAAAAAAGATGGTGATAAGAACATATGCAAAGCGCTGTGCAAGACGTGTGAAGATGAAGGATGAGAGGGTTGCCTGGGCTGACAAGGCTGCCAATCCATTAATTATTAGTTGACGTGGGTGGTACATGGTTAGTCATTACCCCCCACCATCCCACGTCCCGTCTTGGCATCGACGACTACTTCGTAATGGTATTACACTCGAAAAAAACCCCCCGCCAGCATATATGAACTCATATAAACTCATTGCTATCGCGCACACCTTCCCCAAAACCCCCCTCCAGAGCAGAGTCTTTGCAAACCTACTCAGAGAAGGAGCATGATTTCACCCACTATCCACACCAGACCAGGTTCCCAACGATGCAACAACGACCAACGACACAGGTGGTTCACCGTCCAGCGCCCCGCCGGGCTTGGAATGACTAATTTGGCCAGCAACACTGAGTCCGGCGCGCATTCAAAGAAACCCATTTCATGGGTCGAGAAGGCCCTAGCTACCAGAAGCAGTACCGGCGCATCGTGCCCAGGCGCGAAGTGCGAATGGCGTTGATCACGATGCGAACTTGCGGTAAAATGATTTCGCGCCAGGAAGGTCCTTCACTCCATAAAGACTTGTGCTATTGCGCCTCGTTTGCCTACCTGCTTGGTCTCAAGGTGATAGCCGAGAATCTTTCTATAGAAACGTTAGACGGTTGCGTGATCCCACTACATTCTTTGTGCATTTTCTTCACTGCCTCCGCCCCTCCCAACACAACAACACTGCACACTATTATTTTCGACCGCATTTTTCTTCCGACGCAAATTTGCGACTCAACGAGAATTTCCTTCACTCTTTAATCAGCGTCGCAAAATGGCTACTCGATCCCTACAGGATTCCCGTGCTCTCTCACACGGCCGTGGTGGTGCTGGTAGGCGCTGATCTTTTTGATATTCCCTTACGCCTATGGTCCATTATTTGCAGCAAGCGCGGCTCGTAAGCTATGTCATGTATACTGACTTTTTTACAAGGCAACATCATCAACGAGGACCCAACCGCCAGCCAGCCAAAACCAGAAGACCTCGTTACACCTACGCTAAAGTCGAACACCTATACTACTGGTCGCGGTGGAACCGGCAACATGGCGCAAAACGATCCAGAGCACCCAGAGGTTGCACGCGCCGCCCAAGACGTCGAGGCTCCAGCACCTCCGGCAGAACCAAAGGGTCCCAAACACTATGGCAGAGGAGGTGCAGCGAACATCATCGAAAAGGATGGCCGGCGCAAGAGTGAGGATGCTAAATGTGAGGAGGGTGCTGCAAAGGGAGGTCTTCTTTCCAAGGGCAAAGAATTTTTGAACAAGATGGGAAAGAAATAAGTTCTGGGTCACATGACACAGTTGAGCGCAGCCGAATGGTTTGCTGCTTGGAATACGAAGACCGCACGATACCCTTTCGAACAACTTTCCCTTCGTGGATACATATATTATTTTTCCTTTATACGCTCTCACCTCTCTCTCATGCTCGTATTTGAGCTTTGGCAACAATCAACACTGGTCTTTTCATCCTCTCGCCTATCTCGAAGTTTGAACCAAGCCCTTTATTATTAGTTATTATTACTATTATTATTACTGGTAACTCAAATTTGACCTCTTGTATTCAGAGCTAATTAATGTACTACCAAAACTAACAAGTCTGCTGCGGAATGTTCAGTCGAAACAGCCAAGTCACATACGACTGGCCGCGGGGAACAACCAAATCAGTTCCTCTTCTTGAACACGCTACACACTATTACATTGAACGATTACACAGCGACATTCGAGCAGCTAGCCCGAAGCCTAAATCAATTCGGTTTCAATGAGAGTCTCCAAGACCAGCCAATAAGTCGCGGGAATCAGGAGGGGCAATTAGCTTTGACTAATATTTGAGAAAACGACGTGAATGTTGCATTAGTCTCACTCTCCATTGTCGACTTGTCTGTACCGCGACACGCATAACCCAATGACCGAGTCGATCTTTCCCCAAAAGTAAGGAATACCTGCAAGTTTTTGAGAATGACCGAAAATGTTCCCGACCTGTGTGGCAAACTTGTCCATGCATGCACATGTCGAAGAACAAGTCCCGATGACGTCTTTTTCCGTGCATTCGGCAACCCCGTCATGAATGTAACACAAACTGGCCATTCCCTGCAAGTTAGTTCATCTCTTAGCCAAGGATCATGCCGATATAGTTACAAACACTGTCGCAACCGCCTGGACAGATGCTGTTTCAGCCGTGTTCCTAGTCACGAACAATCATCATTTCCATGTGTAGAAAACATCGATATCAGATAAACGTAAGCGGCATATGAAACCCAGTGCTTAATAACTACATGTCTAGCATAGAACTTTAAATGCGCTCAGAAAGTTTACTTTTATTGTTTTCTGGCTTCATCACGTCACTCACTGTTTCTTGTCCTCAGGCAATGACAGTGGCCAATCAATTGTGCTTTGCGCTTATCTCCGAGATTCAGGGTAAGATCGCCTGCATGGGGCGTAAAGTATCACCTTTGCCGTAAGTTACGGCAGCATAAGCCGGCTTGCTACATAGGCGTGTTTAGATGTTATTGGGTGGGCCTTTCACTCATGTAAATGTTTGGGACTATCTTCGGTTAGAATGAGCCGACGGGAGCAAGGATCCAGGTATAACTAATACTAAGCTTTCAAGGTTCCAATTCTCTTAGTTTATGGTGGTGTTGTTGATACCCAAATATTCAGCTCGTATTTACACTTTTACATGTTTGAGATTCAAAACTCGATTTTGGAAGAATTGATCCGGTAATGTCGATCTCAGAAACGCAAACAGAAACAGAAAGATGGGTACACTACCACGATGGCGGTGTTCCAGGTCGCCGACCAGTCTTGACTGGCAAAGCAGCCAAGAAAACCTTCAGTGAAGTGCCCAAGATCGACTTCCAGCGCATATACTCGGAGAATCTCGAGGATAGAAGGGACTTGGCGAGAGAGGTTGGTGCAGCTTGTCGGGATGTGGGATTCTTCTATGCTGTGAACCACGGCATTGACGAGGATTTGATTAGTGATACCTTCAAGGCTCTCGAGGATTTTTTTGCCTTGCCAAAGGAAATCAAGATGGAAACTCATAATCAAAAGTCTGAAAAATTCCGAGGATACGAAGGATTCCTCGAGGGGAAACTGGATCCAACTACACGAGGAGGTAAGTAAATACGGTAATACCATAAACACCACTTCCACTTATATCCATTTTTTTCCACAAATAATCCGAAAACCCCCCCCCCCCTCCTAACTAAACACCCCCAAGACCTCAAGGAAGGCTTCCTCATGGGCGAAGACGCCACAGACCCCGAACAAAACCGCCCCATGACTCCCTCAACCTCCACCCCAAGGAACCAATGGCCCACCCACCCCTCAGCCCTCTTCCTCCGCCCTGCCCTCTACCGCTACTACAACGCCCTCTACGCCTTGTCCAAACAAATGCTCCACATCTTCGCCCTCGCCCTCTCTCTCCCAGAAACCCACTTTGACGCCATCACCACCCACCCCATGACCAACATCCGCGCGGTCCACTACCCGCCGCAAACCTCGCCGCAGGACGTCGGCATAGGCGCTCATACTGACTTTTGCTGGTTCACGCTCGTTGCGCAGTCACGCACTGTGCATCCTGCGCTGGAAGTCCTTAATGCAAACGGCGTGTGGGTCCCTGTTCCTGCGGAGCCGAGGTCGTTTGTCGTGAATATTGCGGATTTCTTCAAGATGGTTACGGGGGGCATGTGGCAGAGTACGGTGCATAGGGTGAGGAATGTGGGTGGGGAGGAAAGGTATAGTGTGCCGTTTTTTTTTAGTCCGAATGAGGATGCGAGGGTGGGTGTGTTGGAGGGGTTGAGGAGGGAGGGCGAGGAGTATGGCGAGGTTGAGGTGGGGGAGTATTTTTCGAAGAGGTTGGGGATTGATCGGCGGACGCATCTTGAGGGGGAGGGGGAGGGGAAGTGATGATGTTTATTTATCTGTTTTGAAGTGGAGAGGATTATGTATTCGACCTTCTGTTGTTCGTGTTATAAATCATCACTGTAGTTGCAGTAAAAGGGTTCTGTCTCGGGGTGGTAATGTACCTGTGTACCAGGTTTCTTCATTTCAAGACATGCTTGAGACATGTTTAAGTGACCCCAATTCATCTATTTCAGAATCCCCTTCCTCTCTACCCAGACTTTGATTCACTCGTCTACTGGTACTGGAGAGGCTTTAATTTTAGACTCTGTTTCTTAGTCGAGATCCCGAATCCGCGCAAGGTGCTTCTGAACAAAGGTAAAACCGCCTTCGGGACTGAAACCCCACCCAACTTGTGCGTATGCTTGTATCTTGTCGGCCAAGAAGTCACAGAACAATAATTTTTTGCCATTCTGGACGGAGCCAGGTGTACCAGACGACTCAGGAGCTTCGAATTGAGTCTCGAAGTGGGTTAGTAGGGCGCCACGCTCGAGGTTGTGGTTGAGTAGACGATTTTCCATGGCTTTGCCGTCAGTGTCGCTTGCTTTCATCTTGCTATAAGCATCGCTCTGTTTCTCAAAGTCGCATAGATCTTCTAGATTCGCGCTTGGAAGGTTGTCGTATACTGGCGAGTACTGTAATAGTGTGACTGCTGATTGACGCGGAAAGCTGGAGTCGTCTTTGAGTGTGCGAACTATGGTTAATGTGCGTTGTTTATTCATACTGCGGGGCCTAGCTTGCCAAGCATAAGTGAGTGAAAGTATGTTGGGTTCACTTCAAAAACCCCACTCATTCTAACGACGCCAACTAATCACACGGGCGCACTTAGAAGCAGAAAAACACCTCATCTAAAGGTAGGTTTTGGCATTGCAAGATTATGTAGATCGTTTCGTTATCCAGGGACTCCAGTATCCCGATTTCTCGCCGCATACGCATGTGTACGTTGCTGTCACCTCAAAAGCCTAGTCAAACAATAAATATGTACAAGGAGAAGGTGTGGTATACTTCCAAAGTCCGAAAGGGCTCATGAGTGGGATAACACTGTGGATAACCACTTTAAGCCCCACCACAGCATCATGGAGCTGAGAAACATGACTACGCCCATGACAGCAATCACCCGACCTCGCAATTCGAGGGCATCACTGACATCCATCTTAGCGACCTTTCTGATCTTCTTATGTAAATGCCACGGTCTTCTTTTCTTTGCATTCCCATGTGCATCATCTCGTGGGCCGATAGCATCATGTGGCTCAACATGGCCTGCTAAACCTCCGCGTTGCACCCACGTAGAGTCTCCAGGGTCCTGGTATGGATCCGCGTCCAGCCATCGTAGCGGATAGATATACGAAACAACCGATGGAGTGTGGTGGGCATAGATACGATACACGCGATCGCGTATGCTCACGAAAGTGAGGGAGAGGATGAAGGATATGAACAAAACAGGTGTAAGAACAGCCTAGAGTGGTTGGTTCGTACGCTTTATAGTATCGCGTATTGGTCAAACTTACATTTGGAATAATAGATTTGTCGTTGTTATCTGCTGACTGGAGGTTGAATTCGGATGTTGTTGGCGATGGTATTGGAGTGTTTGCAAGCTTTTCGAACGAACTTGTCCTCTTCTTGTGTCTTCGCCTCGATACTGGAGGTGAAGGAGGAGGGCTTGGGGGTAAGCGCAGTTTGTGTTGATGCTCGTATGCCGCTGTGGAAGTCGCCATGGTATCGTGAATTGAGCTCTTTAAAGTGGATAATTATGGAGACCAGAAAACCAAAAGGGAGTTTTAATATCGACCGCAAACAGCCAGTATGTGCCTTGGGACATTTGCTTGCTCGTGTGTTGTAAAGTCCTCAATGCGGGAGCAGCGGAGCAGTGACGCAACTTTGTATCGATAGGGCTACTAGCTTGTAACTATTGACCCATGTCCACGCACGCAACATAGGACCCTGTGTGCCTGACACTGACAGCCTGGACGGCATCATGTCCCTGTTGAATCATCTTGTATTTGACTATTATTAGTGCAAGATGGAATTGTCTCATAACAAAGGCATTTCTTGGAACTGCTTGAATGCGCAATTGAATGCGATTGTATGAGGTGACAGTTCATGGTGCGAGTAGGAACGAAAAGGCATGTCGAAGCCTACTGCGTATGTGGATTTCCTCCTGGCCTGAAGAACTAATAACGAGTAAACAGCAAGAGACATGAAATGGAATCCTGCAGCTGGTGGTATTAAGTTCAAGCTGCATTGAGCAGCCATCGTGAACGTGACCTCAGCCTCAGGGTCCAGAACGGTAATTTAGCCAATAGTCTGGGCAGGTACAAAGTGCGGTGAAGATCTGCCATGCCCCTCCAAAATATATCGAGAAGCGCTTCACCAATCCTCCATCACGACTCTCTTGCTCTGCGTACAGGATACCCGGAGTCGTCAATTGACGAATTATTCATCGTACTGCTTTTATATCTCTGCGTAGAGGCACCCAAGCTCATCTCACACAACAATTCACAATGACTACCGGAGCTTCAGTATACCCCCCGCTTGACCAGCGCCCCGTCAAGAACACCATCCTCCTCTTCGATGTCGATGATACCCTCACCAAGCCTCGCCAGGTATGTCAGACGGCAATTAGACTATTGTTGCAAGACGAAAGTCGATTTTGAAAACTCGATACCACTTGAAAACACGCCGCTGATGAACCTACCAGCTTGTCTCGCCAGAGATGCTCCAGATTCTCTCACAACTGCGCCACTTGGTTGCGATAGGCTTCGTTGGTGGCTCCAATCTGGCCAAGCAACAAGAACAGCTCGCAACTCCTGACATCAACGTCACATCTCTGTTTGACTTTTGCTTCGCTGAGAACGGCCTCACTGCATACCGATTGGGAGAAGAGCTACCTAGCCAGAGCTTCATCAAGTGGATTGGCCAGGAAAACTACAACAAGCTTGTGAAATGGTGAGTCTTCACCAAAGAGCCGTGTACTTGCCATGGTCTAGTGGTATATTCCACGTGGCCAAACGAGTCCCAGCAGTTGTGAGAACATGCTCTTAACAGATGGACCTTTACAGGATCCTCCACTACATTGCCGACCTCGACATCCCCATAAAACGTGGTACCTTTGTTGAGTTCCGCAACGGCATGATCAATGTCTCTCCTATCGGCCGTAACGCCTCCACCGAGGAACGCAATGAGTACCAAAAGTACGACATTGAGAACAACATCCGCCCAACCATGGTCGCCAAGCTCAAGGAAGCTTTCCCCGACCTTGGTCTCACCTACTCAATCGGAGGTCAAATCTCCTTTGACGTATTCCCCACTGGCTGGGATAAAACATACTGCCTGAACCACGTTGCCGAGGAGAAGACCCGATCCGGCATTGTCTATGACAAGATACACTTTTTTGGTGACAAGGCATACGAGGGCGGTAATGATTGGGAAATCTACAGCGATTCCAGGACCATTGGCCACAAGGTCAAGGACCCCAGCGACACATACGCACAGCTGCAAGACCTGTTGAAGAGCTTCCAGTGAAGCTGCAAGCTATAGGACGCTTTTTGTTTCTTTTTAGAATGCAGACTAGATCTCTCAAAGAGCACTTTGCACTTTTTGCAACTAAAGCACACACAGGCCATGCCATGATCCTTCAAGTAGAACAAAAAAAAAAAAGGCATACAATGAAAAATGAAATGCAAACGCTCCACCGCTCATTGTGAATTACTAATAATCTTTCTTCTCCCACCTAGAACCAAACCAATGATATCCCCTTCCTTCCCTCTTACTCGTCCAGAGGAAACTCCAAAGTAATCCTCGTCGAATCATCCACAATCGCTTCACTAGCAGACACCACCAAAGCCACCCTCCCACCACTCGGCAAAAACAAACTCGTCAACGAAGAAGACGCACCACTCTCAACATCCCACACCCAAGCACTCCTGCCCCCATCCAACACCGACCCTCCTACCCGCTGCACCACCAGCTCTGCAAACGCCTCGTGCGGATTCTCACGGTACATTATCGAGGCGCAGCCGCATGCACAGATGATGCCGTCAAAGCAGAGGGGGTTGCTGGCTGATTGAGCGCGGTGCGTGAGACCGCATGAGGGAGATACTTGGCCGTGAAGAATAGTGTCTTGTGTTGAATCCTTCGTTGATGTTGTTTTGGCATTAAGAGTAGAAGTAGGAAGAAGAGAAGTAGTAGTTGTAGTTGTAGAAGCGTCATTTATATTCAAGTGTGTAAAGACGTTGGCAGTGCAACGTTCAGGACATACTTGGCCACACAGAGCGGTCTCTTTCATTGATTATGTCGTTGTTTCGGTATTAAGAGTAGAAGTAGGAAGAAGAGGAATAGTAGTTGTAGTTGTAGAAGCGTCATTTACATCCAAGTGTGTAAAGACGTTGGTTGTGTAACATTCAGGACAGAAGTGTAAACAAAAGATGTTTGAATTGGTTGTATTGATTGAAGAGTGGATGACCGGGCTCCTTATATAGACGAGTTTTTCTTTCCCCTCCTTTTTAAGGGTTATTTCCTCCTATCCCGTGGGTCGCTTCCCAAGTATGACATTGCCACTTCCTACAAACAGGTTGGGACTTCTTCATCAACAAGAGAATGTGCATTGCATTGTCTGCATGTTGGGAATTTGAAGGGGTGGGGATCGCTCCTGTGGATGAGTTCTTGCTTGTGGGCGTTGTAGCATTTCCAGAGGCCGTTTTCCGATGCTTTGGGCAGGAGGCGTGAGAGGTAGTTATGTGTTGTGGCGGTGTAATCTATGTTTTCTAGGGCGAGTGTGAGGCCGCGACAGTGTCGTTTGCTAGATTTAGAGGCGAGGGATTTGTGTGGTCGAAGAAAAAGAAACAGAAAATGCGGAGCGACATGTGTGCCAGATCATTGTATATATAACTTATACATAGTACACTCTGTATTTCTTTCCCATAGAGGAAGCTCATGAAACAGCCTCGACTAGCCCGTCAACCATTTCAATCTTCTTTTCCTCACCGCAGGCGGCATTGCCATGATCAGTTCCCTCACACTATCCTGGTCATACTCCAACGCCTCTAAACTTATCGCTTTGAGAATATAAACCATGACAGTCTCGTGCATCAGGGGTGGATCACCAGCAAGTTTGGCAATGTCGTCGATGGAGAGTCGTTGGACGTGCCACATGTGGTATGCGCGAAGAGGTGCGACTGTTGCGCGGATGCGCGAGGGTTTTTTTGAATCTGGAGAAGGGATTGTTGACTGCAAGTATGTCTGTGCCCAGCGTGTTGCGAGGTCGTATTCCACTGTGCGTGGATTCTTATCTGGGGCGGAAACAGGCCCGATGGTTGGCGCGAACGTGATGGCTGGATCTTGTGAGCCTATCGAAGTACTGGATGAAGCATCTTTCCTCTCCTGCAAGGTTCCATTGTCATTAAGGTCCATAGTTTCAAGGACTTTCTCGAGCTCTGGATCTGCAAACTCGTCAGAGTCCATGTCCGTGTTCAACATGGACTGCCGCTTTTTAGAATTGTCAGTTTCGCTCAAGGTGCGATGTGAATCCAACAAACCATTAAGGCCACAAAACGAGTCAGAATATTCGTCGCTAGAGGTCAGCTCGACAGGAAGTTCAGGATAGCCAGGGTCTGGGCCTTGCAGGAATAGGCTTACTCGGCCAACCTGTTTTAGTGTGCCAGTGTTTTGAGACGAAAACTCGAGGTTTTCTGGCTCATGACCATCTATGTTGTCTTCAGGTGCGGTCTTGTACGCTTCTTCGTCCTCGTCTTCTTCTGAATTTCCTCGCTCTTGTTTAACACCATCAATGGCATCGTCTGGTTGTGCAACAATGATAGCACTCGCCTCTTTAGACTTTGCGGAAGTTGCCCTGGTCACTTTCGGCTTAACAGCAGGTTTTGCATCGTTATCGCACAGTGCAGGACTGGCAGGGGTCGGCCGCAGCTGTTTCCGTTTCCATTCCAGCACGTGGTACAAACGAAAACCGGCGTATGCGTCTGCGGCCGCATAATGAATTTGTTGAATATTCAAGGGCTTGCTCCAGTCGCTTTCGCGGACATTGGATGTGCTCTCTGGGTCATCTAAAAGCTGCTCACCTTTGTAAAGAGGCAGTTGCAGGTGTTGCTGAACCTGCGCAGCCAGGTTTACCAGTTTTTTTGTGACTTTGCGTGGATCTGTGTCATACCACTGGACCAAATTATGTAGACGGCTTAGCTCAAGGACGCCTTGGGCTTGAATACCAAAGTATTTTGTGATACGGCTGAAGTCGCCCTTGATCGCTACGCCGACCTTATAGATGTGTGGGGATTCTAAGATAGTTCGGAGTGTTGGTGGCATGAGCTGTATGGCCTTGGTTCCATCGAACAAGGACACGTGAAAAAGAGCAATCCGATTTTCGCAAGCCAGTTGAATAAGGGATACATTTTGTTTGATTGACATTGAATACGAACGAGGATTCCATTCAATATCGAAGCCTAGGATTTTTTCGTTTACAAAATGCCGGGCAACTCGTTCTGCAATCTCCAAGGTCTGGCAGTAATGGGTCGAAATGGCCTGGCCTTCAGGTCCCAGGTATAGCTTCGTGCTCCAATAGCTTGCGCGAGTTCTTGGAGAAGCAGACATGGCAGCGCGCAAGCTATGCTCGGGAATCTGATAAGAAAGCGAGACGTGGTCTTCGATTTCATCTTCTTCGTCCTCATCATATTCTTCACTGGATTCTTCTGCAGACTCTTCGCCTTTATGGCTAGGAATATACTCCGAGTCGGTAGGGAGCGTTCTTTCATCATTGTCAACTGACGAGCAGTCATCAGAGACAGTTGGACTAGGTGCATATCCTGAATCGTGATGCTCACTGTGCTGCATAGTCTCTGCACTTTGAGACTCCATGTCTGCTGTGTATCCATCACTGTTCCTGTTTGAAGAAATGTGGTTTTGATGCAAGTTTCGAACGCCTCGCTCGGCTGATGTGAAGTGTGATGCTGTAGGACGATGAGCCTGGGTCGAGTCTGGAAGACTCAAGCGCTGTACACCATCGCGAAGAGAAGCTGCTGTGTCGTTATCGTTATAAGATGAGACTCTGGCTGTGACACATGCACGAGGCAACTGTCCATCGCCCACCGATGCTGCTCCCTCTACTGGTGGTGTAAAAGGAACTGGGCGTGAGGTCGAGTAGTTTGTTGCAGGCGGAGTATATCCATGGCGGGGAGCTACGGATCGTCCTCTCTTCCACTTGGTACTCGACGGCGATGTTGCTGGAGTCGTAGGCGAAGTAGTGTGCTGCATTGCTCGGTTATGTGCGGGACGTATACACGGATGCCTGATGCCCATTAGTATGGCTGAATGAAACGAGTGGAGCTTTGCCATATGATTACTCCGTACTTGAGCGAGCAATGCCAATTAGGTGCACTATTATTCAATACAGCATGGCACACGCGTCGACGGGCTTGCCACGCGCTGAACACAAACACGCGTTGTCTGGAAAGCATCACACTCCATGATAGTGCTTTCGCTAGGCACCAGGCATGCGATAGGGGTCGATGGGTTGGCAGTGGAACGTTCTGGCGTATCGTATGTGAAATGTGGTGCTTAGCGCGGTTTTTTTGCACGTTGCATGTTGCACTCGCGCCAAGCTTTCAAAGCTATCGTAAGCAACCTCACCTCGTCTGCAACCTCGACAAGCACAATCACGACAGCTTTGCCCATCAGCCGCCATTATGTCGATTGAAAATCTCCTTCCCCTCGGTGAGATGGAAAGCCCAGAGCTAAGCGGCTACCCACTTACGCTTTTGTAGAACTCATTGACAAATGCGTTGGTTCTCAGATTTGGGTCATTATGAACGGCGGCAAAGGTATGTTGCTCCAGCCATGTCTGGGTCGGAAATGTTTTTTTTTCTCACGGTTGTAGAATTTACCGGAAAGCTGGTAGGGTTCGACGACTACGTCAGTAAGTTTGTTGCATTCCCACTGCTGAAACACTACTAAGCACAACGCAGACATGGTGCTCGAAGACGTGACGGAGATGTAGGTTCCACATGAAGCATGGGTGCAATTTAATCTGCTGAGTAGCAATGCAGTGATACGGCCGAAGGCAACATCAAGCTCCCCAAGATCTTGTTGAACGGGAACAATATTTGCATGGTAATCATCACGATGTGCATGGTGATGAAAACATGGGCTGACACACGACGTCTCTAGATGGTTCCCGGAGGAGACGGCCAGACTGTTCTGGAGGACGAGGATTAAAGCAGACAGACACATGGGGCAGGCGTCGAAGCGTCGAAGCGATGCTTGTACGGAGTAGGCTCTAGGCTCCAGGCTCTAGGCTCTAGGCGTGGCTTGAGACTCGAGAGGGCTCGCCAAGTAGCCGGGTAAATAGTTTACGACACTGCAGCTGCAATCAAAAGTCTGGAAGCACAGTGCACACACAGCAAGGCAACATAGGCGTCACCGCAGTTGCATCAGACGGTGAATGGACCGCAGCTGGGACGACGATGATTCGGCAGGTCAAGACACTCCAAGCATGCTCGTTGGCTCGGCCCATCTGAATGCGGGCTACAGCAGGGCGATCAATGCACGTGACTCGGGACTTGGCTCCTAGCCAATGGCAGCGCGGGAGCACATGTCATGCACCATTTGAAAATTTTCCATGGCCAGAGTGATGCGTATTCGTTGGGCCATGATGGGGTGAGGCAGAATTGCCCATATGTGCACCGCGCGACTCTGGGTGTTGAGGGGGAGTTTTTTCTTGTTTTTCTCTGGTGGCGGGGGTGGCGGCTGGCGGGGGGGGGGGCAGCTGTCGGCTTCAAAGACACGACGGCCCAGCGACGACTTGACGACTCACGAGGGCCACGGACATATGCGGTGGTGATGGCAGAATCAGATGGTGTTGTATTAACTTGTGCTCCTGGCCTCCTTCCCACGCCCATTCGGCCCGTTGGTGGCGCTTGGGGACTAGCGGGCCTCGCACTTGCATGATCGCACTGCAGCCAAGACGCACGGTTCAGGTCCCGCTGAGTCAGACCGAGGACAGCGCAGCCGACAGCCGACAGAGCGCCCCACTCCGCCGCCCGCTTGGGAAGGCGCTGGGTGACAAATGGCAGGCGCCGGGGCGGAAGTGGCGATTGGCGCGCCCAGAGGCCCCTCTCCACCCCGCGTGGCCGGCCGTCGATCAGGAGTCAGGCACACGGTGGAAAAGGCGCAGTGGGTGCAGGCTCAGCATGGGCAGACGGCTGGATGTGGAATTGTGGTCAATTGCAGCCTCGCCGACAGGCAGACGCCAGCCTGGGAGCAAGTCACACGCCACTCTCGAGTGCAGTGCCATGTCCACAGCCCAGCATGTGCTTGCCGGCAAAAAGACAACAGGGCCCTCCTAGTGCTGGCCTGCTTGTCGCGGACGCATCCTGCTCTTGGGATCCACTACTGCATCTCATCGAGCAGATCGACCACGGTGAAGAGGCTGCCCTTGTCTCGCTTAGGTCCCATAATCCCATTCCAGACAGACACAGAGTCGAGAGTCGAGAGGCTCCGTCACCAGTCACCACTTCTCTCTCTCCAGGGCTCTCTCTCACCGTCCGGCGTCATGGATGGTCACGAGTCACGACTCGCAGCCTGTGGCAGTGTGGCCGGCAAATAGTCAATAGCCGCACACGCCTTGAGCATGGCATGCACCCATCCCAGCGGATTACTATGTTACTACGTATGTAGTACTACTGTATACCTACCTACCTGCCTACATAGCTATACATAGTTCCCAGGGAGGTACGTCATGCGAGTCTCTTGCAATCTTGTACATAGCTAGGTAGGTAGCTAGGTGTTTTAAACTCTGCGAATGATGACGATTGATGCCAATGACGACGGTGACGGTGACGGTGACGGTGACGGTGACGGTCTACCCTACTATTACCTGCGTGCCTATCATGTACTAATGGCTTTGGCCCGGCCGCCCAATCACGCTGCAACAGCTGTGATGCATTTTGCGCATCCCTCGCGCCAGAAGACTCGAGAAGGGCAATCTCAGGCCATGTCTGCAACGCGCTGGCATTATTGCCCATAGCCCGATCGCGTCTTCATTTTACGATATTCTGAGAACATGTCCCCCCGTCACCTGCGCTCACTGTGCCCGAGCTGACCAATCAACGCCTTCAAGGGAACAAATCCGGTGGCGCTCACCTTGGCTGCTCACAAGTCCCCTGTCATCATCGGCCCTCCGTCTGGCTCAAGTTCAGCCGTCGTCGCCCATCGATCGATTGTTGCTCTCTGACCTCACACACACATACACACACACCACACACACACCACACACGTGTAAACTTTCCTCATTCTTGCTTTTGCATCCCAAACTTCCCAAGCTCCTGGTCCCTACCTGCCTTCCCCCTCTGCCACCAGTGACCACTACTACTACTACTACTACTACTACTACTACTACTACTACTACTAGTAACTACTACTACTACTACTACTACCACTACTACCACTACTACCACTACTACCACTACTACCACTACTACTACTACCACCACTATCACCACTACCACCACTACCACCACTACCATCATCACCATCATCATCACCATCACCACCATCACTAACCACTGGATCCCTCTCTCCCCCTTCCACCTTCCCCTCCCCTCCCCCAATTGCCTGCTACTAAAGAAGGATCAAGGTGCCAAACCCTCCGTCATGCCAGCGTAGACTATTTCTTAGTCTACCCTCCCTCTCGCCCTCTTCCTCTGAAACTTTTGGCGTGCCGCTGGATAACTTCCCCCCTCCCCCTCCCCTGGACCCCAACGCCCGTGCTGCTGCCTGCTTGTCAACGCCTCTCCTGTCTTTATATTCCCGCCGTGGACGCGCCAAATGCCCCGCGCCCCTCCGAATTTCAACGGCCGTCGCTTTGGTCGAGCCTGCATTCAGTACCCTCCTGTTCCCCATGATAGGAGTCGAAACGCGCCATATTCAACTAGCTGGTATCACGGCATAATTACAGACTTCTGCTGAAATCGGGCCGGGGACCCACCTGCCCCAAATCCCACGTTAATACGTCCCACCACACATGGACAATTCCTAGTGGTTTATCAATATCCACCGTTTACTCTTCTTGCGCTCCCGCGCCCTGCAACACTTGATCCCTACCGGTTTTTCGTTACGACTCGCGCCCGCCACCTGACTGTGTCGCGCGCCAATCAAAAGTACTCCAGCTTTATCCGCCTTTTCCTAATCCAGCCCATTTGCCTGTAAACTATTCCTACGTACAACTCTCCCGAGGGCTCAACCACCACAACCCGTTGCCACTTGACCTCTAATAATTGCCCAAAAAAAAACATCCACACACAAACACACACACCCCCCTTCCCCCCCCCCC
>SSBG01000001.1:1143101-1181771 GCA_028220655.1 Shiraia bambusicola | reverse complement strand
CCCCCCCCCCCCCTCCCCCCCCCCCCCCTCCCGAGCCTACCCTTCTACCCGCATCACCCTATTCCTGGTCTTGGGTTGAGATCGGCGTTACTATTTGTGCTCTTGCCATATTGATATTGGCGCACACGACCTGTACCACGACACCATCCCTCCAGTTGCCTCGACATCTCCCTACATGAGCGACTTGAGACAGAGGCTGGCTCGACTGGGACTGTCCCAATACCTCGAGGTGTTTACAGCTGAAGGCTTCGACACCTGGGACACGGTCTTGGACATTACCGAGTCTGACTTGTAAGATATCCCTGCATGCACCTTACATAATAGTTGCTTACAAATGCACAGAAGCCATCTCCAAGTCAAACTTGGTCACCGAAGGGTAAGTATTCCGGCCCGACGTAGCAGCTTTTGCATCATGCTAAATCACATCACTAGAAACTCCAGAGGGCCATCGCCGAATCACGAGGACAGTCTTCTGACCGCCCACTTCCTACCACACTTCAAAGGGCTGGAAGCGTTGAGGGATCATACCGAAGTGGCGACGATTCGGGACCCGAAAGTAAAGCAAAACAGGGTGAGCCGCCTCCAGTTGGGGCTCCTGGACCGAGCACCAAGCGCAAGTATCGGCGACATCCAAAAGTAAGTGTAGCCTCTTGCCGCATTGACGTGTAGCATGGCACTTGCCTGCCGATCGATCATTCTGACGCTACCATAGCCCGACGAGCATGCACCGGAACGACCTCCATCAGCCTATGTCATTTTTTCCAATCGTCAGTACTGTAGACAACATCACGCGAGTCATCACCGCTAACCATAGCGCAGAAGTCAGAGAGCAATTGAAAGGCCAGGACCTTTCTTTCACGGAGATCGCCAAGGTTGTCGGGGAGAGGTGGCAGGTGCTTCCAGCCGCCGAACGCGAAGCATGCGAACGACAAGCAAATGGCGCAAAAGAGAAATTCTATGCAGAAATGGCTGATTACAAAAAGACGCCCCAATACGAAGCCTATCAAAAGTACCTGGAAGACTTCAAGGCAAAGCATGCTGCACCTACCAAGGGTCGGTCACTGCGTTATACTCCTCTGCCTAACAAAGGACTGACTGTGGCAGAAGGAAAACGATCAAGACTTGAGACAGAAAACAGTACACAGACTCGAAGCAATAGCCATGATCAGAACGAACGATCTTCCAACAGAAGACTTAGCACTCAGACAGAATCTACAACAGCAGGTTATCAACGATCCGAAACCAGCCCTCCCATTGGGCCTCAAAGATTACCATCAGGAAACAGCTATCCCTCCAAGCCAACATCGCCCGCATCACATCCTCTTTCTGGAATCAATTCTCCAAGAGGTGGCAGCTACTACTCTCCCGCGGTAGTGTCTCCACGATCTGCAATGATGCAGAAGGATGGCATGTTTGATGCGCCAGTCCCCCATCGAGATGCAAGGCTACAATCCGACCCAAATCTGCCTTACTACCCCCCAGCTTATAGTCCTGCCCCCCATCCTTCGTCTATGCCTTCGCCGTCACATCCCCTGGGGCCACATTATGGATCGCCGATCGATCTCCCTTCGCGACGCTCCGTACGAGACTCTTCGACGCGCCTTCCCCCACTCACGCGTGACGACACGACCTGGTCCTCGGAAAGTAGTCATAGTGCCCAGAATATGCCTCCGACTGGCTATCCCGGCTCGACTCTTCCCCTGGATCCTTCCAAAACCTCGCGTTTGCTACCTCAGCCCGTACCGAGTATTACTCCGGCATCGTCACCTTTGGACCGCCCGCCTCCATTAGCGATGAACCTACAATTACCGCCACAGCCTCAAGATTACCGCACGCAAGGCCCACTTGCAGCCTTGGTAAGAGCCGGGGAGTTGGCTGCCAGAATCGTAGATGACGAGGAGATGGAGGGTAACAACACTCCCTGACAACGCTCCATGGGCTGACTGTCATCTCTCTCGCGACATTGATTTGACGAGGATCCTGCCAAGGGTGACCTTGCCAAATGCAGTTCTGAGAACCCTGCACTCGCGTCGCTTTCGTCCTTGTTCGGCGGGCTAGAAGAAGGGGCAGTTTACATGCCAGTTGGCTGCTAGCTGCTAGCTGCTAATCCGCGTAATTTACTTGGTACTGCAAAGTTAGCTGAGTGACATTTCTCGACCTACCCAGACGTGAGCATTCCAAGGATTGTTATCAAATCCTGTGCGCCATTAGAGTTTTGCGAACTAGCTCCGTTACCACTTATTTTATATTTCGTCTTCGCAGGTGTGATGATCTAGGCTCTCGAGGGGAAACCTGCTCGCCAAGAGCACGAACATCTCTTGCTAGCCAATCAATTGTTTCAAATTCTACGTATACATATGTAGCCCACATGACACGAACTGTCTCGCATTGATCCTGATGAGTGAGATGCATTGCTAGCGTTCAGCACGACGTTTGTGTGGCTGTCAAGCAACATACCCTTGTTTTTTATTTTGTTTTTTCCCAAATCTTGTGCATATTTCGAAATTTCAAGGCTTGCCTGGATTTCCACTTGTGGTAAATACTAGCATTGGCATGGAGGCTTCAGCTTCAAAATTGGGGTATGCAAGACTTGTAGACATGTCAACAAATCGTACCCGCTTGATACCAAGGTTAGTTGGTTTTTTTATTGATGGGAGATTCTCAGCAGAAAACTGATACTAATGGATAAGTATATACGGTAATATACCTATGACATGTTATTTCTTGCAGGTGACTAAAACCATGAAGAGCGAAGCAAAACGGGGACCAAAGATATCTTCAGCTTAGGAACCAGCTCATAGAGTCACAAGTGGTAATAATCGAATTGCAAACACTAGCCGGCCAAGCAACCCGCATGCGGCCGCGCGACCAAAGGGTATAGGAATCAGCACATGTCGCCACCACTAACGAAGACATGTAGATACCCGAGAGGCAAAGCCATGTGCAACAAAGCACATCACACGTTTGCCACAACGGCAAGCGGCAGCAGCCATGGCAAAACCCAAACATATCTGATGGTACTGTAACACTGCATAGACCGCGCACGTACGCAAGATGGGATCTTGCCATCCACGTACCTACATGTACATAGTAACTTAACCAGACAATTGGGCCCCCCACGCAAGCACGCTGGATCCATGCAAAACTAAGATGCCATCCCTCAGCCCTGTTCTTGTTTAGGCTGGGCCCTTAGGAGATCACGCATGTCACGCAGCGGGTGGCTACATTTCGCACCGTCGGGAAAAGCAAAACATGGGAATTTGGTCAAATGCCATGATGACCGGGTTGGCATATGCAGTGTGTCCAGTGGACGGATCCTGGTGGACCGTCGACATGGGTGTGGGGGGGTGGCGGATTGGGTTAGGGTTAGGGTTAGGGTTAGCTTGGGTTGGCCTAGGCGGATGGCGTGGTGGGTGCTAAAGAAGACGTTTAGGCTTGGATGGGTGTGCTATTATGGTACTGTGTATAATTGAGAGGTTAAATATTTTAATATAACTACTAACTATATAATTACTACTATATAATCACTGAAAAATTAGAGTTTAAAAGCTAGTTATTCTATTGCTCTTGAAAACCTTACTGACGGAATCTAAAGCCTTCAAGTTTTAATTACGCAGAATAGCACCTTATATTTAAACGTGGCAAAGGTGTCTACAAGCGGGAAAGGCCAATTATCATCGAATGGTAGCACTCTTTAATTTATCTTAGGTGGCCCTACTTAGCTAGGGTTTTGCTACGAGCCTTCCAAGTTCGCACCTTACAGCCTCTTTCATACCTCGCAGCTTACAATGCGCTAGTCCTCTTCTAGCCTACCGTTTACTAAGCAGCCTCTAGGTATAAGAGAGCTTCCTCTCTTCTCTTCGCAGCTCTCTAGCTGCTATTTTGTCCATAGCATATATCCATCCAAGAGTTCTAAGCATCTAGGCTATTTACCGCATAAGCCTGCCTTACAGTAATACAGTAGCCGTAAAAGAAGTAAATACTAAAGAAATAGAAGAAAGGACGGCAGGGATCTAACCAATGATATGCATGGGATCCTTGGCCGTACACTACCAACTTCATCTCCGTAATAATATGCCAGTGACCACACTACTACAACTCGTCAAGCTGTTTTACAGTTTATATCTGTTCGTTCTCAAACGCGTAACTATTTGCAAGTCATGTATTGCCATCTGACAAACATACGCCCTTTATAAATACGGGCGTTCCAGAGTACCCGCGACGAGTAACGCCCCTTTACATGACCGAGACGTCCACGGGTCGCCTTGCCAGCCTCACCACGTAACTTGCGCCTCCCCACATTTCCTAAATAGGATAACCGTCGAGTGTCCTAGACTTCCGCTCGTCCTGGACTCTATCGACCCCCTTCTGCTATGGCCACTACTATCACCAATTCCGAGCCAAACAACAATCACCAAGCCAGCGCTGAAGCGCAGAATACAAACCGCGAATATCTCAGCTTGAAACCTATTCGTCTCGCAGAACTGCCACCAGTATGCTGTCACATTTGGCCTAGATAGGGCTTGTGTGCTAATATCGCGCGTCGAATTATAGCACAGCGAGTTTCCCTCAGACCCAGCACCCCGTTCAACGACTCTCGTATCTCTTCTGAACCATATATTCACCGAGGCAACGCAAGTCGACCTCGAAAACGGCTGGACCAGCCATGGCACGTGGCGACGTCAAGGTGCTCCGACTGATATTGATGTAAATGTCGAACAGCGTGTGAGGGGCAAGGGCAAGAATTCATGGCTCGCTAGGAGGTCGCATCACAACGCACTCCACGTGGATTACTTGGAGCTGGATGAATTGTTGTCGCAAGATCATGCTCGTAAAGAGGCAGACTATACCCCAAGTGTTTATGATGCGAATGAATTACTCAGGTGGGATCCGCAAGAGCTGGAACAGGCAGTAGCGCAACTCAACCCAGAATGGAGGATGAAATCGGTACAAATGTCTAGTGAGTGGCCTACATTCTGTGCTCAACTTGTAGTTATTTCCGATTTACTAATATATTGTTGCAGTATACCAGATGTTCCACACCATGCCATCAGCCCTCGGCGGGCTGCTCAAACTTCAAGACCGCGTCTTTCACGTCTTGGTCGTGACAGGCCATTCGGAGTATCGTGCGGATGGAGAGGCTGGCCCAAAATACCATCCACAGTCTCTCACGCTCCAACTGCCCATCGACATGACGTCGTTGAAAGCTGTGCCATTTGTGATGAAACAGAGCCATACTGACAAGGATGTCAAGCAGTACGAATGGGCATCGCCTAGCCCGACGCAAAAAAGTCACATTGGAAATTCCCTTACAGAAGGTTGCTACGTCTCATTGGAACGCATCCAGAAAGCTCCTCATGAGGTCAGCGCCGAGTGCAAGGGCTTGTCAAGCATGCATCGCTGGGATATGATGACCATGAGTGATGCCAAGGGTATTACGCGCATCGCATCATCCAATGCGATCATCAAAGGCACCCTCGATGCGATTACTAAAGATGTCTACTACGTTCTCGACCATATCAAGCAGCGGAGGCTGGATGGGCCCGGGCCGAGGGAAAGTAACACGGCTGACACTTCTGAGACGGCACAGGGGGGTAATGCTTCATATGGCAAATCCAAACGTTCCGCAGGCCAGAGACACGATGGAGATGTCAAGTTGACGCGTGTGCAAGCATAGGATGAGGGAAGAGTCTGAGTCTCTGACACGAGATGGGATGCCATGCCCAGACTAGACTGCTTGAGGAAAGGCGAAGCGGGACCAGAGCCCGCGTGGCTGTGGGAAATGGTGCTCTCTCTAGAGTCTCAGCCCTCAGCCTCGTTGACAAACACGAAGCGCAGAGTCTCCTGAGTCTCCTGTAACTAGTTTCTACTTGGAAATGCTAGCCGTGTTTCTTTCTCTTGCGCGAACAATGTCGTTGTGACCTGCGATACATCATACCTCGTCTCCATCGCCTTGCGCATTGCGACAGTAGTAGTTAATAGCATAGGTATCTACCTACCCACCTAGGCATAATACATCTTCCCCACGAGCGACCGAATCGAGAGAGACTGGCACACTTGAGACATGCAGAATTACGGGCAACAGTCTGGCTATCAGAGGCCTGGGAGCACCGCAAGCTTCGCGGGGCAGCAAGCACCTCCACCACCACCGCCACCCGCATATGGAAACCAGCAATGGAATCAGCCACAACAGCAGGCTGCGGGCGGATACAACCCCAATACATACGGGGCTATGCCGGGTGGTCAACCGCATGATCAACCGCCGCCGCCGCCGCCGAAACCATATGGATTTGCAGGTGCTGTTCAGCAGCAGCAACATCATCATCAGCAACCGCACCAGAACCAGAATCAAGGTTGGCCTTCGCAGCAGCAACAAAACACTGGTCATACACCACAACAACAGGGAGGATATCCTGTGCAGGGCGGAGGACAAACTCAGCAGCAACCTTACAACAATGCGGCTCCTCCACCTCAGTCGGCAACACCAGGAGGCTCGTACTTTCCTCCTTCCCAAGGTGGTCGCCCAGGGTCAATCTATGGTGCACCTCCATCTTCGCAGAATCTCGGAGGCCCTCAGCAAATAAATACGGGTTTTGGCCCGAATGAGCAACAGCCAGCATATATCCCTCCATCTTTGACAGGCCAGGGTGTGCAAGCATATATGCCATCAAATACTAATCCTATGCCTGGTGTATATGTACCACCCCCACCAGATATACCCGCATGGCAGCAGGCTCAGCATGCACCGCTGCAGGATGGGAACAAGAAATT
This sequence comes from Shiraia bambusicola, assembly GCA_028220655.1. Lineage (NCBI taxonomy): Eukaryota > Fungi > Ascomycota > Dothideomycetes > Pleosporales > Shiraiaceae > Shiraia > Shiraia bambusicola. Next base: position 1,175,000 of record SSBG01000001.1, on the reverse strand, counting down.
CACATATACAAAGTCCTCTGTAGACCCAAAGTTTTATGCTCAAGGCTATCAAGGTGTACAGCAACCGCCATTACCACCGCCACCGCCACCTCCCCCCAAACCCCATGACCAATATAACCAGTCACCCGCACAATCGCATCAGCCTCAGAATGCTTATGCACAACAACAGCAGCAGCAGTTTGTACCGCAAGGTCAGATGGGTCACCCACAACTACCACCACCTCCTCCGCTTCCATCCCAGTATCACCATCAGCAGCCACAGCAGGGTCAGTCTGCGCAGCCTCAGCAATATAATCAACCACAAAATCAATTCCAGCAACAACCCTACAATGAAACAGTTCCAGGGCAGCATATTACATATGGAGCTTCCAACATGTCCAAACCTGTCCGGCGTGAGGAACTACTGCCCCAATGGCCTGTGAGTCCACCAGCGGGACAAAATGTTCACCAAGGACAAGAGGGTACTCAGTCACCATATGGAACACAGCAGCAGCAGCAGTGGCAGCCTGGACACCCTCCAGTACAGAGCTCACTTGGCGGAGGACAATACGCTTATGGCCCGGATCAGAATATAGAAGCCCCTCGACCACTGGGCCGCACTGACACTGCTTCCTCCAACTTCTTCAATCAGCCCAGCCCTCAAAGCCAGCCGGTATCACCTATCAACAACCGCCAATCGATGAGTTTTGACTCTAACCCTCAGACTGGCGTGGGACGGAATAGCTCAGTCAGCTCGATCGCATTGGCAAATCTACATGCACAACGTGAGGGCGCTAGAACAAGCTCACCTAGACCTGCGCCACCTAAACTTCCCACGCCCCCACCACCTCGCGACGATAAATCGAAATTCAGTGCACTGGGCTCTGGTGCTCCGTCCGACTGGGAGCATTTTGGTGCCGATGCTGAGATAGACGACGAGGAAATGTTTGCTAAGAAGCAAAATGAACCTGTACAACTTGATAGTGTAGAATTGCCTGCAAGCCAGCCGCAGTCACCGCCAGGCCCTTCTCCTCCATTGACACACGGATGCCCTAGTCCAGTCTCACAGCCAGCAACTGCCGTATCAAATACAGCGCAGAATACTTACCAGCCGACACCACCTCCAACTATAGCTGAGCTTGCCCATCAACCCTCATCACAAATGTCACAACAAGGATTTATCATGGGAGATGCCGTCCCACCGCCTCTCAGACTATCCCCTAAGCCTCATGGAGAATCTCGGCCTTCATCTACACAGCAAGGCTTCACTATGGGAGAGGGTGGATGGCCGCCGCCCAAAGAAAGTACGCCCGTCCAACAACAGCCTCAACACAAGCCACCACCACCAGCACAAAGCTTTGTTATGGATGAAGGAGGCTGGGCTGCACAGTCAATTTCCGCACAACAAGAGCGACAGGCAACTCCACAGCAACAACGCCAACGACCACCTGTGAACACAACCGGTTTCGTTGCAAACAATAGTGGATGGAACGCAGGGCGACAAACACCGACGCAAGAAACAACTTCTTGGAGAGCTCAAGCACTTTCTGATCAATCAGCAGAACTGAAGGCCAAAGACAAAGCATTGGAGCAATTGCGCGTAGACTCTGATAGAGACAAGATCGTCCTAAAGAATGAGATTGATAAACTCAAGGCTGATATCGAAGCGGCTAGTACACAGATTGCTGATGAGAAGACTATGCTGCATGAACAGATCGAGGCAATGAGAAGCAATATGGAGCAAATAAAAGCCCATTCCGATATGCAGCTCAAGGAGCAGACGTCATTGCTCGAGGAGAAGGATCTGCTACTGGTGGAGAAGGACTCGATACTCAGAGAGAGAGATTTGACTATTGAGAGGCTGAAGGAAGACGTTGAGGGCAAAGAACACAACATCGAAGAACGCGATGCTATGGTTGCAGAATTACGTCGACAGCTCGAAGCTGAAAAGACAAAGGAGCATCCAAAATCTACACCTGTACCAGCTGATATTCTACCGGGGGTCGATGCGTGGTATGCAGGCTCACTAGAACGATATATTGCTATGCTACAAGGAGAAGCAAGCGAGCCTCAAGTTGAAGATAAGATTAAAATGTTCAAAGCTTTCCTGAAAGCTGAGTCAGGCATCAGGGGCATTGAGTATTTTGATGCACCACCACCAGCGGCAGTCCAGAAGAATGTGGCTCCACTACCGGTCCAAGATACCACAGCTGGCGCATCTAACATGTCAATACCTTTACAAACTCAAGGCGATCCGAGTAGGGGCATAACGTCAAATTCTGAGGATCCTAACGTTCCGAAGTCCACTGAACCTAGGCCAGGTCTCAATGTGCAAGTACCACAAGACGTAGATGAAGAGGACGATGACGATGATTTTGAGTACAGTCCTGGTGGACGGCCAGTTCTGAAGCAGAAGCCCATTTTTCCAGCGGACGTTAACGCTTCAACCCAACGGCATTCCAATATGTCCGCACAATCAACGACGATTTTGACACCCACAAGCTCTGTCGATGATGGCTCAAACAAGACTCCTGTTCAGTCCCCATCGGAAGAGAAGTCCAAGCCTCAGTACAAAGCTTACGTGCCGCCTGCTGCTGTACAACCCGCCCCCATATCAGCCGAACCCGTGCCGTTGGCCCACAGACAGTCCATGTCGTTTGTAGCCCCCCCAGCCGCGGTTGTCCAGCCTACGGGAAAGAAGCATGATGAAATCTTCTTTGGGGCCCATGAGCCGGACGTGCCAAAGCCTTTCAGCAGGCCTGGAAGTGTCAGTAGTACGACTTCTAATGTTCCAGCACCATTGAAATTTGCTTCAAGTCGCGCAGCTTCTACGGCACCGCCCTCGAGAAAGAACCCATCTGATGCACTCGCTGCTCTTCTGCCTGCCAAGATTGTTCCTCATGCACCAAACAGACTCATTGATGGTCTTCGTGCAAAGCTCGCTAGCTTGGATTTGGACTCGGATAACATGGATGAGCTTACAAAGAACTGGGAGAAGTCAGCATCTTTGATGCGCAAGAAGAATGATGATGCACGTCGCAAGCGTCAGGAGGAACAGGAGGAAATCAATGATGACTCTTTCAACAACAACGAGATTTCTTATGCTGATCTCAACGTGTTGGAAGAAGAGCTTAAACAGAAGGAAGCAGCCCTCAAGGCGCAAGAAGATCGAGATGAATACCGAAGCTATGTTGAAGCAGTGTTTGATCTTGTATACGACAATTTACAAGGCGGAATCAAGGCGCTAATGGATTTGTACGTGGAGGGCGAGAGCCTTCTTCATACGAGCGTCAGTGGTACCGAGAGCTTGGAGGGTAGTGATGTGCCCAGCACGCATGAATGCCTCACACTTCTGAGGGGTCTCCACAAGTACATACTCGATAAACAAGAGAAGGTCGTACAAGCCGTTGCGGAGCGTGACAGGCGCTATAAGAAGACTGAGATCCAACCTCTCTATGCCGCAGGGAACATGGCAAAGATGAAGGTTGTCAAGGAGCATTTTGACAAAGCAGAAAAGCAAGCCGTTCTACGTGCAAAGCGAGACAAAGCAGGACGTGTTGGCGAGCTCGTCAGTGTTGCAGAAGAAATTGTCGTCAACGCAGTGGGCGTCGAGCAACGCGAAATCGACAGCATCATCACCGCCATCCGAGACCTCGATGACAACAACCACGAAGATACACAACTACTCACTCGCGCACACGAGACACTCTCGTGTCTCAAATCTTCATCCAAATCTCTCCTGAGCCTACTGAACAGCATGGAACTCGACCTCAACACTGCTGTGTCTGATGCTGAGCTTGCACAAGCCAGGGCGGAAAACGCAGACGCTTCTCACCTTCAGCAGCTAGAAGCCAACAGGATGGCCGAAGAAAAGAAGTTGAAGGAGGAGTTTGAAAGGAAGGCAAGTGTCTTGGAGCATGACAAGGATGAGATAAATGCGTTGGTGGAAGCGAAGGGTGGGAAAGTTGTTTTGAGCGAGCAAGAGGAGAAGGAGAGGCGGTTGAAAGCTGCTTTGGAAGCGGCGAAGAAGAGGAACGGGCATGCTTAGATGATGATGTTACGAATATGAGGGAGGAAGGCGTTTTTTTTTTCTTTTTTTTTCCGGATTTATGCTTGGAAGTTTAATTAGCTGATAGGATATCCACAATGTTGACTATTTCCTATTTCATAAGTTTTGGTTCTCTTTGAGTAATATGCTTTGCTAGGCACGTGCTAGGCTAGTCATGTATGTTAATAGTGCAGTTGCCTGGAGATGCAGGGATCAGTGCCAAGGCCGATGTCCTCACGAAACTTGGAGGTTTCTAGGTCGACGTCGACTTGCACGCCACTCTTCTACCCCAAAATTTGACTCGCTCGAGTGCTTTACCCTGCTCCGTCTTCGGAATCGCAATCTAAACAAACAACAGTAATTGTTCTTTCGCGCTCGACTCGTCTGCACACTCGAATAGTCGCCGCAACACACACACACACACACACACGCGCAATCACTTCAGCAACCATGGCCGCCCCAAAGCAGGGCGGCTTCAAGATGTCGTTGGCAGGCTTGAAGGGCAAAGTCGGCCTCAAGGCAGGTGCTATGCGGACAGATGTGAAGAAACCGCGGCTCGCAATTCTCGGTGACGACGAGCCTGATGATACGAACAAGCATCAAGAGATCTCAGGATGGGACGCGGCAGAAGGAGGCGCTATTGGCGCTGCTGGAAAGAAAGAAAAGGAGGCACCACGGGTCATACCAACTTTACCCAATCGTAAATGGGGCGAAGAAGCGCGACGGAAACAGCTGGTGAATGCGCCGCATGTGCAAGCTCAGAATGCAGTGCCGGACGTGAACATGCAGCAGGAGCCAGAGATGAAATTTGGGCTCACCATATTGAAAAAAGAAGAGCCGCAAGAGAATGGCGCGGAGGCAGTTGCAGCGCCTTCTGAACCCATGGAAGATATTCAGAAAAATCTCACACAAGAGCAACGCCATGAGAAGAAGGCTCTTGATGCACTTTTGAGTGGAAAGACGGACGACGAAGCACGTATCATCCCTGTGCGCACCGAAGAAGAGGCTCTGCGCGATGACGTTAGCAGAGCACCAGAAGCACCGACTCTTGCAGCGTACGAAGCGACACCTATCGAGGGATTTGGCGCGGCGCTGTTACGAGGCATGGGTTGGAAAGATGGCCAAGCAATAGGCAAAAATGGCGCTATCTCCAAACCGAAGGTATTCAAGCGACGACCTGCACTGCTTGGGATTGGCGCGAAGGCGGATGCTGCACCAGGTGTTGAGCTTGGGGAGTGGGTTGGAAGCAAAGGCAAGGGCAAAGGCAAGGCTGCGCCCCAAAGCTATACTCCACTTACCCTGCGTAACAAAGTTACGGGTGAATTGATTACAGAAGAAGAGTTAAAGGCCAAGATGGAGCAACAGAAACTTGTCAAGGACGAGAAGCCAGCAAAAGAACGGAGAAAATACGACGATGAAGACAATGGCAGGAGACGTGAGAAACGGCGAGATGCAAGAGACAACTGTGATCGAAGGCGCGACGGCGATCATAGCAAAAGGGATCGAGACCGATATGACGACCGAAAAAGGGACCGCGATGACAATCATTACGACAGCGAGCGCCGCAGGGAGAAGCAAAAAGACAAGTACCGAGAAGATGACTACCACGACAGTGAGCGAAGAAGCGAGAAGCGAAAGGATCGAAGCAGACGCGATCGCAGTCGCAGTCCAGATGACGACAGGCGGGGAAAGCGACGGGATCGGTACCGCAGTAGGAGTCGGGATCCTGAAGATGGGCGGAAGCGTAGGAGAGACTGCGATTATGAGTATGAGGATGATTGTAAGCGGAGCTATAGGGATAGGAAGAATTACAGGTAGATCTTTGCAAAAGTATCATCTTGGCATAGTGGGCGTTTGGATAGGTGGGTATATGATGGCACCATTTTTCAATGGGTATTTTTGAATAAATACAAAAGATCCATCTACTTTCGTAGGGGAAAAAAAAGGTCTGACCCAAAACGCCTCGCTATGCATAATATATCATGGTATCATCTGCACATGCTCGATCCTTTTTTTTTTTTTTAGAATTGTATCCTTCTCTTTCTGCCCGTGTACTTGCTCGTAGCCTTGACAACCTTGCCCTGTTTCTCCATCTGTTCCTTCTTCCTCACAATCCACGCTTTGCTTCCCTTCCTGTCCTCTCCCCGCTTCCCACCTCTAATCCTGCGCCTCACATCCTCGACATCCACGCCGTCCATGCCGCGCACCACACCCGTGATATCGCCGCCATCCAATTCGCCACCCCCGACCGTCAAGACAAGATACGTCTTTGCATTCTTCGTCCCCTCATCATCCAGCAACAACCCCGCGCCAAACCCCGCCTTAACAGCAGCCCGACTAACCATGCCCTTCTGCGCCTCATTCTTTGGATAAAACTGACACACCGCCCTACCCCCCCTCTTCAACGCCGCATACAGCCCGCCAAAAAACCTGGCGAGCCTAGCAGCCGGGGCATCCCAATCCTCACTACTCTCTGCCTGACAAAGCCACTGCACCGCACTGATACTAATGGCAGCATCAAACGTGCCTGGGCGAAATGGTATTCCTTGTCCCGCATCGGCTAGTAGTAAGTCGCCTTCGACTTCTTTTTCTAGCGCTACGCCTAGCATTGAGGCGCTGATGTCCAGGCCTATCCATGCGTGAGGGCCGCCGGGCGTGCCTTGGTCTGCGGGCTGCGAGAGGATTTCGCCCGAGAGCCCGGAGCCGCAGCCTATGTCGAGGATGAGGGAGGGGGAGGAGAGGTCGAGGAGGTCGAGGGCGCGGTGGGTCATGGCGGATTGGATGGAGCGGATGCGCGAGGAGGTGGTGTATTTGCGGGATTCGAGGTCGTTGTAGAAGAGATCTGGGGGGCTGGTGGGGTTGGGTCTTGTTAGTTTTTTTGTTGGGTCTTGTTGCTGTTATTGTGGATTTGGGGTTGAAGGCATGCGTACAGGGTGTCTTCTGGTCGAGACATGATTTGGTGTCGTTTTTTTTTCCAACCTTTTTTCTTTCGAAGATTTGTTTCCTTGCAGTAACGTAGTTACACAAACTTGGAATTAGAAAGCTTTTGATTCAGAGAAGATGCGCAATCGTAAGTAGTTGATTGCGTCGCAGCAAAGTCGTAACCGTGGTTTGTTCCTTTCGTTTCCGCAGAGTAATAGGTCGTTAAGCACCCACCACAACCTTTTTGCCCTCGACTAGTTAGTTAGTTAAAACTACCCCACACTTTTTCCCGCGGACATGCCACATCGGTCCCACTATTCGCCGATGACGACGACGAGACCTCGACAAGAGCAGCGCTAAGAAGACACCTATTATCTCGCCTCTAGCATCCCATAACTAACAATCCAGCTCCCTAGAATCGTATCCCTCGCGCGCGCTCTCTGTCTCTCTCTCTCTTTCCCAAAGAACAGAAAAGACACATAGTGAACTAATGTGGATATTACCGCTACTAGGATACATAGGTATCCTACTAGGTTTTGCCTTTTTGACGCTGGCAATAGGTACGTTCTTTTGTTCGCGGGATAAAAATTACTTTACTTTGCGAACATTAAGCTATGCTATGTTTAAGGAAAAGAGAGAGAAGAGAGAAGAAAAAAGCTAACCACGAAACCCACCCAGCATCGGGACTATACTACCTTTCCGAGCTCGTCGAAGAACACACCGTCTTCGCCAAAAAGCTCCTCTACCGCCTCATCTACACCGTAATCACCCTGCAAACCCTCCTCCTTGTCGTCGACGGATTCCCCATGGGTCTAAGCGCCCTCAGCATTGTCTCGCATGCCATCTATGCGCAGAACCTGCGGCGCTTCCCCATCGTAAAGCTCACGGATCCTTTATTCTTGTCATCGTGTGGTATGTATATCATACTTTCTACACAAACACACCGGGAGAAAACATTGAACCAAAAAAAAAAAAAAACTAATTGCTCAAATGTATGATATCATGCAGCTCTCGTAATCGCAAATCACTACCTGTGGTTCCGACATTTCAGCACCCCTCCGCCCCCCCCTTCTCTCCATTCCCCTTCGTACTCGTCGTACCCGTACGCGCCCGACGCAAATATCCCTTCCTTTACAGAAATCGCTTCCTACTTTGGCCTCTGCGTCTGGCTCGTTCCCTTTGCCCTCTTCGTCTCACTGTCTGCCGGCGAAAACGTACTGCCTTCCATGGGCTCCGAATACGCTACTGGCAAAGGATCCAGTTATCTTAGCGCAGGTAAGGTGCCGGATACATTTGGCGGCGGCGGAGCGGTGGCGGGTGGAGGCCGATTGGATGGGAAGGGCAGGGCGAGGAGTGGGACGAATGCGGGAATGGCCAAAGCGGTGGTTACGGGGGTTAGAGAGTGGGTGGGCGAAACGGGTGAGGTCATGGGGTTTTGGAAAGGGGAGCGCACGAGGCCGACTTTCTAGGTGTTGGTTGGTGGGCTAGTACAAAATTTCACGAGTGTATAAATTATCTTTGATTGATGGAAAGATGATTGTGAAGAATATAATGCTGTTCAATAATGGTGTGGGACAAATCAGAGTTATGATCAGGTCCAATCATGATTTGATGCAACAAACTCTAGATTCCAACAAGGGATCAAGCCAAATAACTCATATAGACAGCTCCAATTATCAATCTACAAAAGGACTATATTTATACTACAAGACCAAGCCCTCCAAACTCGAACCCAGATTATAACACTACAACTACAACTACAAACTAACCCAATACTCTACCTGCAGTGCTAGCCTGGCTTCTGTCCCTCGTCTCAACCTTCCTTAGACCTCTACCTGCGACAATCTCTCCAAGCAGCGCTCCTCGATCGTTCGACCCAGGGGCTTTGATAGTCGGCATCGGCGGCGGCGGAGGTGCCGCGCCGCCTGGAGGAGGTGGGGGGCCAGGAGGGGGAGGAGGAGCGCCACTAGATGGCATTGGGGGAGGCGGTGGGATGCCTGGGGGAGGGGAAGCTACAGCAGGGCTTTCAGCGCGGGGAGATTTATTATCCATCGAGGAGAGAGGGCGTGGAGGGGCCATGGTGCCGAAGAGGATGGAGGCGAGTTGCTTGGCGCCGCCTTGGGGAGCGTCGTCATCATCGGATGACGAGTCGTCAGAATCGACGACGGACCAGTCATCATCATCGGCACGGCCGAGGCGGCGGGTAGAGGGTTGGGCAGGTTCGTGGAACGTGGGCGCCGCGGCCTTGTTGGCGTTTTCTTGGGTAAGTCTGTGGAATGGGTTCGTGGAAACCTCACTGGTGTTGCTTGGGGGCGGGGGCGTGGCATTGTTCTCCTGGTTAGTAAGTGCCATCTTTTTCAAGAATGGATTCTTCGTCTCAGTGTCGCCATGAGGGCTCGTCACAGAGGATGGTGGCGTGTTCTGGTGTACTGGCATGGGAGGAGCTGGGGGTGGTGCTGTATCGCGTGGTAGCTCTTGGCTAGTAGTTGGTGTCGTATCCTGGGGAGTAATGTTTTGTGGGCCTTCGTCATCGTCAGATGAATCCTCATCTTCCAAGGCTTCCAGTTGCAACTGCAGTTGTCGTTCGCGTTCGCGGGCAGCTTCAATTTCAGCACGTTGGGCAGCTAGGCGGCTCTCCTGCTCCTTTGCTTCCTTTTGTGCAGCAGCCTTGCGCTTCTTCTCTTCCGCTCTCTTTAGTTTGCCTTGCTGTACTTGTTCTTCAAGAGCTCGAGTTCTGGCGAGCTGAGTCTCGCGTTCTTTGGCCAATTCATCCTCTTGCCTGCGCTCTCCATCCCTATAGGCGAGTTAGTCATGGTTTAGGATTATTTTGAGAAGACGATACGTACTCCAAGCGCCTCGTCTCTGCCTCTTGAGCTTCCTTCTGCTCACGAAGAGCTTGCTCGGCAATCCCGTTATCTGCTCGCTTCGCCTCTGCTTCTGCTTGCCTGACATCATGCTGTGCAACATCTACCTTGTTCTTGCGAGAAGCTGGAGGGGGTGGTGCAGGCTTCTTGCCATTACCTTTGGGTGCCACAGGCGGTGCGATAGAATCCTCTTGCAATCGCCTCTGACGCTCCTCTTCACGGCGAGCATCCTCTTCCTCAGCCTGGCGGAGCTTCTCATCACGCTCCTTTCTTTCTCGTTCAGCCCGTTGCTGGGGTGTTTCGCCTGCCTTGACAGGAGCCTTGATACCAAGAGCGGCCAAACGCTCAGCCATACGTTGTTCAGCTTGCTGTTTGATAAAAGCTGCCCGTTCTTCGGGCGTCTTGTACGAAGAGTAAGAACTGCCAGCAGGTGGAGCCGTTGACGAACGAGCAGTAGGCTCAGCGCTCGTTGAAGGGCTTTGATAGCGCGGAGCAGAACGGTTGTCATCGGATCGCGAGGAAGATCTATAAGTGTCGCGTGACTTTTCTTCTTTGCGGATATGGGATGCCCGGCTGCTTCGTTGAAGGTCAAAAATGAAGTCCTTGACCTCGTCTTCTACTCCCAAAGCCTCTTCCCACCTCCTTCGCTCATGCTCGCTGGTATTGTCGTGACCGCCCTCCTTGAGGCTTGATTCCAGACCCTTGGTGTACTCCCTAACACTGTCTTCGACATCCCGGATCATACGCTCATTGTTTTCTCGTTCAGAGCGAACGCGAGATGTCTCCTTCTCCAAACGTTCTGTTGCTGCTCCACTGTCATCAGCAGCCGGAGCAGGACGGCCAGTCAAGGCCGCAGAGCGTGCTTGCATCATAGCTTTGGCACGAGCTTTCAAGCGATCAGCTTCGGTTACTGCACCACCAGGGCCAGTCCCAACAATCGTGGAAGCAGATCCAGGGTGCGCTTTGGCATCTTTAAGTCTGAACAGTTCCAATTGAGCATCTGCAATTTCGCGCTCAGTCCTACGGACGCTGGAGGCAAGCTCGGGCAGGCGGTCGGTGAGAGCCTGAAGCTGACGCTTGAGTGCGCGACGCTCTGCATCTGAATCCGTAGATCGGAGTGAAGCTTTGGGATGAGCATCAATATCCTCTTGAATACGGCGGATACGACGATAGAGATCCTCGGCGTCACGACGATCCCTACGGTCAAGCGCATCATCTTCATCTGCTGCGTTTTCATCTCGCGTATCCATAGCATCCAGTAGAATCTGCTTCTCTCTGACACTCTTCTTCAATTGCTCAAGGGACATCTCATCGGAGCGCTCAGATGCAGGAGACCCTGGTTGTGCGGGTGAAGGAGAACGACCGCCACCGCCTAGACGATGTCTAGCACTTGATTTGTACCCAATGTTGTCATCGTTATTGCGGAAGACTGTAGCGTCCTTTCGTCCTCCTGCAGCGGGACTTCCTGCTCTAAAAGAGTGCGACTTGAGATAGCTAACGCCTGTTTTCTGGGGTTGAAGAAAAGCACCAGAGTTCTTCCTGTCCTCTGCATCGCCACGGAGCAAATTCTTCATCGCACCGATAGAGTCATTAATGTTACGGGTGGATGGCGGGACCAACTCTGGAGGCAATCGTGCAGGGACTGGATAGCCGTTCAGCTTACGGTAAATCAGATGCATAGCAACTGCAAATTCGTCCAAGTTGAGACGTCCTCGATCGGCAGAGTCGGCAAGTGTCCAAATTCGCTCCAGGTCAGGTTTGGGCAGCCCACTCTGCCCAAAAATTTCAAGTGCCTGCTCTCCGCTAATGTACCCCTTGCTCAATCCATCCCAGGCTTTGAAAGTGTCGTCGTAGAGTTTCTTCTCACCCTTAGTGATAGCCCAGGGAATGGTTGCATTTCCGGTCAGGCCAGCAGTTGTATGGTTGCCACCTTCTCGACCAGTTTGCGGCATCATACGCGCCGCCAACGCTTCGATGTTTGGAAGTCCACTTGCTGGATTGTTCACTAGACCCCATTGTCCAGGCATACCTGTAGGCTGAGCATTGAGAGGAGCCATGCCAGTTTGAGTTGGCATCAAGTTTGAGGCGTAGCCAGTTGGCATGGGAGGCATTGGGGGCCTAGGGCCATTGTATCCTCCGGGGCTTTGACCGAATCCAGTCTGTTGTGGTTGCATGCCCATCTGTGGCTGACTATATCCAGTGGGCTGAGACACGATCGTATTCAAGAGCTGGCTGTTAGAGGGCTGTGGCTGGGGTTGTTGAATGGTTGGAGGCTCGTTGAACTTGGGCGCATTGCTTGCTGGTGCAGAGCGATTTGGCTGATCTTCGACCGCACCGAAGGAGATGATATCAACCATGCTCGAGACCTCATTCTTGACGCGTTCAGGAAGCGCTCCTGGTAGGTCTTTGCCTGTCAATTTCAAGTTGCAAAGGTACATAGCCAGAGCAAACTCAGGAAAGAGAAGCTGGCCAGACTTGGTCGTATCCGACAATGTCCTAAGATCATTAGCTTTCAGTAAAGAAAAAAAGGTATTCATACACGTGCCAAATGTGTGACAGAGCGTCTCCTGGAAGTTTTGATCGCATCAGGAGGTCTCGTGCCTGATCTCCCGATAGTGCCGACTCGCTGCCAACAGCGGACTTGAACAACTGCTCAAACTTGGCCTGGTCCTGGGCTGTAATGAAAGACAACCTTATGTTGGGTATCTTGGTTGTTTTTGCGGGGACTGGCGGGGGCACTGAGGACTGAGAGGAGCTTCCTCGAAACGAGTCGGCGATCTGCGACGAGGTCATGCCCGTGGGCTGCGGTCGTTGCTGTTGGACCGCAGGCTGCTGCTGCTGCTGCTGAAACTGGTTCTGCTGGCCCGGATAGCCCGTGTATTGAGGTTGCTGCTGCTGCTGTGCGAACCCCTGCGGCTGGCCCGGATAGCCAGTGTACTGTGGTTGCATTGGACCACCTCCAAATCCTGTTGGCTGAGGTCCCAATCCACCCTGAAAGCCGCCTGGTTGACCATACCCCTGTTGTTGCTGCTGGCCGTACTGAGGCTGCCCAGGTCGGGCACTATTGCCGCCCCCTAAGTACGAGTTTGAACCAGAGAACATGGCGGGTAAGGTATCTTGGACGATATGGCGTAAGAATTGGCGCGCATGCAGTTGACACTATGCAGAGGTGCACGCGAGTGGTGAGTGGTGCAGAAATGAGGTCGGAGCTCTCTGGCCTGTTGCTTCAAGTGAATCGCGCTAGTCGTCATCTATTAACATTTGAGCTTGGATACCACTTCGTAAGCCACTACGACACAAGAGACCCATCTCGCCCTGCTCCCCACCAACATGTCCAAGGAGCAGAATGGAAAGGCTGCGTCGCGTGCAGGAGCCGAATTCGCAGAGGTAATAATGTCGCCTGACAATGTGCAAACGTAATGTCTGACTGTCGTCGCAGGCGATGAAAGAGCTTCAACGCGGCGAACGGACGGCGCAAGCCCTAGAGGACCATCTTGATTCACTGGAAAAGAAAATTGAAGAGCTACTGGCGCAGGCAGACAAGGCAGAGGCCACGCCACAGCCGCCTGCGGGTTCATCAAGCGAAAAGCCTACACAAGCCGAGCACAACTGATGAGCCCACCTGTACCTAGGGGATGGGCTCATGTTATGCACAATGTTGCCCTGGGTTTTGGGTACAGGAGCTGCTATGACGGTATGTGAATTTCACAAGAAGAGTACGACTTGAGGCAATTGGGGCAGGCTCCTAAATCATCAATGGAGCTTTTGGGTATACTTTGTGTAGCTCAGCATGTGGCTGTCTTCCAATCATCCATCCCTTCCTGTCTGAGCCCTATCCCTTAAACACTTGTTCCAATTGGAAGACCCCGTTGCCGTCTTTTTCGACTACGCCCACCTCGGTGATGATGCCATCAATGAGCTCTGCAGGTGTGACATCAAATGCTGGATTCCACACTCCAATACCATTGGCCGCAATACTCACAGTCTCGACGACTGCAAGATCCAGCGTGATGCCATCGAATCGTGGCCCCTTGACAAGAGTGACCTCTTTGCCAGGTCGCTCTTCGATAACGATGTCGGCTCCCGACTTGGTCTTCAAGTCGATGGTGGTTCGCGGCGCTGCAACCAAAAACTTTACTCCATGATGCTTGGCTAGAATGGCCAAAGAGTAAGTACCGATTTTGTTGGCGGTATCTCCATTTGCAGCCACGCGATCAGCTCCGACAACAATACCAGCAATGTTGTCACTACCTCCTCGCAACCGAAGCAGTGCTGCGGCCATCGAATCAGTAACAAGAGTGGCTGGTATCTTGTCGTGAACTAGCTCAAATGCAGTCAAACGCGACCCTTGGTTGTAAGGCCGTGTCTCTGAGCAGAAAGCATGCTTTAGGTTTCCGTTGGCATGTAGTGATCGGATTACCCCCAGAGCAGTACCGTATCCTGCTGTTGCCAGAGAGCTAAAAAAAATTAGTCGAAGACAATATTAACGCTGAGAAGGACTGCAAACCCGGTATTACAGTGTGTCAACATGCTCACTGGCCCCTTGTTGCCCGCGTCGGTGTTCTTCATGATCCACTCTGCGCCATGCTTTCCAATAGCCTCGTTGTCGCTCACATCATTTATCAACATTTGCTCGGCAGCAGCTACATATGCTTCCCTGACCGATTCACCAGTTGCACCTTGTTTGGAGGCAGCGTTTTGCGTAATGCTTCGCAGTTTCCCCGCAGCATCTGCCAAGTTCACTGCAGTAGGGCGGCTGGTGACCAGATAGTCCAACTTTTCCGTGATGAATATCTGAACTTCTTCAGGGATAGATGAGAGCTTCATGTTTGTCAACTCGACAGCCAAAGCCAAGGCGGCAACAATAGCAATTGCAGGGGCGCCTCTAGTTCGCATCTCCTTGATAGCGTGCCATGCATCTGTGCTTGAGTAAACATGGTCGTACTCCTCAGCGTGGGGTAATTTCAACTGATCGAGAATGTCGAGTTGACCTCGCTCATACTTGATTGCCTGGAGCACCATTTTTGGCTGAAATGGCCGTTGGGCAGGAATTTCGAGGCTGAGCAGAAAAATTCCAAGATGGTGAGGGCGCCAGGTGATGCAATAATTCGTGCCCAATAATAACTTGGTAGGGTTGATGACATAAGCATAACTACTAGCCAGATATAGATAGGCATCATGGTAAGTAAATTTAGGGATGTGGCTCTCTACTACCTACTACCTACACGCAAAGTTATTTGAAAAAGGGTGCTGTGTATCATCACGCGGAGCACATAATAGGGGACAAATGCCCTGTACAGCGAGTAGCATCTGAGCAACAAGATTGCTGCTGTTGACGGCTCAGCCACGCATCAAGCCTGAACCTTTGTTAGTAGTTACTAATGCGGGCTCAGCGTCAATACGTAGTAGTTCATGACGAGCGCTCTCCCCATGACCCTCTCAGCTGTGCTTCACCTCTCAATTGTCGATTAGTTGATTACCTAGCAGTGAACTCATAGACGCGCAGTCGACTGCTTCCAACTGCCATCCAATCTTGCGCCGTTTTCGGACACACGCCCGCTGCCCAAGTCAAGCCATTCGTGGAGAAAGGGACCCACTTGTACATTCTTCAAAACACGCCCAAGTGAGTACATATCATCACTCATCACTCCCAGTCTGCGAAACACCACGCCTGCACATGCACATGCGCGCCCTGCAACCAACCGTGCCAGTCTGCGGCGATTTCTAGACCCTGTGCCAGTCGCGCTGTTGGTGATTGGAACCTTGGAACCCTTTCTTTGGCCCACCGACCTCTAGACCCTTTGCCACTCTCCAAACAGCCCCGCGCCTGTCACATCTGTATATAGCAATGGCTCCCAGACTGCTGCGCTCCAAGTCGAGTCTTGCTCAGAGCACGGGTGTCATGGCTTCGCAAGAAGAGCCCATCCAGCCCTCGTACCGCGCCTACGGTACTTTCGCCTCGCAAAGACACCAACGTCGGCACTCGTGGCACACGAAACCTTGCTTGCAAGAAGCCGAAAACTTTCATTTGCTGGTAGGCTGCACAAGATAAAAATAACATGCCCCATGCACGCTGACTGGTCCGTAGCTGCGCAACTTCCTCACCGACCTCAATTGCAGAATTGAATTCTTGGAGTCGTATGGCTCTCTCAAGTACGACGCCGGCGTAGAGTACGCCTGGACCACCCTCATCAATGTTCGCGACTCTTGCTCAAAGATTTCTGATGGCGCCCTCGAAGCGGGCCGCCGCCGTGCTGCCGTCTTTGTCGAGACCCTCGAGGAGCGCTACAAAGATGCTCTCGAGCGCAAGGAGACTTTGGGCGAAAAGGTGCTGGAGGGCATCATCCTCATGGACTCGTATCTCACCGAGTTCGAGACTGGTGCATATGCTCTCACAGATGCCTCCATCAGCACATATGCACACGAAATGTACGAAGAAGGCCGCCGCAAGATGGATGAAGGTCTCGAGATTGCCAAAGGTGTCGTAGACCATGGTATCGGCAAAGCACGCCGCGCCCGCGAAACCATTGAACTCACCATCGAGCATGCTGTCCAACGAGCCTTGGCCCGTGCCAAAGAACACGGCTTGATTCACTACGAGGACCTGCCCGAGCCCTGGCGTGTGAACCCTCATATTCTCAAGGGCTATCGTTTCTCTGAAGGCAAGTGGGCATGTGTCCGCTCAATCGTGGGCGTCCACAACGAATTCATCAACATCTGGACCCACCTCCTGGGCTTCATCATGGTCCTTGCCCTCGC
Source organism: Shiraia bambusicola (assembly GCA_028220655.1). Lineage (NCBI taxonomy): Eukaryota > Fungi > Ascomycota > Dothideomycetes > Pleosporales > Shiraiaceae > Shiraia > Shiraia bambusicola. The sequence continues at coordinate 1,158,428 of SSBG01000001.1, read as the reverse complement.
CTTTTACTTTTATCCTTCGTCGCATAATTTCAGCATGTCCACCAAAGCCGACATTTTCATTGCTGCTGTCTTCTTCTTCGCAGCATGCAAGTGCCTCGTCTGTAGCACCATCTGGCACACGATGAATTCCATCTCTCACCAGACCCTGTTGGAGCGTTTTGCATGTGTTGATTATACCGGCATTTCCCTCTTGGTCGCTGCGTCCATCATGACTACCGAGTATGCCGCATTCTACTGTGAGCCACTATCTCGATGGTCGTACATGCTCCTGACTGCTGGTCTGGGCATTGGCGGTGTCATTCTTCCATGGCACCCGACTTTCAATCGTGCCGACATGGCCTGGCTTCGCGTCCTTTTCTATGTTTCTCTCGCCACAACTGGCTTTTTACCTTTTGGCCAACTTGCCTACGCACGCGGCATCGAATGGGCCCAGTATTTTTACGCACCAATCACCAAGAGTCTGCTTATTTACATAACCGGCGCATTCTTGTACGCATCAAAGGTGCCAGAGAGGTGGTGCCCTGGCTGGTTTGATTATGTTGGCTGCAGCCACAACATTTGGCACGTCGCCGTCCTTGGAGGAATCTTTTGTCATTATCTTGCTATGCAAAGCATGTTTTCAAGCGCGCTTACTCGTGCTCAGACGAGTTGTTCGATTTATTAGGATCGGTTAGGTATGTCGATACGAGGACGGGCCTGCATCTATAGAGGAGGAAGCATAGCATTTGTTGCATAGGGGACGGCGTCTTATAGATACCTAATTAGATAGTGTAGTTGGCCAAGGCTGCCGAAAGCTCAATGAATGGCAACACTCGTTCAAGCAAAGCGGGTCTGAGTCTACGATGGATGATGTCCTTGACTCCTTGCTGATGCTACACACCAGACTGCAAAGGTGGAGCTCTCCCGATGAACTCCGCAAGTTGTGGAAGCAACTTCGGCTGACTCGCGCTAAGCCTGATCCCTGTCGATCTTTTGTCAGGAGGAGTTACGGGGAGGAAATGAACACCTGGCGCAACTGTACCAAGTGTCATATATGTACATTTGGCCGGATGCAGCTATTAGTATTCCAAGCGACAGTGTAGTGCATTTGATATGCTTGTAGATTCAGAGTATAGAATTGTCCAAGGTGTGAATTGCAAAACCATGGCTTCATATAGCCTAAGCGTGGTTCCAAGGTTGACCAAAGAAACAAATCAAATACAGTGCGTCCATGTACTCGACACGCGATCCTTTCAACCTCCGCAGCAAAGCATCGCTAGCAGCACCTACCGCCTTCTCCATTCTCCAGACTGCCGCCACCAAATCCCTGCAACATTCTGCCCAAGCCCTCGAAACCACGCGCCAAGCGGTAGAGGCCACGAAGCAGGTGATACAGGACACCGATATGTCCTTCGCCGTCCCGCGCAACGTCCCCAGCCTCGAATCCGCACAGCGCCGCTTTGAGGATAATGTCTGGAGCAAGTTTTCCGGGAACGAGAAGGGTTTGCCAATGTACAAGGACAAGCCTTCAGGGAAGAGCTATGGGTATGGTGTACGCAGTGGTAGGAGAGGCTTCATGAGGAGCAGGAGGGGCATAGGACTGGCCGCATTTGTCTTGCTCGCTCTGGTGTATTGGTTTGGGTGGTCAAGTAGACCAGCAGATGTGGATTCAGCGGGTGGAAGTAAAGAGAAGACGAGCTGGGCCAGCCTCGTTGGTGGTGGCGCAGGCGGCAAGAAGAAGAGCAAAATAGACTGGAAAAGGAGGAGAGAAGATGTCAAGAATGCCTTCTTGCTGAGCTGGAAAGCGTATGAAAAGCATGGTTGGGGTTACGACGAATACCATCCCGTGTCACGCAACGGGCGTTACATGGCACAGCCAAACGGCATGGGCTGGATCATCGTCGACGCTCTCGACACCCTCATGCTCATGAACCTCACCCAGGAGCTCAAACACGCGCGTGAATGGATTTCCACGACCCTCGATTACAACAAAGACCAAGATGTAAACACATTTGAAACTACAATTCGCATGTTGGGTGGTCTTCTCTCGGCGCACTACCTGCAGGAAACTCTGCCAGGACTCAAGCCTGACAATCAGAAGGAGGAGGATCTATTCCTCGAGAAGGCAGATGATTTAGCAGATCGCCTCATAGGCGCATATGAATCACCTTCTGGTGTTCCATGGGCCAGCATCATCTTGAAGAGCGGCAAAGGAGAAGCATCCCATGCTGACGGAGGTGCATCCTCAACCGCAGAAGCCACGACCCTTCAGCTCGAAATGAAGTATCTTGCCTATCTGACTGGCGAAGGTCACTACTGGGAAAAGGCCGAGAAAGTCATGGAAGTAGTTGACAACAACGGTGCCAAAGACGGCCTCCTCCCCATCTTCATCTACGCCGATCGAGGCATCTTCCGCGGCAATGAAATCCGCCTGGGAAGCCGAGGAGATAGCTACTACGAATACCTCATCAAACAATACCTCCAAACCGGCGAAAAAATCTACCTCGACATGTGGGAAGAATCCCTCGCCGGCGTGAAAAAACACCTCGTCACCTACACCAAAACCTCGCACTTTACCGTCCTCGCCGAACGACCAGATGGCATCGCAGGCCCCCTCGTCCCCAAAATGGACCACCTAGTCTGCTTCTACCCAGGCACCCTTGCCCTCGCCACAACCCGCGGCCAAACCCTGTCCCAAGCACGCAAGTCCCCCGACTGGGGCCCAAAGCAAGAAGAAGACATGCTTCTAGCCCGCGAACTCACAAAAACATGCGTGGCAATGTACCGCGTCACCACCACGGGCCTCGCCCCGGAAATCGCCCACTTTGTCCTCGACGACCCCCCCAAAATGTACCATGCCCAAATCCTCCCTTCCCAATCTGACATGAATCGCGACACCCCAGAGGGCGAAGGCTGGAAAGCGGATTTCAATATTAAGCCGGGCGATGTGCATAACCTGCAGCGGCCAGAGACTGTGGAATCGCTGTTTTACATGTGGCGCATTACAGGCGACGAAGTGTACCGCGAGTGGGGCTGGGAAATGTTTGAGGCGTTTGTCAAGTATACAATGGTTGAGAATGGAGGTGGCTTTTCGTCGGTTGGGGATGTCATGCGTGATCCGCCGCCGCCGAGGGATAATATGGAGAGTTTTTGGTTGGTAAGTTTTTTTTTTCTTCTTTTTTTTCCCTTACTTCTCTCCCTTTCTCTCTTCCCATATCGTACAAGTGTGTGCAAATGCTAATATCCCTCATTAGGCTGAAACACTCAAGTACTTTTACCTCCTATTTGGCCCAGACGATGTCTTGCCCCTCGACCAAATCGTCTTCAATACAGAAGCTCATCCCTTTCCACACTTTGACCCGGCCAAGAAACGCTTCAAGACTGGGTGGCAGCGCAAACCGCGCAATAAACAGGGCGACATCGTCGCGCCATCTGGCGAGGCAAAGGACAAGGTCGACGAGGTTGGGCACAAGGCTGCTGCAGGACATGATTAAAGGCATGTCGACGCTGCTTCATTTTTATAGCATTTTAGCGGCGTTGAGAATCGCTTTGGGTAGCAAGGGGTTAGGGGCATTCGAGTGCTGCTGGAAGAAGAAAGGAGAGAAAGCATGGTTATATATTGTATATATAAAGCAAGAATCATAAGTTCGCAAATGGTGCATTAACTCCTTGCTATGCCAGGTCGTGGTATATACTGTGAAAAGTCATGTCGCACATTAGTCGTGGAAAATGGACTGCTCATAAGGACAGAGCGATGTCTCGTTCCAGCGAGTCTTCTTGTTGCTGTGGCTGTCTAGAGTTCCATAGCAGAAAAGCGTAGCGGAATATTTGTTTGCTCAGTCCAGACGTAATAGTGTAGGGATGGTGCTCAACCCAGTTTTCCGGAGTTGAGATCTTCGTTCTCGGCGCCGATTCGTGGCGGGCTTTTTGATTGGGAGGTCTTGGGTCGATAGGGAGACACACTGCGTCTGATCAAAACGTTTAGTACCTTAAGTCTCTCAGGCCTGTGTTGATGCATTCTTACGATCGCCTTCTCTCGCCTTCTCTCTTCCTTTCCTCGATGATGTTCAACATAACCTTCCTTCCATCCTTGGCCTTAACATGTGTATCCCTCATGCTCATGCTGATCTTCTTTGATGAATCAGCCTGCAGCAATCTCTTCAGTAGTAAATGCTTCATAAGCACACATACAAACACTCCGCAATCGCTTCCATTTTCTTGTTGTGGTGAATCCATCATCGGTATGTACCTCAGCCTTTTGCCCAGCAATTGCTCCAACTTCATTGTGGTTGATCGCGCTTCCCGATCGTTCGCATTGTTCAGGCTGTCATAATGAAATGATACGCCATCGATGATGGACACGAGGAGAAGTGACCAATGTGACCCTCCTTCTGCTTGAGTGACATCCATATTGTCGTTTATAGGGAGAAAGACGTGTGTGGTCGAGGTGAAATTCGGCAGTGCTTCTTTGAGACTGAGTGGATCAGGGGTGGTCATGAGCATAAAGGCCATGGAGGGGCGGAGGAGGACGATGGAGGCCTTAGGGAAAGCGGTGAGTTCTTCGCGCTCTAGGTATCTGTGACAGTTAGTCAAGCAGAAGCAAATGGGACGGAGGTGAAACCAACTCTTGCCAAAATGCGATCGCCTAGGTATAGGTGTTAGTTGTAGTGGTTTAAAAGACTGGAACATGTTTACATACATTGTCAGTGAGCCAGTCGTTTTTGATACTGTCGATGTCTTCTCTGAGTACTGCTTCGAATCAGTCCCCTTCATCGTGTGTGCATATAGTGCATAAGCGAGAATACAAGGGCAGCGCATACTCACACCTCACATCATGGTCTACGGTAGTTAGTCTTTGCCAACTCAATACAATGGCGTCCCATACGACTCACATGAAAGGTAGGCATCCTCTGATTTCAAATTATCTCCCAGATGCCGCCTTGCACCATTCATTAAGCGTGACAAAGAACCTGTCATGTTGCTCACTGTGTCGCCGCCTGTGTAGTGTCTTGTGGTGGGTTGGTGGGGTTATGAGAAGTTATGTCGTGAGCGGGTGCCAGTGTGTCCACTCTTGACTTCTCCTGTGGTTGCTTAGATACTACCTCGTCTCTAGCGGGGAAGGAGTTGCGTCGTGTTTCGTGCAAGGCGGCGATAGGCAGAAACTGTGCAGAAAGTTCCGTGCAAGGAGTATGCATGTAAGAAATGGTCGCACGTCTGCCTTGTTCGAACACACTCGCAGTGCGCAGGGCAGATCGTACTTTACGAAGCCGCGGGGATGACGTAGACACGCTTTCCCGATTGGTCAATAGGAAGGGATGATCTGGTGTTGCAAAATCCGTGGATGCGAAACAAACACTCGTAGATTAAAGATTTCGTACCAGAGAGGCCTCCGTACTGGTTATAGGATAAAGTCATAGTGGTGCTTCTTTGGCGCGGCATTATTTTTCTTCTCTGCTGATCCCTGCATAAATAGGCCCTTTTCATTCAGTAACTAATACCTATCCGATCATCCGGATATAGAGTTCACTCTTATCCCCCGGCCAGCAAGACATGTGATGATGTATGTATGTGATCAAACTTTTGTCAACAGTCATGGCAATCATTCTGTCCTGCCAAACGGGATTGGATTTTATCTACTCTCTTGAGTGACTTCTATCAAACCCAGCACATCAAAACTCCATACGCTCGTCAATTGGGGGGGGGGGGCGGTTTTTTGCTGCTAACGCCTCGTATCGCAATTGTGCTATATAGTCGCAGAGGTGCCGATCGTGACTCTGAAGATTTATGGCAGTTGTCCTACACTGTGAGCCTCTCCATTTGATGGTGCCTTGCTGAATTGCTCTGGTTTCTCGACTTTGAATAGCCAGCCATGCTTATCCTCGATCTTGCCTTGCTGTATGCCCTTGAGAGTGCTGAGTAGTTTGACACAGGCTGGACCTGGTTCCTTTGCGGCAGCTGAATATGTGAATTTATCACCCTTGGACTCCATGGTGATCGATTTGATGGGTACAAGCGCAGCAGCGGTTCCAGCAGCCAAGACCTCATCAAAATCCTTGATCTCAGCGTATGGAATCTATCCAGTGTCAATACCTTCCATGGTGTACACATACATGTTCGAGCATACCTCTCGTGACTCAGTCTCCCAGCCAAACGACTCGGCGATTCTGAGAATGCTGTCCCCAGTAACGCTCTGAATGATGTTCTTACTGCTGGACGCAACAAGCCTAATCTTGTCACCATCCCGTTTCACACCAATAAATGCTGAGGTTGAGAACTCGTCTACTACGCTCCGAGTCTTACTATCCAAATGGAGCGTAATACCGTATCCTGACTTGTAGGCCTTTTCGCTGTGTCGTAGAACTGGAGCATAATTGCCACCAACCTTCGCTGATCCAGTACCCTCGGGCGCTGCACGGTCAAAGTCCTCAAGAACTAATGCATCTACGGGGGCAGTTCCGTGATAGACGCCTGTAGGAATACAGTAGACCACAAAGGTATACTCCTGGGGCGGGTTGAGTCCCAACTGTGCTGAGCTGCCAAAAAGAAGGGGTCGAACATACATAGCCCCACCAGTTTCATGGGGCGGAACGAATGCTGCATTCATGCCTACTGCTAGACTGCAGCAAGCAATAAAGTGGTCTGACGGTACCTCTGGGATCGAAATAAAAGATGCAGAATGTTGCATTCTCTCGGCATTCTTGTTTGGTCGGAAAATGTTGATTGTGTTGTTGGGTGAGCGAAAAGCCTTCATTCCCTCGTAGCACTGCATGCCATAATTCAAACCCGGTGCCATACCGTGAATACGCAGGTAGGGATCCTCTACGAAAACAGGAGATGTCCACTTTCCAGTTTCGACGGCATAATGTGACTCTACATGACCAGCGACTATTATGGAGTGTCAGCATTCCCTCATTTAGCTGCGGCACCTAAGCCATGTGCCCACATCGAGTTTCGACTCCCTATGTGCAAGTTTTCCGGATTTATTCCTGGAATAGCAGAAATTGAAACAAGTCACTGGGCGACTGACCTTCTCGAATCTTGAAGCCCATATTGGCCCAGTCTGTCAGAAAGTGGTCAATACCGCTCTGAATTGAGGTCTGTACATTGAGCGTCACTCAATTGCAAATCAGACATACCAATAGTATTGACGGGAGGAGGGGGATAGTCTGTCATTGTTAATTTGTTGTGGTGGTGTAGGCAGTCGGGTAATTATGAGAGATGCAAAATAATCTTGACAGAATGGATGAATGTTTACATAGTAGGCCCTTGGGGAAGCTGCGCTACGATATCGGAGACGTAAGCAACGAGGATACCATACCGTACGGAGTAATTATAAGCTCGCCATATAGTCTAGCGGCCGCAGTACCACCGACTGGCTGCGTTGAAGGATATTTGGTGTGCTTACTAAATGCTGCTCCGTAGTAATTGTATATAAGACTATTACAGAACGTGCAGGCTGTATTGTAATTTGTTATCAAGGACATGTTCGACTCGCTTAATTTATTGGGACTAGCGTGTATGCCATCGATTGCATCACATAAAATGATGGTGTCCATACATAGTATGGCTAGATGTGTCGTGTCTTGGCATAACTAATTAACTCACATGTCCAGCGCAACCTCAATATTCCACAGCTAGCTTATCACACTGATTTCCATTTTCTAGTGTTGACAGCATACTTGATCTTCCAACATGGTGCGCGTGAGCGGTGTCAAAGGCCGCTTCGTCGTGCTTGCCTTGCTTATATTCCTCTTTGTCTCGTTCCTCTTGTATCAAGAACCTTTCGGACAGTTGTCAACAATAAGGCGCGACACGCAACAACAAAGTAAGCCGAATAGCGCGGTGTTGACGGGCCATGCCATTGCGCCAAAGTTAGGCAATGAGACAATAAAGTATGTTTACATTTGCATCTCGGGCATGGAGCTTCTCTGACAGTGAAATAGGGCAGAACTCGGCCGCGCCGCCTGGAAAGTCCTGCATACAACTTTTGCTCGCTTTCCTGAGAAGCCTACAGAAGAGGAGAAGGAAGCACTACGGTCATATGTACATTTGTTCCAAAGACTTTATCCCTGGTATATTCGCGCCACCAACGCTGCAGCTGAGGCCTAATCAAGCTAATGATGTTTGCAGTGGAGAATGCGCAGAACACTTTGGTCTAGTGCTCGCCAAATATCCCCCTCAGGTATCATCACGGACTGCTGCAGCCATGTGGGGCTGCTTTGTACACAATGTCGTGAACAAGAGGCTCAAGAAGCCAGAGTTTGACTGCAAGGACATTGGAGACGCATATGACTGCGGATGTGGAGACGAGGAGCCGGGGGCTTCGGGTGAAGAAACACTTGCATGATGCCCCAGCATGGTAAGCACTATTAGAGGGTAAGGAAGATCACCGCTAGAGGGGCACGGGGGATAGGTACAGCCCTCACATGGCGGCGAATATTGGCGTATTCGAGAATCGAGAGAGCGACATGTGTGTTCTACGAACGGGAGGCTGCAGTGCTGCGGCCAGAAGCGCCGTACTAGCGCCTGAGTTGGTTGGCGTAGCAGACTTTGGGTGAAGATGTCAATATTGTCCTCTGAGACATAGCCAACTTGCTGCGAGCATGAGCCGTGTTTGCAATTGCATGCGATCACAGGCCTGGTATAGATACCTTGGCTTAATCCGCAGCTGACGACGAGTAGGGTTGCGACTAGGTCAAGTTGCAAGACAATGGTCGTTATTAGGGTCCTTTGCGGCCCCCCGGCTGACATACTATGCGATCATACGCGTTCGTGGACTTGGAGGAGGTGGTGGGTGGACTTGAGATTCAACAGGAGCTCACGCGGTCAGGCTCTAATAGGAACAGCCCTTGGAGATGCCACCACGCGACAAGATGTGTGCGAGACAAGCTTGCTTTAGGTATCCCTCCACAATGATGAAACGTTTCGGCGACGGCGTACTCGTCAACTTGCGACCCCGCCAATTTTTCCAGATTATGCTCAAAGTGATGACATGTCGTTGTATAGTTGATAACAATACAAGTCGCCGCCGAGTCTGCGTATGTACAAAGCAGGTGGTTGGAAGAAGCGCTGCTCTGGCCAGCAAACGCAACCCCATGAGTTCCCTTTGAAGGTTCAGTTCCCTTACCGTTCCCCGGGCAGCAGGGCAGGCGTAAGTGGCTTGCTTTTGGGCGCGTGATGGGCGGGTGGGCGTTCTGTCGGACGCTATTCTTGGGGTTTCCAGGGGGCTACTTTCATCCATTGGACTCTGCTCTTACGCGCTACTGTCCCTCACTAGCCCCCTTTGGGACTAATCTGTTGTCAAGCAGTCTCGGATTGTGTATACCTATGCTTGAGCACCCCTCTACTTCTTCACCGACCCTCTGCATGCGCCAGCGAATACACCGCTGTATACTCCGTACACCGCTACTTTCACTGATTCCCAGTCTGCGCCGGCTCTTTCACCATGGTCTCTTTCTCTTGTGTACGTTGTTGCTGCCCATTAACTAAGCGTTGGGCTGGGTCGCAGAAAGCACCCATACCCCCCTCCCTCCCTGGACTCGCAACGGACGCTGACCATGACTTCAGGAGGGGTGTGGCGATGTCCTCACCAAAAAGAAGCTAGACTCTCATCGCAACCAATGCTATGGAGCGACTTTCACTTGCTTGGGTTCGTCTCGAAGAACGGGGTACATCTGCGAACTGCACTGACTGACTGACTGACTCCAGACTGCATGGTGCATTTCCCTGGAACGTCTTATAAAGCCCATACGGTATGTGCCTCCAAGCATCCACTTTTTTGTCCTTTGGCATCTGTCGACTGGTGTGTTATCCAACACCAAGAATTGCCAAAATTATATATATATATATATATATATTTGCGCGATCCTGTCGTGTCGGAAAATTTCCTAGCGTCGTGCACGAACACAACTGACAATTCTACCCAGTCATGCATCACAGAAGACCAAAAGTACCAAGGCAAGCTCTACAAGGACAAGAAGCCCAAGGGCCAGCACCAAAAGAAAGATAGCGCTCGAGAGGAATACTCGCAAGCCCTCACGCCTCACAATGCATATGTCGAGGATGTGCCTGAAGCAGACAATGCCGTCGCCCTGGTCGATGCGCCGCCCCGTGCTCCAACTCCACCACCGGCCGCACACTCGTTGGGCTATCACGAGCAAGCTGCGCTCCCCAATGTTAACGTGTTCGATTTCCTCGAGGCCTCGGAGACACCTAATCCAGCCCGCACGCAAGCGCCCGTAGATGAATCGCGCATGATCGAAGACAGAGAGCCACCAGCGTACGAAGAGGTTTACACGCCAGCAATTTCAGATGTCATGAAATTCCAGGTTGCCGATCAGGACGAGGTTTTCGCACGGACTGGTTTCACTTATGGTGAGGAGCCTATCCGGCCTTCCAAAGAGCGCTTTGACTCGTACCAAACCCCCGCACCCAAGCCGAAACACTCAAGGACCAAGTCCCGCGATACAGATGTCGAGACAACATCCAAGAAGACGGATCGCAAAAGGAAGCGCAACTCACCTGCTGAGCTTGACTTGTCGCTGGTCCGTGCTCAAGAGGAAAGGGATGTGACCATGGCCGATCCGCCGCCAATGCTTCACTCAGGTCTTACAGGAGGACTCAATCGGCTACTTGCTCGACCAGAATTCCCGCCCTCGCCAGAAGACTCTGGTGATTATGCTAATTCGCCACTCAGCCCTATGAAGCGTGCCAAGCAAGGCAAGTCAAGTGCCTTGCTGCGCGCACAGCGGGAATGGGAAGTGCAAGAGCAAAAGGAGCGCAAAGCAGAGATCAAAGAGGCGCGAGCCCGTGAGGAGAAGGAAAAGAAGGGAAAGAAGGAAAAAGAAAGGGGCCGTGAACGCGATCGAAAGGACCGCAAAACTAGCACAGCGCTGATCAAGGTCAGGCCCAAGAAAAGGCGGGACGAGTCTACGAAAGAAAGCCGCAGGATTCGTCGCCGACAGTATTCTTCTTCTGTTTCGCCTGGCCCACGCGATCGCAAGGCTTTGAAGGCAATCGAGTATAGTCGCTCGGGGTCGCGATCGCGATCTCCTGATGGCAATGGTCAACTCATTGTGCGACCCAACGGCGATGCCGCACCCGTAAAGGGAGAGATGGATTCGCGTGCTGATCTTTTCATGTCTTTCATCACCAAAGGCCCGGATTCTGAACGTGGCATGAGCGTCAACAAGGCTCTGAAGAGGTATCACCGTGAACGCTGCGAACGTTGGGATCGCGAACACTCAAAGGCTGAGGAGGAGAAGGAACTTTGGAAGAATCTGCGATTGAAACGGAATGATCGCGGCGAAGTTGTTCTCTTCTATGCCCCACCAGAATCATCCTGACTAGACGGGGACCTTGACATGATCATCAGGATGAGGGCTTGGAGCTGCAGTGACCCCTCGCCCAGCCAGGAGTTGCATGACATAGATGGGCTTTGAGGCAAAGGCATGAGTGGTGGTTGCTTTGTTGTTTTGATGGTATATTCTTGTTGGTAACAGATTTCTTCCTTGTTGGTTGATACCCGACTTGTTGTCAACAATTTCCTCGGGTGGGCTTGGTGTGCATGTTTTTGTACATGGTTGCGCTCTATCTTCTTTCTCTTCATACCCTGCATGGCTCAGCATGTTTGGCCTAGGTGTGTATTGTAACGGCCTATAGTTTTTGTTTTGCGTCTGGTATCTTTTGGCCAGACAGCCTTAGCCTAATGCTCTGGGCTGGACCCGTTTCCGTCCCTTGGCGCAGGGAAGTAAGAATATGATTTGTTTTGTATCTGTTGTAACTTGTGAGTCTGACTCAAGGCTGCATTGTGTGTGTGTGTGCGTGTGTGTGCGTGTGTGTCACTGTCAGACCAGGCGAGTGCTCACTGCTCAGTCGCAGAGCCGCATCAACAACAATAATGGGCGGATGTACAGCAAGTGAGGCGGCCTAGGTTGGAGCGCAACGCGTCGTTGTACTCGGTAGTCTGATTATCTGCTACTGCAACTTGTAGCGCAGGGGCGGCTTCCTGCTTATGAGGTAGGTTTTTTGTTGGGGATAGCTTCGATGACGATGCACGGCCACCACCAAAGGGCCAAGGCACAACGCAAGGCTTCTTTGTCGACTTCGGCTGTGGAGGTAATGGTCAATTATGCTCACTGCTGATCTGGGGGAACGCATCCTGCACCTACTTGGGTGTTGCAGAATGACCCGCTTTGTTCGATTGCATTTGGCACATTCTAGCAGCGGTTGTACAGCAGGCTTAGACGAGGACGAGGCCATTGTCGAGTCGTTGATGGCCAATATAGCAACTAATTACTAGTTAATACGAAGTGGCCGAGGCGCACATGCGTCTGACCTCAAAGAACGGGCAGATGCAGGACAGACAGCTTGTGTAGATACGTAGTAGGTACCTATTACTCGCTGTCCATTCCCCCAGTCCTCCAGAATAACTAGTTAGTTGCCCTTTTCCCAAACTCTATTAACTAGCTAACTACTACGTATGCTATCATGCCGTTGACCCGGAGACTAACCAAGTAATTACAGCCATCTATGTATTGACTAATCAGGTAATCAGGTAGGTGGATAGGTACGGAGTATTAGTAGGTAGGTAGCCTCGAGAGCTGTACTATGTACTACACTTCACAGCCACAATGAGGCGAAGTCTTCCAGAAGCCTGCTTCTTTCGACCTCGCGTACATCTTGTAACCATGCACATCTCTACCGAGCAGTCATGGCTTATTCGACATTTCAACTCTTTACTAATTAATTACTATTTAGGTACAACAACAACGGGGCTACGGGAAGAGCAGCAGAGGCATTCACTTCCTGCAAGCACGCCTGCATAGCCACCCAAAGCGCTGACCGGTCCTTAAGCTATGAATTATGTCTAGGACGCTACCGCTTGATCAGGTGAACGGCCATGTCCAGGTGGTGGCCAATCAACACCTGGCCTCATCTACGGCCGTCGACTCAGCACTCTTGAGCCCTACGGCATTGACAAGTCCCATTCTGTAATGGATTAATCATATGGCAGAACGTGATAACGCTGTCAAGAGAGATTCGTCAATCGGCCTGCTCAGTGCTCACCTAGTTATGGTGCAGAGCGGCCATGCTTGGACTGTCAGCCGCATGCTTCCATGTTCTCTTCCAAGGCTGGGTCACAAGAAAAGTATAACACTTCAGCCTGGGACACCCATTCATCGCTCATACTTGCCTTACGCCGCCTTTCTTTGGTCCCGCAACACTTTCCTCGGTACGATTGTCGACGTTGATGATACCCCCTACAAGGGGTTGCTTTTAGACATACTTCATCACTACATCTGTATATTGTCTCCAACTTCTTGAATATAGCCTTGTGCAAGTTTTGCATCGCCTGACCAACCATGTCTCAACCCAACTACATGAACTCGCCAGTGGAAGGCTGGCAAGACCTTGTTGCATGGGATGGGGATGATGATATGTTCGATCCCATGTTTGATGGTGACACTGGTTTCCTGCACTTGCAAGGCAATCGCTTCTTGCAAGACTACCCCCTATCTGAGAGCATCACCTCCGAACAGCCTTATATGGTCTCTGCGCCTCCCTCAGTCATCGATGATCCACCATCGCTTGCCTTCACCGTCTCAGCCCCGCCTTCGATTCTGGATGGCCCATCTTCGTATGATCAAGTCTATGGCACTTCCCCGTCTCGGAATACTCGCAACACTTCACCGCTGATAGGGTCTGGGGATGCCCGTTACTTTGGTTCTTTTGATGCCTGTGACAATGGTCTCCCTACGTCGTCTTACCGTCAAGAGTCGCCAATCCTTGATACCAGATATGATCGTATCGTCGCGAGCCCTGTTCAATCTTTGGGTACCAGTCCAGAAACTGTCTTCAACCCCTACCTGGCAGGGTCTTCACACTCCTTCAGCAGACTTGATGTCAGGGCTTCTCAGGTCTTGAGCGCTGGTACCTGGGTAGAACAACCCCAGATCATTGCACCGATTGCCGAGGCCGATGAATGCTACACTGGAGCAGCGCCTATCGCCATTCCACATCTTCATACACAGAGCTTCCGTGGCTCATTCACCTCTTGTCCAAGTTCAGACACCCAAGAGCACTACAGCCGTAGCAGGCCGGTCACTATCCCACAATCCATCCGCCAGCCAGCGAACTTCAACCAACGAGCGGTTCCCGTACTGTCTGTATCTCCCATCGCACGCCGGCCTCGTAGTGCCACACTTTCAAGGAGCTATTCTCGCACCGAATCGCGGCGTAAGCTAGGTTCGGCATCACCCACAACAGATAACTTCGGATGGGTTTCCTATCACTTGAATACTCACACCAACCGTCTTACGCCAACAAGCACGGACGGTCTCCAGGGTCGCGTGCTGCGTGGACGCAAAAAAGGACTCACGGCGGAACAACGAGCACAAGCAGCTTTGATGCGAATCATCGGCGCTTGTTCGAACTGCCAACGTCGTAAAGAAAAATGCGATCCGGGTACGCCTTGCAAGTCCTGCCTTGAGCATTACAAGGGAGACCTCGTCAATCACCCTTGCCGTGATCGTGTCCTGAGCGACTTGTCCAATGCCTTCTTGTCTGATCGACTCGGATGGCATCCAACTGCACGATCATTGGAGTCCTTTATTGCACCAGACAACTTCAACATATCCAGTGGTATTGCATACACTATCCCCCTACAATTCGGCTTTGGACCTCCACTCCACATTCCTGTCCATGCCCTGCATATTGGCAATGGTCAAGCCCTATACCATGATCATATCGTCTACTCATGGCCTCCTGAATCCTCCTCTGGATCACCACATTTACATGCCGTGCTTCCCGCAGTTCTCACTGACGTGGCCATGTCGAACCTGATGCAAACTTTGGACAACCATTTGTCCATGCTCGTTATGCATCATTTTCGCGCTTTCCCACTATACATGTCGCCACTGAGAATCCTGCGAGAAGTGTACATTTACTTTCGCTCACTCCCCACATCCTCACCGCACTTTTGGACCATCCGTCAAGCGCTAAAGCTCCTAGTCCTCGTGCATATTGGCGGAGACATCACGCTCTCCTCTGAAAACCATCCTGTCCTAGATCAACTCATTCGCGACACCATGGATACATTCAGCGACATCCCCCCGACCCCCTGTTATATCCGCTCTCAATTCGGCTCCGTCATGCCCGGCCTTGCTCTAGCCCTCATGAAAGAAGTCCTTTCTTCCCTAGAACAACTCCTACTAAACCGCGACTGCGACGACTGGCCCCCAACCCTAGCCCTCCTCATCACAATCCTCATGACCATTGAATCCATCCACTACCACGCTGCAAAAGCCCCCTATCACAGCAGCTTCGACCCCACGCGATCCGCAATCG
>SSBG01000001.1:1085722-1143091 GCA_028220655.1 Shiraia bambusicola | reverse complement strand
ATCTCCCATCGCACGCCGGCCTCGTAGTGCCACACTTTCAAGGAGCTATTCTCGCACCGAATCGCGGCGTAAGCTAGGTTCGGCATCACCCACAACAGATAACTTCGGATGGGTTTCCTATCACTTGAATACTCACACCAACCGTCTTACGCCAACAAGCACGGACGGTCTCCAGGGTCGCGTGCTGCGTGGACGCAAAAAAGGACTCACGGCGGAACAACGAGCACAAGCAGCTTTGATGCGAATCATCGGCGCTTGTTCGAACTGCCAACGTCGTAAAGAAAAATGCGATCCGGGTACGCCTTGCAAGTCCTGCCTTGAGCATTACAAGGGAGACCTCGTCAATCACCCTTGCCGTGATCGTGTCCTGAGCGACTTGTCCAATGCCTTCTTGTCTGATCGACTCGGATGGCATCCAACTGCACGATCATTGGAGTCCTTTATTGCACCAGACAACTTCAACATATCCAGTGGTATTGCATACACTATCCCCCTACAATTCGGCTTTGGACCTCCACTCCACATTCCTGTCCATGCCCTGCATATTGGCAATGGTCAAGCCCTATACCATGATCATATCGTCTACTCATGGCCTCCTGAATCCTCCTCTGGATCACCACATTTACATGCCGTGCTTCCCGCAGTTCTCACTGACGTGGCCATGTCGAACCTGATGCAAACTTTGGACAACCATTTGTCCATGCTCGTTATGCATCATTTTCGCGCTTTCCCACTATACATGTCGCCACTGAGAATCCTGCGAGAAGTGTACATTTACTTTCGCTCACTCCCCACATCCTCACCGCACTTTTGGACCATCCGTCAAGCGCTAAAGCTCCTAGTCCTCGTGCATATTGGCGGAGACATCACGCTCTCCTCTGAAAACCATCCTGTCCTAGATCAACTCATTCGCGACACCATGGATACATTCAGCGACATCCCCCCGACCCCCTGTTATATCCGCTCTCAATTCGGCTCCGTCATGCCCGGCCTTGCTCTAGCCCTCATGAAAGAAGTCCTTTCTTCCCTAGAACAACTCCTACTAAACCGCGACTGCGACGACTGGCCCCCAACCCTAGCCCTCCTCATCACAATCCTCATGACCATTGAATCCATCCACTACCACGCTGCAAAAGCCCCCTATCACAGCAGCTTCGACCCCACGCGATCCGCAATCGCAGAAGAAGAACTCAGATTCGACGAACAGGGCGTCAAGACGCTTCTTGATTTCTACCGCACGTGCTTTTTAGGCTGTCATTCTAGACTGAGACCCGATTGGGAGGGCGAGCCTTCTTCTTCTTCTTCTTCCTTTTCGTCCTCTACGCAAAATGCGGGTAATACCGCTTCTCTGCATGATGTCTTTGTGGAGAGTGTGAGAGGCGCGATTAAGAATGCTAGTAGTGCTGGGTATCTTTCGCGTAAAGCCGGGGGCGATGATAGGCAGGGTAATGATATGGGGTATTTCTTTGATCGTCTTGTTGCTAGGCTTCTTCTTTTGAAGTCTTGATGGCTAATTGCCTCTTGGAGCTCATCCCTTCCTCTGGGTTGGTAGTTTGTCTTTCTGTCTGTTTCTTTCTTTTTTTTTTCAACTTTCATTCCCTGGCTGTTTAGCAGTACTGTTATGTTGTTACTGTTTTGGCCTCCTTGTTTTTTGTTTGTTCGCATTATGACAAGGTCTCGGCTATCTTGGCGGTTTGTACTGGATGACACGACCTTGCTACGACATTATGACTGGGTGGCGCTCTTGTTTGATATCCCCTTCTCTAGACCCTGTTGCTGCCTTGCATGTGTGTTGTAAGCTAGTATGTATAACTGCGAGCGTATATTCTGGCTTGTTTGTCTGGGAGGGAGAATGAGTGGATTGTAATGTAGGCAGATTACCAATTATAAAGATTATTAATTAGTAAACTTCACACACTTGTAAGCATTGTGAGGACATGATATTCCAGGTATTCCAGGCGAAAAGCGATGGTGAGCACAGGATGAAGTTTGACTTTTTTTTCATTTCAGAGACATCCTCTCTTTACGAGGAGTCAATATGCCATGTAAGAAAGGGTTATCCTTATGACGCCCATCTGCCTATGCCATGCCAGTCATCCTTCAAGCGCAAATACCCTCTCTTTATCTCAAACGCGCTCATTCCACATCGTTATAAAACTTGTCATATCGAGAGTGCAATTTATGCGGTGTGCTTGCCCTTGGGGTTCTTCTTGCCAACGTCGGTGATGGTCAGACCTATTACAATACCAATCAGCTGAATGTTCCCCCTAAAGTATTTCCGTATTCCGTTGTGTAATGTGTAGCAGAGTACATTGGGGGGAAACGTACCCGGGGGCAGGCTCTGCTTGAGCTTCTCAGCCTTATCGGTGTCCTTGAGGACGAGTGTGTAGATGTTCTTGCTGCACCGGACCTTGAACTTGATGTTGTTGACCTTCTTGTTCTTCTTTATGCGGGCGGCTATACAAGGGAAGAAACCGTTAGCCAGTTAGTCCTTATTCAATCGCACTTTTACATATCGCATCGCCGCGCCCTAATCTCTTGCCAATTGCGTTGTTCGTTGGCGATGTGGTGTTGTATTTTTTGTATCTCCAAAAGTTGTGTCCTCACTTCTTTTCGCGGCAATTGGAATTTTGGAAAAAGAAAAGACATACACTTTGCATCCTTGCGCCTGCAGATCTCGATGAACTGCTTGATATCGGAGACTTCGGAAGGCATCTTGACGGGCTGGGCGGAAAAGTCGAGTATGTCGTCGTGATCGTGGAAGTCTACAATTTGCTTGTGGAGTAATGTCTCGCTTGCGACGCACGGGTTAGTAAGGGGCTGAGACGACAAGCGTTACTGTATTAGGTATGGTGCGAGGTGGCAGGTGTGGCCGCCGCGTAGCGAATGTTATTGGAGGGCTGGAAGAGGATAGGTTGCGGCTTTGAAAAGTAGCTGCCCGGATTCTTTACAAATAACTACCTAACGTTTCTTGTGGCTCCTTGACAGACAGCTTGGGCTTTTCGAGCTGCATACTTTTGACTCCTTGTGAGGTTGAAGTGGCTCACGCATCTACACATTCAACATGCCGACCCCTCTCGACCGTGCGACTAGCCAACGTGTAAGTGATTCATGGGTATCATGGGACCTTCTCTATGTGGTTGGTATGATGTCCTTCACGGACAGCTTTATGCTAACCTAGCCAGGCTCCCTTCTTCGCTTTTGCCGCTATCGTTACGGGTGTCGCAGCATGGAGCATTTGGGGCCAGGATCTTTTCCCAAGTCGTGATCCTACTGGCGGTATGTGTCCTGAACTGTGATATTGTCAAGACCTTTGGCTAAGTACTTGTTTAGATCCCGACACATGGACTCGTGATCAATGTGTTGCTTGGCTTAATAACGTAAGTCAACAACACTCTCAATGACCTGTACTCCGTACAGATCATATATCAGGACTAATTCTCATTGGAGTGATGAGACTCTTGACTGTTGGATAGATCTAAAAAGCTGACGCTGCTCAGAGAAACTTACATCCCTCACCTCTCGCGACCACAGCTGAGCTGTTAGAGCGAATTCACGCAAACATGAGAGTTGCACGTGAACGAACACCACTGAATCCAGGACAGCAGGATAGAGCCGGAGCTCAGTAGGAGTTGGTGTTACTACTTAATGACAGAATATGGAATCTTTGCTTTTGGTAGAGTTGTATTGTGCAGGATGCTATTGGACGTTTTCATTGATACCCTTAAGAACGTATTATTACTGAAAAATTGTCCCTTTTCTGCTACAGCCATGAATATGAACATTAGTTGCTTTTGATCCTCAGTCGTCAGGGTATACTCTTGGAATACACGATGCAGTCTATTCCATGATCAAGAGATTGGGGGTATGACACATTCAAACTGTTAAAGTCACTACATTGTGCTCCATGATGCCATGTTGTTTTGATCCAGGGTAGCCATTACCGCGGCGTCCAGGATATACAGAAGGTCTTGGTAGCCAATACCAGAGCACAAAGTACTCCCGTAGCCGTCCAGCTGAGTTTCCAGTAACTAAATTACCGCTCTGAGAACCCCTTGAAGTCCTTAGCACTCACTGTCAACCTCACACTACACCCAACCACCCACCCAGTTACTCGTTCCCGCCACCCTCTTCAAATTCAGCCAACATCTCCATACCCACATTCCAGCGCTCTTCCTCCTCTGCAGCGGCGGCGGCCTCCTCATTCATCTCGCGATCGAGACGTTCCAGCTCCTCCGTCATACGCTGCATGTAAGGCTCCATCTTCTTATCGAGTTCTTCCTGCTTCTTCGCTCTCTCTGCACGTTGGAGGCGTAAGGTTTCGAGTTCCTTACGTTTTCGGGCAATTTCGCGCTCGATGCCCGTCGAACGTGGGGTGGCGGGGGTTGAAGGAACTTGCGGTATTGTAGTAGAGGGGCTTGGTCTAGGTGGCGCTGGAGTAGGCTTTGGGCGCTTGATTTCAGGAGAGGTGCTGTGCGTGGGATCGGCAGTCCGCTTGGTTGGGATGACAGGTGGTGTATGATTAGGCGGTTTCTCCTGCGCTGGTTTGTCCTTGGTGCCGATTGAGGTAGATTTCGCAGAGGCTGCGGCGTCTTGTTGAGGAGCCTTCTTGACAGTTTGCTGGGATGGTGTGGTGGATCTCTTAGCAGCTTGTTTGGAAGGATCGATCTTGTTCTTTATGAAGCTTGAAATTTGTGTGGCACTTTTTACCGTGATCATATCGTCGTCCTCGGATTGCTCTTTGTCGACAATCTTATAAGCGGTGCTCGTTGCAGGCCTGCCGCCGTTATTTAATTGCTTGGGTATCATAACCATGGGGCTGGAAGGAGCTGCTGTCTTCTTACGGAGTTCTTCAGTCTTGTTGCCGGTGTGATTGGTAGTAGAAGACGAGATATCGATGCTACCAGCGTCACTGCTACTACCATTGATGCTGTTGGAAACCGGTTTGGAAATGAACTTGGAAAGGATATGGGAGCGCAGGCTTTCGTTCATATCACTGACACTGTCGGCTGTTGGCTCGGTATCGGGGGCAGCTGATATAGTAGGGTCAGTGCTGGAAGACCTCTTGCTTGCTGGAATCAGCATGGGATCAAATCTAGGAACTTCCTTCGCCGGTGTTACTGGTGCCTATGAAGGGTTATTAGCATCAGATATGCTGGAGGATACACATGAGTTGAACAGGTCGGTTGTACTCTCAAGATAAAGATGAAACTTGATCTTACCTGAATGGGTCGCTCGGTTTGCGCGCTGATGATCGGTGTCAAAGGCGCAGGGGTTAGGGACGATGCTCGTGTAAAATTGTCGCCATCCTCTTTCAATAGTTTGCTACCCACAAGAAGGGGAGGTACGGCTTCAAGCAACAGCTGGTGGGGCTCTGCCTTTGACTTTTTGTTCGGATCCCAAGTCACGTCGAGCTTCTCTTTGAGAATGGCAGCTGTAAGCGTCGTTAGTCAAAGTCCTTGATGGACGAGAAGCACTCACCTTTGCTGCGATAATGAAAACGGAAGATAGCCCAAGGTTCAGTTCCTGGACGCAAAGCATCCATGCGGCGCTTCTCCCGGTTGGCCTTGAAAGTCTCCAAAAGCGCGACATCTGTCTCGAATGTCATATAGTAAGAAGGCGGAACTAGAGCATACGTTGCGACCCTACTAGGCTCATCTTCGATGTGGCTTTTGGAATTGCTATACTTCTCGATGATTCTTGGGGCATGAGAGATGCCTAGTTGTCGAGTTATGTATACGCGCAGCTCTATTGTGCCAATGGTCTCAGGACCAAGTCCTTGTATGGCCTTGATCTTTGAGATTGAACCAACCACCATCTTGGTGTCAATAATGTCGTCATTAATCTTGTAAAGGAAACTGTTGAGACCGAGGTTCTTCTTTCGTGAATGACAAACGGTTTTCGAAGTGGATGAACCAGCCTTGCGGTGTATACCATCTACGACCGCGTCATAGGCGACAGTGAGGGTCTGTGTCAAACAAATTAGCAGTTAACATAG
This sequence comes from Shiraia bambusicola, assembly GCA_028220655.1. NCBI lineage: Eukaryota > Fungi > Ascomycota > Dothideomycetes > Pleosporales > Shiraiaceae > Shiraia > Shiraia bambusicola. Next base: position 1,137,093 of record SSBG01000001.1, on the reverse strand, counting down.
TCACTGGCATTTGACTTACTGTGCCAGAGAAATAAGCGCCAATCTTGACCTTGTGGCCTTCCTCAACGGGAACATAGCAACATATCGCGTTATCGGTAGCATCGATGTATTGTCCATACTCCTCTAACTCTTTGGCTTTTCCTTCGACAGAAATGTGCACTTCAGCCACTCGATCAGTGGACTTCTCAGCGACCTTCATGCTTGCACTATTTTATTTCGACTTGCTGACCGATGAAGGAATGAGGTGATTAAGCGGATGCAATCGGTACTGTCGGAAGCACTTTTCGGTTTGACGGATATACTGAGCATAGGTGATATGTTTGCTGTTGGAACTGATATGACTTCCGTTCTCTGTCCAATGGTAATCGTCAAGTAGGCAGTTGGTGAGACTTGACAAGTCGGTAGCCAAAGTAACCACTTTATCACCAGTCGTGGACGTGAGAGAGCGTAAATCGGTAGCTTATTGCTCACATCCACGTTCCATATATCGGCCTAGGTTGAAGCAAACAAGATCCACCCTTGAATAGATGCAAGGTGGACGGAAGGTTTGCGGTGTAGGAAAGACTGAGCGAGACCTGAGAAAGACTCAGATTAAGTAGTTCAAGTAGTTCAAAGATTAGTAGTGAGAGGTGAAGGTGAAGGTGAAGGTGAAGGTAAGAGTAAGAACTCGGACCCTTCATGTTGCTGCACGATCAGTGTTCAGTAAAATAGTTCCGATAGAGCAAATACGTCTCAATTTATGGTGCGTTCAACATGGAGAATTGGCTTCTATTCTTGCAGAGAACTCCTGAAAGCAACCCTACATCAGATTCATGTTGTCCTGTCGCAGCATCTTGTGAAATTTAAAGGCATCGGCAAGCATATAACCTAAAATGATACTTTGACACCGGTGCCGATTTCTCGATAATTATAGTATGATGTAGATGTGGTGAGAAGGCAGTCAAATGTGACGCAAGGTCTTCCTCGTCACATGCGAACGTTGCTGTTGAACCTTTGCAGTCCATCCACGATACAGGGTGTGAAAGGACCGATCACGTGCATATGGTCAGCAATATCAAAGCAGATGTCCAACAGGCGTAAAAATAGGTTGTGAAGTGTGCACACGGTGGGGGATGTGTGACAGACTGACAGTGTGACTGCGCGGATGGATGCGGTCATTTGCCAAGCGTAGATTCTTCGGTCGGATGTATTTCGGCTTAGTATCAGTGGGTTCTCTGCCGCCTCAAGAGTCAAAACCCTCACCATCAGCGCCTCCAGCCTGCACCACCAGCCTGCACCACCAGCCATAATGCTGTCCAGGACTTCTCAAAGAACGGCGCAGGTACGAATTATGCCACAACTCCTCCATTGAGGCCATGCGAGGGATTGTCGCATACTAACGGGTCTGCTACAGACGCTCCTGCGGGCCGCGAAGCCTGCACGATGCGGCCCATCCATGGTGACACGATGTAGGTTCTCCCGGACTCCAGCGCAGAGGAATTATATGGTCTAATAAGCTATAGCAATGGCAACTGTGAACCAGGACATCTTCAAGCCCACCAAGTTTGGCGGCAAATACACCGTTACCTTGATTCCTGGTACGCCGCGATAGCCGCTCCAAGACCAATATGATATTGAACTTTGCGCAGGTGACGGTATTGGTGCCGAGGTCTCTGAAACGGTCAAGGAGATCTTCAAGGCAGACAACGTTCCCGTTGAGTGGGAGCAAGTCAACGTCTCCGGTGTCGAAACTGGCGACAAGCACTCTGAAGATCTCCTTCGCGAGTCCATTGCTTCCCTCAAACGCAACAAGCTTGGCCTCAAGGGTATTCTTCACACCCCTGTTGAACGATCTGGACATCGCTCTTTCAACGTCGCCCTTCGTCAGGAACTCGACATCTACGCTTCCATCGTCCTGCTCAAGAACATTCCCGGCTACGAGACACGCCACAAGAACATCGACTTCTGCATCATTCGTGAGAACACCGAAGGCGAGTACTCAGGCCTCGAGCATCAGTCGGTCAATGGCGTTGTTGAATCGCTCAAGATCATCACCCGCGAGAAGTCTGAGCGCATTGCCAAGTTTGCCTTCGCCTTTGCGCTGGCCAACAACCGCAAGAAGGTTACCTGCATTCACAAGGCCAACATCATGAAGCTCGCCGATGGTCTCTTCCGCAACACTGTCAAGAAGGTTGGCGAAGACTACCCCACTCTCGAGACCAATGATATGATTGTCGACAACGCCTCCATGCAGTGCGTGTCGAGGCCACAGCAGTTCGACGTCATGGTCATGCCCAACTTGTACGGAGGTATCCTGTCCAATATTGGTGCCGGTCTTGTTGGTGGACCTGGTATCGTTCCTGGCTGTAACATGGGCCGCAATGTCGCAGTTTTCGAGCCTGGCTGCCGTCATGTTGGCCTTGACATCAAGGGCAAGGACCAGGCTAACCCCACTGCTTTGATCCTCTCTGCCGCCATGATGCTGCGACACATTGGCCTTGACGAGCATGCTAACCGTATCTCTCAATCTGTATACAAGGTCATCGCCGATGGGTAAGTCGACTTACTACTGCTATGCATTTTGCGTATTGCTAACCTCATCACAGTGCCATACGCACACGCGACATGGGCGGCAACGCATCCACTCACGAATTCACCCGTGCCATCCTGAATCAGATGGAGAAGGTATAAGTTTTGTCATGGCCCCTCTCATTTGTTTCTGAGCACCAGTTCGTCTAGACCTGTGAAATTTCCTTCCTTGTGATGACGGGACTTACCCGCGCTAGGACCACCAACCCTGGTCCTAGCGGGGGAATTGGATATGTGCAACTAGGCATGCGCAATGTGCATAGAATTGTACTTGTAGGTGGTATATTCATAGAGCATATGTGGCATGAATTTAATTGACATTCTTATACCCATGTTCGTGCTTGTATATATCATGATTTTGAAGTTGATGTACCGCTCAAGAGAGTCACTGGACGCATGATTTTGAAGACATTAACATTTTACATAAAAACTACTCATACACTCACATCCACGTCTTTCCATCGTTGTGTCTTGTAGAGAACATAGGTATGTATTACATGTTGATACGACAAAGGGACTGGTGACGCCCATCTCACAGTAATCGTTGCAACGATATCCAAAGTGAGTCAATAGGCATGTACGGAGTATTCCCTTATGGTGTTGAGGCTGCGAACGCGATAGTATCGCGTTCACTACCCCTGCGCTAGTCCGCATGTGGACTAGTTAGTGCGCAGAATCACTACCCAACTCTACATAGTATGTACAAAGGAAAAGAGCGCTGGTTCGATTCCAACAATACATAACCTTGACAAACTTACCCACAAGAAGCATCGTGCTCATCATAATGCAAACTAGGGAGAGATATATATATGCACAAAAGAGAATTTTAGGGTATCATGACTAGGTAAATTTAAAAGTTCTGCGATGGTAGCGGTGCTGCTTGAGCAGGTGCGGTATAGCCATTCGCGGCACCGCTGGCATTTTTGTTACCATTGGTGTATCCATTGATAGCACCGTTAGTGTACCCGTTGGTATAGCCATCCACAGGCGGGGCAGGTTCTGTAGCGCCACGGAAATACTGTTGACTATCTGCCTCGCTATTGGCATTATATCCTTCCTCTGCCATTTGCATTTCCGTCTCGTGGCTCTGGTGGTGCCTCGTGCGTATAGCGGGTAAGAAATCGATGAAGAAGCTTAGGACGTAGAAGCAGTAAATGAACGCTACGATCCATTCGAGTACTGCGGCCACATTGTAGACATGATTCTTTGAGCATACGGCGAATGCGATGGCGAGGCAGACTTCTGAGAGGATGAAGAAGAGTTTCACCCAAAAGGAGATGCGGAGGATGGAGTGTTCACGATAGTGAATACCCAAACGTTGGTATTCCCAGCATATAAAGATTGCAGAGACAATGTAGCCGATGATGAAGACGCCCAGGAAAACGTCATGCAGCTTATGGTGGTGTTTTGTGTCGAAGACGGTGAGGAGGATGAGGCCTGCTGCTCCCACTATCGCGGCCACAGTAGCGCATGCGGAATAGATTTTTTGCCAGAGCGAGGTGTTCCGAGCGAGTTTGCCGGTGTGTCGTAGGTAGCGCTCAAAGACGAATGCTAGGTCGAAGGTGACGACTGTTACAGCGGACATGGCAATGAATAATGGCTTCAGAGTGTCTGCGCCGATATCTGTGGATATTTAGTAAGCTGCTCTATTGTCATAATTGAAGTCACGCATACCAGAGATGTAAGGAATATGTTGGCGCTGGCTCATGGACACATAGTGTGGCTTTCCGGTTGCCGCCCAATATACCAGCATAGCAATGAGCATGGCTATCCAGCATACTCCCGAGAATATGGGAACGATCCAGTATGATACTCCCAGCATGATTGCTAATTTCCTCAATAGCGGTTATGAGCAGAGAAAGGGGCGTAAATGCCTGACAGTCAAGAGTTTGATTGTTACTCGTATATCGGGTGGAATTGATGACAGTCAGTGCGCGATTCTCTTGTGGGCGAGCAACAAACTCGAAGAACGATGGCGATGAAACCACGAAGGAGCATTAATGTTTGACAGAGTTAAGAACAATAATACTGAGCAAGGAGCATAATTATCAAGTTTTCTTTTAGGGTATGTTGACCACAAATCATGACCATGATGTCACTTTTGCACAAAGCTCGGCCGGGTTAGTAGTCGTCCGTGATCCGCCCGCTGCCGAAGATCACAAAGTCTCCACGTCACAGGAAGTGATGTGAAAGTCTATGGTAATCAAAGGTCTTGTTTCTGATGGACGCGAGGAATCGGCGGCCAAAAGGGGATGAGATGGGGTAAGATGGACCATGTTGGTTGATGAGGCAATTGTGGTGTGGTGTTGGTGTGGCGTTGGTGTGGTGTGGTGTGGGTGGCTTCCAAGAAATGCAATGCTGACTAACATGGCATTGTGGTCGTGGAAGGCGCGATCGATTCCCTAGCAGTACTTTCTCTCCTCTCTCCTGAGTCCTGACTCCCGAGTGTCCTCTCCGTCTTGTTAATACATAATACCTACTGTGCCATAGCGAGGTACCAACAATGACCGACTACGGAGTAATTATCCAAATCCCAGAATCCGAAAAGCAAGACACACATCTTCACATGCTTGGTAGAGCAGGTTGCACTAAAATCGCGACCATGTCAATTCCTCTACCAAGGGTATTTGCCGACGTCTACTACGTACAATGCGAAACGCACTTCTGGCTTGGCGTCAGCTTGCAAGTTAACGATGAATGATATTCATGCGCTGTAGCCTGTGAAGACAAGGGCGTGAGAGAAGTGAGAGCGTCGACACCAGGGAGATGTTTTTTCTTCTCCTCTATAGTTATAGGTATTACAGGCTGTTCTGGCCACAGTTAAGCCGCATCGTTCCGAGTTCAAACCTGGCTCAAGACATGAAGTGCCGCCATGGCCATGCCTTGTACTTAATAACCTAATTAACTAGTTAGTTAGTTAACAACTATATAATTATGTACAAGATGCAAAAAAGAACCGATCACGTTTCAGGGCCCAAAGCGGCTTCATGTTGCCCCCGCATTCATTGGCGGTGAGGCTCATCAATGCGAGGCGTTTGATTGGCAGCGAGACGTAATGGCAGATGCAGGCGCGCGCCGTCTGGTTTCAGGTCAACTTGTCACACTTGTCTTCCAAGTTTGTTGTCTAGAGGCTTCGCAGCCCGTAAACCTGTAATCAACCGACACCCTTCAGCCGTTGAAGCTGACTAGCTCATCCGAGAGAAAGCTGCTAAACCTTGAATCCAGCCCAGCACCGCCGCTTTTTTCTTGGACACTACTCCGTAATCATCCCAGCCTCTTCGCTCGGAAGGTTTGCTTTGTTGCATATATTATGTGACCTGTTCGCCTAAAACATCCCCGCATTGACTGAGCGTATTGTTCAAGTCGCATAGTTAATACTCAATGTCCTCCCGCCACTAGAGTTGAGCTCCTGAGCTCCTCCCCATCGTCGCTACCTCGACAATATGGGCAACAGCCAGAGTACTGCCACCCACCACAACCGGTTGACCAAGCCCAAGACGAACACCAATTCGCCTAGCCCAGCCCTCCCATCAGATTCGCCTGTGTCTGTGTCTTCAAAATATGCCGACTTGAGTGCAAAGAGCCGACAGCAGATCCGGGACACCTTGCTCTCGCCAGTCGATACGGAGCATGGCTCGACCAAATGGCCCATCAGGGATGAGTCTGATGATCGCCTACGCGAATCAGGACTTCGTTCGCGGGGCCGTGCCTCTTCTGTAGTATCTAGGTCAAATTCAAAGACACAGTCGAGGTCAAACTCGCTGGCCTGCTTTGGCAGCAGGCATGGTTCCACAATCAAGCTGGCAGAGCCCTATGGCTCCAAGGTGTCGTTGGTATCGAACACCCAGACCGACATGGACAGGGTTGCCCGTCTGTTGCAGGATGTGGAAAGGACTGCTGGCCCTGAGGATCTCGCTACGCGGTGTAAGTCTTGCTTTTGTCACAACTATTTAATAAGGAATAGCATCAGGCTAGCAAAGCACTATTGCAACTTCTTTTGGCTTCTGCAGATGTTTGTATGGCTATGCACTTCACTATGTCGTTTGGCAGTTTAACTACCATTTATAGGCTAACATTAGCTTTACTAGACAAAGTTTTGGACAGCGCAGAAGACATTGCAAGTTCTAGCATGGATCTTGGTCTTGATCTTAGGGATTCGGTAGCCAACAGAGCTCGTTCTTCGCTGACGAGGCCACGTTCCTTAGTTCAGATACCTGGCGTGGCCACACGAAATTCTCCTGTTGAGGGGAATCGCAGGACCTGGAATTCCTGGAAACCTCGAAAGTCATCACCAGGAGAAGAGCGGAAGTGGGCTAGAAGCTCGCTTCCGGTCCAACGGTTGGTGGCGCATGAATCAGCTAGAGAAGGCCCCCATACGCCTACGCCTCGAGCAGAGACACCAGGTGAAATGGACTACACTCATCTTGGCAATCTCAAGCTGGGCACGTTAAGCATCGTCAATGGAGCGCCGTCGCCGGCATCCAGCTCCAAGAGTGTCAATCCGCGGTCTAGATACCACGGCTCTAATGATGATTATTTTACCTCTGCAGATCCTGGCTCTAGCCCCCTCAAGATGAAGGCTGCGAGGAAGCGTGGTCACGTAAAGAGCAAATCGGCAATGCTTCCTCCAACTGCCCCTCTATCTGTTGATTCATCTGATTCAGGCTCTGCTGCATTTGGCCGAGAAAGTCGCAGCCATGAGCCAAGAGCCACATTCAGAAATCGACAAGCTGCCAAAGAATCAGCCCAGCAGCTTCGAATATCAACCAAGGAACCAAGTATATTCACGCATAGAGCCTACGAATATGCTCAGGTGTACCAAGCTTATGTGCCACAAACCATACACGGTACAATCACCAGGGATGTGCGAGGAGATGAAAGCCTCAAATCAGAAGAAACTGTTACCTTTAAAGAAGAGGCTGCTCAGAGATTCCCTAGCACAATCTTTGATGCACCCACAACTGCGACTGAAGCATCTGGGTCAACGTTGTTTTCTCCTCGTTCCGCATCATCGATACCCAGAAAGCAGGGAGCTCCCATCGACCCGCGACCTCAACCCAGGACAGTGGATTCAGGATATTCATCCGGCAGTAGTGTTCGATTGTCCAATGAAGAGCAGCAGGGGCGAGCTTCTCCTACAGGGCCCATCGAACTCAGTGGTGATTCTGCACCCGAGAAACGGAATGCAGATTCACATCCCCGTCGACAGAGTGCGCAGGGTCCTATAGTGCGTCAACACACTATACAAACCGTAATGTCGGGTGCTTTTCATGAGTTTGACGAAAACAATCGATTGCCCTCCCTCGATCTCCCAGATCGGACAATACGACCTTCCGCATCTGAAAGCCTCCTGTCACCTACAAGCCCACATTCGATCGCCTCGAGAGCATCATTTGATAATGAAAATCCAATAAGTCAAAGACGTTTACAACGAAGACGCACTTCGCAGCTAGGTCCTCCTGTAGTCCAATCGTGCCAATCGATTCCAGAGGGCGATATACCAGGAGTTCCTGACAATGTGCGATCAACGTTCATCCGACGCTTGTCCAGTACTCCAGGCATGGAGTGCTTGACCCACACTTACCCAAGTACGGATCATGTTAGCACAACTGAGTCTGTCGCCGACGGCATTTCTGTCGCTCCTGCCGTAGTCGCTGCTCCATTACCCGAGTTGGAACCAGAGCACCATCTTACCCCACCTTCACAAAGACGGCGAAGGAGTTTTTCATTCTTTAGGAGAAAGTCTACATCAGCAAGTAGGGGCGCCGAGACAGAGGGCGAAAATACCTCATTTGGTGTTGTCGATCTCGGTACCATTGCTTCATCGCTCGGTAGCTCACCCTACGATGCGGCAATGTCAGCACCTCAACGAAAGACGGTTACTTCCCCAACGCATCCACATCAGCTTGGCGATGCCGTTCCTCGAGCAAAGTCGATGGTTGGTATGGGCTCCGAGGCAGCAGCCGATTACGCAAGGATGCACAGCAAAGACCTAGCAATCATGAAGCAAGAAATGTCGCAGAATCAAAAGAGCTATCATAATTTGAAGGCCGACGAAGGAGACGCGAAGGCCTCGCAACAGCGTCTACAGAGCGGTTTTCAAGAAGTCCCACCTGTGCCAATAATTGACACTTCGAAGCTCGCAGGGTCGCATTGTGCCGAGTCTTGTTATGAAGTTGTCAAGCAAAGCAAGCAAAAAGCCAATTCAGGTGTTGGCACTCGCACTCGCACTCGCTCGAAAGGTCGGGTCATATCCCAGGTAGTTGGTAGGTTTGAAGATGGTCAGCAGAATATAGACTGGGATGCGCATGCGCGCAATTGGAGTCAACGTCGTAAATCTCTGGGCGAGGGTCTACGTGGTCAAGCAAGTGTCAGCGAAGTTTGTGCTTCGGTTGTAAGGTCTCGCAGCAGCCTTCAGCTTGCAGGCTCGTGGGGCAGGTACAGTGGCGGGCTAGGCTACGACTATGAACATGGCATGGGCGTGGGTGGCAGTGCAGGCACTCGCCAGCTACATTCGTACGCAAGCCAGAAGTCTCTGCAGTGGAAGAAGCAGTACGGAGTGGATCTTTCGGATGTTCCTATTGTGCTTCAACACGCAGCATAGATGGGGGGTTTAACTTTTACCCCGCGTACAGTTTTAGGTATTTATATTATGACTGAACGAGGTGCATGGAGCATTTGGAGCATTTGGAGCATTTTCCCTTTGTGGGCACAAATCTGGTAGGCAATAATTAGTCAATTTGATTGTTACTATTCATGTCTCGCATACCTACTCGGTACATAGGTACTACTCCATACCTATGTCTAGGTACCTACCTACATAGACATAACATAGCAACCCAGGCACACAGCGGCATTTTTGAATTACCTGCATACCTAGTATGTACTACCTAGGCTGTAGGCATGTATTGGAGGCGACTCTGGCATTACCCCTGGATCGATAGCTTTTGCATTACAGCCCAACGCTGTCCCACAAATCAAGTGCCGAGTAACTAGTAGTTATTACTCGGGTAGTTATCAACAATTCACGCAAAGACGGCGCGGTGCATACTCGGTGCGCCGCGTAGCTGCGTTTTGAAAATTAAAAACATGCGGTGTGTGCCTGTAAAGCCCCATCAGGAACTTGCTAGGTACATAGGTAGATATTGGCATGTGAAGCATGTACAGCCAGCTGTTTGTGTCGGCGATGAGTGATTTTTGGACAAATCGATCCATTGTCCTGTCGAGACGTCATTCGCTCGCCCATAGTTAGTTATTTCTGGTGCCCGTGCGCATTCGATTAGATAATGCACCCAGACCGCAAAATTCATGACTTGCCCCCCGCCCTTAAACTCCTCCAACATCCACAACAAAACGCCCGTCGTCCTTGTACTCTTCTTCTGCCCTCTATTAGAGAGAGAGACTCCTTTTGCTGCTAGCCGCGATCTTCTTTGGTCGCGCCCATCTGTAACCACGGCCTCAGCCGTCATCCTACTCAACCTTCAAGTTGTCTCTGCTCGACTTGCTCCGACTGTTTTTAACATTATCCCGCCCCCTCGTCTTGCCGTTTAACAAAGAACAACTTGAGCGCCTGTTCTTTTTGTCTCCTACACAGACCCTTGATTCACCCGAACTTCAGCTGCCGCATAGGACGTCCTTTGTGGTTCTTCCTCTCGTCGAGGAAGAGTCGGGGAGACCTCGCCCAGTCACAAGCCTCGGCTTCGCACCCTTCAAGCCACCCTAACGACACTGCGGGATTCAGTAAAAAAAAACAATTTTTTTTACCTATTAATTAAATTCAACTGCCAGGAATAGCTATCCAGGGTATGGCACCTTCTGCTATCACCACTACTGAAGAATACCAGCTTTCATCATTGAAAGCTCTACAGTCAATCGAGTATAGTACACTCGGTAGTGTTGAAAACCATGGCGCCTGGAAATCCAAGCAGTTGATTGGGGAGGCTTTGAAGAGCCGTGTCGAGGCTATTGATCATAACATCTGCAGCGTTGGCGACGAGGATGCCTTCTTCGTTGCCGACCTGGGCGAGGTCTACCGCCAGCATCTTCGCTGGAAGATGAACCTACCCCGTGTCAAGCCGCATTATGGTGAGCTTTGCAATTGGAGTCAATACAAGAACACCACTGACTGGTGACAGCCGTCAAGTGCAACCCGGACCCGCAGGTCCTTCGCCTCATGACTGAATTGGGCATGGGCTTTGACTGCGCCTCCAAGAACGAGATCGAGGCCGTCTTGAAGCTTGGCGTTGATCCATCCCGCGTCATCTATGCCCAGCCTTGCAAGACAAAGTCATACGTCCGCTATGCTGCTCATTCTGGCGTCAAGCAGATGACCTTTGACAATGCGGATGAACTTTACAAAACGAAGCAGCTCTTTCCTGATGCCGAGCTCTACTTGCGTATTCTAACCGATGATTCGGCAAGTTTGTGCCGTTTGAGCCAGAAGTTTGGCGCCTCGTTGGACACCACGGTGGAATTGCTGGAGCTTGCGAAGAAGCTCGAGCTCAATGTGGTTGGTGTTGCTTTCCACGTCGGGTCTGGTGCATCTGATCCCAAGGCTTTCATCAAGGCTGTGCAAGATGCCCGTTTCGTCTTTGACCAAGCAGCTGCTCTTGGCTTCAACATGCACACTCTGGATGTGGGTGGTGGCTTCACCGGTGACATGTCATTCGAGCCAATGGCTGCAGTCCTCTCTGCCTATTTGGACGAGTACTTCCCTCCCAACATTCGCATCATCGGCGAGCCAGGCCGCTACTACGTCTCCACTGCGTTCACGCTCGCATGCCACGTAATTGCGCGCCGCACTGTTGCTGATGCTACACTTGGTACGACTTCTTACATGCTGTACATGAACGATGGTGTCTATGGCAACTTCTCGAGCATCATCTTCGACCACCAGCACCCTGTGCCTCGCGTCTTGAAGTCAGGAGAGGACGTTCTTTATGATATCCGTCGCTCAGGCTATGATACACCATCCCAGGTCGAGTACTCCATCTGGGGCCCAACTTGCGATGGCATTGACGTCATCTCCTCCAGCTGCACCTTCCCAGAGTTGTTGGACGTGGGTGACTGGCTCTACTTTGAGGATATGGGTGCTTACACAAAGTGCTCCGCTACACGCTTCAATGGCTTCACTGATACCCACGATGTTGTCTACATCTGCAGTGAGCCCGGTGCAAAGGTTTTGTTGGGAATGTAATATTCAATTGTAAATATTGAATGGATGGAGTGAAATTTTATAGAAAGGTCGTGCTATGGCAAGCGGGTTGAGGGACGTGTCGAAAAGTTATTGTTAAAATTTTTATAGACTTCAAAAAAGGCATTAGAAATTCCGTCTAGTCCCTCCCATTCTTAAGCCTTGTGATTATCCACGATCATTATCAAGCCTTGAAGCATTACCAAGAAGCAGGAATGGTTTCCAGGTGGTACCCTGTCTCATCCTAAAACTTACCTACCAACCTAAAGTCGGCAGTCAGCTTTCACAGTACTCTCATTGCAGCCTCAAAGTCCAGACCCTCTCCAAGCCATCATATTCCCATAGAGGACCAATAGTAGCAAAAATTTTCCCCAGTGTAGAATAATTCCCTATTGCACAGAGGCGATAAGCACGCTCCTCCGTAGCACTTATGGATTCAGGCGAACTATCCAAGCATCTTGACTTGGAAGAAGTTTACCTTCGCCTTAAAGATATGGTTTATGCGCTAACTAACTATCTATTTTACATCTTCTCTTAGCCTACGGTGTAGCTTTTATAGCTTTTTCCATAAAGTCTAATCTCTTGACGCACCTTCTGTTGCTTGTGGTGATATTTCTAACGACGATTGTAGTTGCGTTTGTATTTGTGAACTTGATATAGTGCTGGGTCTTGCTTAGAATTCTTTCTCGTGGCTCTTACCTAGCGAACCTTAGCAGTCGATGATTGGTCTACATTTCCCCTTTATCGGCATAGAAGCAAAGGTCATAGCGATAGGATTAAACATGTTTGGTTGAGAGTAGTGCAAGTCCAGATAGATAGTGAACAAGCAAGCCTCATTATTTCGCTACATACATAGATGAGCAGCGATTCCTTGTCTGTGCTGATTGGTTTCATCTCCATACCTTGAACTGTTGCTAGGGGTGCTAAGCGCTTGTAGCACCCTGATTGTAGTCAAGTAGTAGTAGCAGTATTATTCATTTTTCGAAGTTCCGACTCCTACACAGAATAGGTATAAAAGTACTACTCTACCCACGATTTACAGACGAGGGCAATTCTAGTTGTAATATCTACATCCACGACAAATTGAACTGAGGTCTGACGAGCGAAGATAAGCTTGTGGAGCTGTATGTATGTGGCACAGTTTTAGGCCAAAGCTATGTTACTAACGTTCCGGAGTAGAGCCGCACAATTAGGCCTATGGAAGGCGTTCTGACAAAGGTGGGTGTTCTGCGGCTAGAATGAAGGTAGATCCTGCCTTCAGTTAGCGCCCCCATGACCAAGAACCCCCCAATGACGTGGAGGATGGGGGCCTGAAGAATCCCTCAGTACAGAGTTGCCTGGCTCTTTCGTGACATTTCCCTCACTTCATTCTATCTGTACATGTTTTCTCTTAGCTGAAATCTTTAGGAAGCCACTGATTAATAAAATAATTCCGAGGTTCACAGGTCGTTCTATCCTACAAAATGGCACAGCAAGGAGGAACCTGGACTCCAACGCCTGGTAAGAACCCCACGCCATGTATTTCATCATATCAATGTAGTATTGACTCGGAGAATCAAAGGGATCGATGACACCTCCATATGGCCTTTGTGGTCCATGCCAGGACGCAAGAAAGTCTCAGTCTTCCAAAAGGATGAAAAGAGCCAGCTCTCTGAAAGTCACGAGAAGATGAGATTAGGTAGTTAAGCCTCATCGCTCTCTTCATAAACATTTGCCGACTCTAAAAGATTCAATTGAGAAACAACCCACCACCGAGCCCTCCAAAACCTCCGCCCCAGGTCGCAAATGGCTCGGCAAACGCGAAGACGACGAAGAATGGGCTATTGTCGATAAGGCTGAAGGTGAACCTCTAGAGGAATCCGAGCAAGACTCTGATGACGAGAATAAAGACATACACAAACAAGGTAAATGGCAGGTAGGCTGGGGAAAAAAGAAACATACTTTACTTTCATGGGAGGTTAATGTGAAACATCATGCTAATGGAGAATGCCACTGTGCTGAGGATCATGGCAGGACTGAGTATGATGATATCAAGAACAGAAACAGAGAGAATGATGCAAGGCAGAAATAGGCTGAAACGAATATCAGGAATGACTAGGTAGGTTAGTGGTGCCCTGTCATTATCAAAGACATGGCCAATAGAATGTATGTGTTTGGGTTGAGTCTGCGAGTAGCTCGACAAAGCAGTCTTTTCTCTCGTCAAAGTGTCTTCACCCATCCTTCAAAGATAACACAGTACCTATAAATTTACTATCCCTGCTCGCTCACCATGATAACATCTATAGAGAGTAACATACCACCAGCCGTCGCTGATCAACAAGTGGCATGAGTGGGAGGAAGATAAGATCAAGCCAAACATGTACATCCGCAAGTGCACCGACAGTAGTTCACTCTGAGCCAGCTAGCCCCAATACGACACCATGCTTGCTCGAAGAAGATGCTACTGCACTTCGTGCACAAGCCCCTAGACCCAAATTCACCAAAATACTGTGCCTCGTTTTACTCCTACATCAAACCTATTGCCCGTGCGGAAAAACGTCCACATACCTACCTGCGCCGACCTTCTTGCCCTTTGCGCCTTTCCCCGCCATACTCATTCCCATCCAGGACCGGCATCTTGAACAGCCTCTGCCTCCCGCGTCTGACCCGAAAGATACTACTAGCTACATAGGCTCATCAGTTCCCCTTTTGCGAACAAGCAAATTCCCACACTGGCACAAGGGGCGTTTCGATGATGCACTGATACCAAGAAAGCGGCTGTCCGCACTGCTGTCGCCCTAGAATAATTTGACGACTTCTCAATACCTACTGTATCCATCCTAGAAGTAACTTTCCCGCTTAGCCGCTCTACATGGGAAAGGTATGCAGGTTAGGTGACAGGTCCGAGGACCCTGGCGCTCAACATTTACTTTACAGTAATGGTTACGATAATATAGACATTCCTTGAGCACGATAAGTACTAACTAATCAACATGTTAGCATTATTTTCAAATAGTCTGTAGTATCTCTAGTGCGGTATGCTGTTAGGTATAATTGGCGTTGTAGTTAGAGGATTTAAGTCGTAACCAGGCACTTTTACTACGCGCTAGTTATTTATAGTTAAGGCTAACTAATAAGCTTGGTCCAGGAGTTTGCAGTATTAATAATTAATAGTTAGCTCGTAATTGGCCTGTAAGCATCTTAGCGTGACGCTAATTCTAATATAGTTACCCCGATTGCAGCAGAGTTTGTTGTGAATTGGGTCACCCAAGACAAATATCGGTCAAAAAGGGGCAGCTTCTACACTGGCCAGTTTAATGAAAGTGGTGTCATCGTTAGAGGAGGACTAGATGCTGTCTTCTTGAATACTGCCCTTTAGTTGGTCGAACAAAACGCTCTTAGAAATTTGAACTCTATCGCCAAACGCTAGCCCGAGCAGAATCGTAGTTATACTATAATTAGGACATACAATTGCTCGAGATTCAGAATCTGGGATGGTCAATTTTGCAACGGCCCGCTTTTGTAGAATGATGAGAATTCTGGGGCTAGGTAGTGTTCGTTGCTTAGAGATTCTAGCACTTTTCTAGCTTTATTCCTGCGAAATTACTTGCTCTGACATTGCCTCCCAAGGCTGAATCGCCTCGAACCCGAAATCATTGCGCTCTTCTTCGCTCATCGGCTCGTAGATATAGCCTTTTCCTTCGATATCAAGTACTTCTATTGCAACTGGATCGCCTTGCTTCTTGTCTCTCGTGCTAATGTACACGTAGAACGGAATTCCTTTTACATTGCCAATATGGTCCTCGGTCAACCACGATACGGGACAGTCTCCGTGGACATAAATGCGACCGTCTTCTTGATAGAAAAAGGTCATTTGATCTCTGCCAATTGTTACATGGAGCCGCATATCTCCGTCATTCATAGGTTTGCCGTGATAGAACCACACCATCTTTTGTTTGGCACATTTGCGTGCTGCAGTTGCCGTCACTCCGTTGCGCACCAGGATCGTTTCTGATTTCTTTCCAAAGATGTCGTCCGAATTGGCCAAGATGACTGAGAAAACAATGTGTGGTCGCAAACTTGATAGGTCTATGGCAAAGGAATGTACCCCTTCAGATTCAGTCTGTAGGTATATTGGCTCTGATACCACGAGCCCAGGAGATCCGACTGTAATTTTCTGGGGAGCAAAAAGACTCTTTGCAGTTACCATTGTGGCTTCGACAAGAGGAATTTTTGGCACATTAGGCAAGTGAGCTTTGTGTTCTTCGTAAGTCCTTCTCGCTTCTCGTTTGACTACATCGAGACTTTCCATGGATACATATTCAGGCCGTTCCCCACCATGTTGCTGTGCCACATAGACTTATGTTGACCATATACAGTTAGCGGGAATATTCCTATTTCTTGCATTGTATTGACGTACAGGACACAATTGCAGACATCAAAGAAGCGAACAAGGAAGAGAGTGTGTAGTCTGGTTTCCAAGTACCTCCTGAAGCAAGCGGGCGAAGAATGTCGAAGCACATAGTGCTCTGTGGTGTTTTTCTGAGAAGATTTCCCCTGAAGACATCGACATTGTATCGCTCAGTGCGTGTATGCAACTGAACTATTGGCGGTAATTCGGGATATTCCTGATTTGCAAGTACTGAGTCAGTTTGAGATAAGTCACGGTTTTACTGAAAAGACGTACACTTTGTACTGCAGTTACCACTTACATGAGGAATATAGAGATTTCCGACTAGGGTCAGGTGCGCCATAGCACCATCATTCGGCAACATCATGAAATGGAAGCGTGTAATATCATCGTCAAGGTTATCTGGAGATATCAAGGTACGGAGATTGAAGAAGTCGGCATTGACATGGTCGACTTCCGCCCAGACTCGCTTGAAAAAATTTGCTTTCATATTGTTGGCGTATTGTACTGTTATGCTCGCAGTGGAGGTCTTTTCATGTACATGTGTTTGTTACGTCGTTCAGCTGACTTTAATGGTGAGTGAGTCACTTGCACAGCCATGTCAGGTGGCCTGAAGGCGTAGAGTTATTAGTTAGTTATAGACAATACAATCATAGTTAGTTGCAAGACAAGCGACATGCTCCAGCTTTTTTTCCTGACGCTTCCTTGATGTCTCTTTGGGGGCTTGAAAGAGTCCATGAGAGTATAAACGGAAGCATTTGTCGATGTAACGATGTGGGTGTGGATGACTTAACTAATAATTAGTCTCTAGTCCCGACGAAGATAAATCGGCAAGCCAGAAAAGGGCTTGGCGATGGAGCAAAATGAACAGCCAATCAGCGTGGCGGCGCTCCTGCTGACTTAGTTAGTCGAGCCAAGCTTTACGAAAGTTGCACGGCAAGAGCGAAACAGCACCACCAACCACTATCACCACCGTCAACGACCCCATTGATCCTCCCCCTCTTCGCTCCGAGCCAGCTTAACTCCAGCATGTTGGCTCGATCAGCACTGCGTACGGCGCGCTCGGCCGGCGCGGCAACTCGCAATGCCGCCAGCAGAACAGCTACGGTACGACTTCCGGATGCCCTCCACCACGCCCAGCAGCTTCCCGAGAGCTTCATGGGCCCATCTCTGGCAATCTTGTATTGTCCAGGGGCTTTGTCGTTGCAATTGATATGATGGCTGACGATATGCATGACATAGCGCGCTGCGTCGACTTCTAACGAGGGAGCCACCTCTTCTTCTGTCCTCAAGAACAATGCCTTGCCCATCGGTGCCACCGCCTTCGCCATCGGATCCACTGCTTGGTACTGGCACCTCTTCGGCCGCAGCGTTGATGCAATGACGCCCGCCGAAGAAGGGTGAGTGACAGCCTCGGACCACGTGTGGTTGAAGGAACATTTCGGCTGGACAAGGGCTAATGATGGGTGATATAGACTGCACCCCACTCAGTATCCATGGGAGCACGAAAAGTGGCATAAGACATTCGATGCCCAGGCGTAAGTGGCCCGTATCCCAACAATCACGGCTAGGATCTGACATTCGCCCCAGTCTCCGCCGTGGTTTCCAAGTCTATCGGGAGGTGTGTGCATCCTGCCACTCTATCTCTCGTGTCCCATACCGTGCCCTTGTCGGTAAATTCATGACCGTCGATGAAGCCAAGGCCCTCGCCGAAGAGAACGAGTACGATACCGAACCCAACGACCAGGGTGAAATCGAGAAGCGTCCAGGAAAGCTTTCTGATTACATGCCTGCTCCTTACAAGAACGATGAAGCTGCCCGCGCTGCCAACAATGGCGCTCTGCCCCCGGATCTATCGCTCATCGTCAAAGCCCGCCACAGTGGCTGCAACTACATCTTCAGCTTGTTAACCGGTTACCCTGAGGAGCCTCCTGCGGGTGCTGTGGTTCAGGAAGGTCTCAACTTCAATCCCTACTTCCCCGGCACTGGTATTGCCATGGCTCGTGTCTTGTATGATGACTTGGTTGAATATGAGGACGGCACCAAGGCCTCGACTTCGCAAATGGCAAAGGATGTCGTCGAGTTCTTGAACTGGGCTGCTGAGCCTGAGATGGACGACCGTAAGAAGATGGGCTGGAAGGTTCTGGCTATCACTAGCGTGCTTTTCACCATCAGTGTCTGGGTAAAGAGGTAAATATACGTGAATTGTGGCAAAAAAATCACTCACTAACTACAACCGACAGGTACAAATGGGCACCACTAAAGACCCGGAAGATTCTCTACAGTCCACCACAGCAGAAGAGCATCCTTGACAGCATTCCCAAGCCAAATACACAGGGCAAGACCAACCAATAAACAGGGACGGACTTGGAGTTATAGACCTGGCGAGCAAGTGGCGGAAGCGTGTTCTATATCTTGTACAGTGACGGCTACTTCCTCAAATACGAATCTTGAATTTTTCTTTGTTCAGTCACATTGCAAAGAGCAAGTCATTGGTTTGTTTACACCAGCCAGGAGTTATCAACACCGCAACAGCTCGTATTATTTTATTTACCATATCGATGAACATCGGATAGCCTATAACTATTCATAACACTAATCACAAGATCTTGGATTAACGGAAAAGTCTTAGTGTAGGACGTCAAGACGTGGAGTATACCTCGCGAAAACAATAGTACAATCGATGCAGGTTATTGATCCAATTCTATTCCTGCGAAGCTCGGCGGATTGAGGAGAAAGGTATAGTTTGCCCGGTGTCCCTTTTCTTGGCAAGCACATGTGTTCGTACAGGTAGAAAGAACATAAAGCAACCACGTCCCCTTGCACCCTCCAACACCCAAATTTTTGACTTTCTGCTTTTCCGATCACATCCGGCTTACCGCTTCTTTCTGCCTCGTTGCCTTCTTCTGCACCTTCGACCAATCCGAATCCTACTTCTTCAGCTGCGCCCTTCGTGCCCTTCTCGCCAAGCACAATCCAGCCAACCATGTCTGACTACGTCAATCGGTTCAACTGGGGCCTCGACATGGAGGAGGACATCGACAATGTTGACTGGACCACGTTGAAAGAGGAGGTTATGAATGGCCCGTATGATTGCGTCTGGGAGGATGAGAGCCCTGCAGATGAGCTGCAGCCTGATGATAGGTGAGTTGGGAAAAAAGACATGCGCTAACAGAAGGGCGCTCTGCTCTGAAGATCTATTAAAGAACTATCTGTTACAGCAGAGCCCCATCCTATTTTCATTCAGAGCACAGCATACACGGCTGTTCCACAATGTAATCTCCTAGCACCAGACTTTTCGCATGAACAGAACCCAGGGTCCTGTCTATCTTCTGATCCGAGCCAAAACCATGTTTGCGATGCAGACGGCTACTGTAAACAGTTCAAGCGCCGCAGTGATCTCAATCGCCATAAGCGAAAGCATGATTCGTCCCGGCCTTTCTCGTGTTCAGCCGAGGGTTATGATCGTCGGGGGCTCAAAGGTTTTACTCGACACGATAAGCTCGTTGACCACATGCTGGCAGGCCCTGACGACGACACGGCATTCAAGTGTTCTTCCTGTCACTCTGTGCTTAGCAGGGACACTATGGCAATGCATGGATCTAGATTTAGTGCAATATACGTTTGTGGCTATTATCGAACCTGCCCACTGCCTCGGTGCAGTTTCAAAACACGGCATCCGTTCCACTTGGATAAGATGACGGACAAGATGCAAGAGCATCTTCTAGAGAAACACGATAGCAAAGCAAGGGCTTCCTTCGCTAACCTCTTAGCCCAGAGAGGATACGATTTCGAATCAGGTCAAATCCTTTGCCCCATCTGCCCTCCGCACTCTACATTTGACAAGGGGCTGGATTTTGCTCATCATGTGCTCTGGGCCCATCTTCGGCAACGAGAATGTATCTGTCATAAAAACGATCCTTGTGACGTTCATTGCGGAGAATGTAGACAATAGGCACGCTTAAGTGATTGAGAGTATCTTTCGAACGATATTCGAGAACATCGTCGGACTCTCTCGCGTATTTGGCCACAATTTTCTGAGCATACTGTATGGAACGATATTAGGCGATGTATCTGAGATCCGCAATTGGTGAGCCTACTGCCACCGTTGCATGCAGCAAGTTGTGCCATGGCCAAGTAGCTCAGAGCTGCTTGTGCCAAAATAATGATCGGCATGAACAGGAGATAATGGGAGTAAAAGAGATGGAATCATCCTATGGGTCCAACACCCACAGGGACTCAGTAGCTGACGGGCTACTAGCTTCAACAGCTAGTAAAGCATTCATATGGGATTTTGGAGTAAGGAGTCAATTAGCCTGTTTTTTATCACCTCTTTGTATTCAGGCATTTGTGGCACTGTACTTTTCTTTAGAAACAAAGAATCCAACTTCGTACACTCCTTTAACAAATCGCACCACAAGCCATGCAGCTGAGACGTAGAACTGTATGAAGATGACTTTCCTTCGATCAGAGCATCTGTCAGATCTGTCTGGAGTAAGGAGAACAAATGTGAAGGAAAAGGCACTGCTAGGTGTTAATATCATGCTGTTGGGATGTTGTCATGTGTTTACAAAGTTTCTGGTAGATGAGTGCTAGGTATAAGTATATAGATGATAGATTTACTCCATTATAGAGAGAAGATAGATGTCTATTTTCTCATTTGATTAGATCAATGTAACAAGCTTTACATGGTAGGCGGCACTTGTGAATTGCTTGGCGGGACACAAGTATAATAGCATGACATTTGTGGACAGAAATCATCGACCTTTTTATATACCCTCCATCATTCAGTGACGACCGAGCAGCCTACCCAAATGTCCTAGAATGATATCAGTATGTTGGAAGGTCTTTGCACCGCTGTGCATCCACTGCTTGGGAGTCTCAAGGTGATATGTACTACACATGGCCTAACAAGTGATTCCGAAGGCATCTTTGCCAAGCCCTGAGCTAATAGTTTCCACTACAGATGACATGGATTATTGATTATCTTGGGTATCGCTTTGCTAATTAGGTATACAACACCTCAACCTCTCAATGGCAAAACATGCTGCACCAAACAACTCTGCCTGCAAAGGGGGCACTCTGGCTTCTCCCTTGCCCAATCGCTAATACAGTTCCAGCAAAATACATGACCACAAGTAGTCACACTCGGGTCCTTCATTTCCTCCAAGCACAGAGTACACTTTCGATTACCTCCACCTATCCATCCCATGGTGTCTTCATCTGTAAGTTCATATCGTGGCTTGTCTGCTCCTGGTGTATTTGTCCACTTCTGCAAGTCCGATGGAGCTGACAGGGGATGCGAGGCTTCAAAAAGAAGCGCGTTGTTCGTGCTGTACGCATTGGGATCGAGACTGACTTCGGCGCCGCCACCCACAATGGCCGACGTGCTCGTGGGATGACCAGCGAATTGGTCAGGGGCGCCAGTCATTGTGTTGTGTAGATGTAGATATCCCTGCACAGCCATTTGCAGGACAAGAAGCACGCCGAGAACCTCGTAGCCTGCACGCTGATCGCTGTCTTGTACCTGTCGTGTGAAAATATATCGGAGGCCCCATAACCGCTTCGACAAGTGGTAGTAACTACCTGAGAAATAAAACGTTGCGAGTGAAAGCGCGTATACAGGTGAAGGAGACGTGATAGTATCGAGGTTTTGTAGGAGATAATTCTGCAATCGCATGCCCATGGGTTTCGATATGTGTTTACTGTGGCCGCTCTCGATTGCTTGTTGTTGCGCCCGGGCTTGCTGTCGTGCATACCATTTCAGATTTGCCTCCAGCTTGGCTCTTATCCGCTTCCTGAAGGCTGGAAGTGCTCTTCCTAAGAGATACGGTCCCAATATGCAACTCAATATGTATCCTGCTCTTCGTCCAAGCGCAGGCAAGCTGCCCGTTTCGCTCTCGACTTGTACGATATCTGTGTACTCTTCGCCCAGAGTCCTGTTCCCTATTGCGGTTGTGAGGCCTAGGTAGAGTATTTCACCGAGCACGCGCGTTTCTGAAATGTACGTGTGTGCAGTCCGGGCGCCATAGAGCTTCCGTAAGAGAGTGGAGAGCTGTTCGAGGAGGACTCCGCTGAAGTATGCATCCTTTTGATGGGAGCGGATGATGTCAGGCGAAGAGGCGAAAGGGTATGTAAAGCGCGTTGGGGATGCCATAATTTGGGGACCAGTCCAAGGAGTGTGAGAATTGATGGTGTATCGAAGTCTCCTTGAGGACGTCCTTGTACTTCGTATCTTGTGTCGCGTTCAATCGCGGTTGCGCCGAACCTCGGCTCGTGATATTCAGGAGAGCTTGGACCACTTCAATGATATCTAGGAAATCCTCGAAACTACGGAGTAATGTGGTTAACTATATCTATCAGATGAGTGCTAGATACTCGGCAGACCACATCAAGAATCCATGCAAATAAAACAACTCTCTCACCATCAGTGCTGAGTTAGTGGTGATTAAGTCATTAGGATTTGGTTACATTCAGTTTCTGAGGATAATCATAAAATTCCGATCATGTGACTGTACCCCTATGCATTGCCCCTTCCACCTCTAATAATTAACTAGCGAGGCGCGTCCTAACACGTACCTTCCCAATCACCCAGTCGTCTAGATAAAAGGGAATTGAAAACAACACGCAATCGACAGACCTGGCGTCTCGTTGAGTAAGAGGTCCAGCGCCATGCGTCACAAACACGAAGGTCGGAAAGGAGCAGATACCTCAACAGTCTGTGGAGAAGTAGATTTGAAGCAAGAGTGTGATGAAAAACAGCCTGCGACACTCGATCACAAGAAAGCTCGTGTCGATACTCTGATCGAAACTTCGTGGCGTGCAGGTATTCCCGGGCAACGCCATATCTCGTCTTATTTCTACGCTGTTGCGGAGGGTAATAAACCAGGGATTTACAATGACTGGGATGAAGCAAAAAAACAAGCTGGTAGTTTGCCCAATCAACACCCTTGCAAGTTCAATACTCGAGTGGCGGCGGCCGAATACCTGAAAATGAAAGGCCTCCCAGACTCTGAAATACGACTCTTTCGGACAACATTCATGCAATTGCCGAACTTTACACCAAACCCCACTGCTCCTTATCAAGACGAATTTGAGCGTCTCGCAAGTTCTCAGCAAATGACGCCGAATGAAGTACGTAAGGCAAGAACCATCGGTATACACGACGAGATTATCCGATTTTTCCTTCCTAACGGCGGCGTCCGCTTCGATCTTGATGGAGACGATGAGGACGACGAAGTGTATATCGATGACGAGGAAGCTCTCTACATCTACCAAGCGATGTGTCGAGTGGCTGGAAAGCCAGTGCATTCGTCCATCGACCCATGTCTTCTTGAGCTTAAACGCCGTCCATACGTGAATATCGTAGACTTTGTGAACACATATCGTACTGGTCGGCCAGTCCGCACGTTTGAGAGCTGGGACAGGTTCAAAGAGTATACCCTCAATGGGCACAGAATCAACTTGAAGGAAGCTAGGGATAACGAATTCCTCGCACCTCTTCTCCAGAACTTTAGACACCCGTCTCTTTATAAGTGTCCTCTATTGACTAAGGAGTTCTTCAAAAAGAGGCGCGAGGCGAAACGTGAGGCGAGGCCCAAGGTGAAGCAACAAAAACTAGAAGCGAACCAGTCCAATTTCGTTTTTGGAAAGGCCAGTCTCGAACTGTCAAGGTCACCGACTCCAATTTCTGAACCAGATGTGCCTATCAAAAATGAGCCTGTACCAAGCGCAAGCGCCGTGAAACCCGAATTATTTACTTCGCCAGTCATTCCGCTCTGTCAAGTTGATGACCACCCTGAGTCACTGTCGCGGCCTTCAACTTTGCACTCAGAATCCGGCTCTCCTGTGCTTATCTCTTCAGCACCTGTGTCAGAAATCTCGGATACAGATCTTATTGAGTTGCAGATCAAGCTCGAACGGTCGACTCAAAACTCAACCATGCCACCGAAAGCGGATAAAGAGGTTGAATTAATCGATCTTACTCAAGTCAATGAGGACGAAGATGCAACGGCGCACAACAAATCGTTGGCTGTGGTTCCATCTGCATCACTGAAGCGTCACTGGACGTCCGCTCCAGCCGCTGATCAGGCCAAACGACAACGGATCAACATATTCGGCGCTCAGTTTCCAAGAACGTAGTGAGAATACTGGCGCTCTCACGCATGCTTATTAGCCCAGTGTATGGCCAAAGCTGATCAAATCCAGTGGAGATAAGATTTACAATCATTTTGTACCTCCCTTTTGGTTGTCGTGAACTCACGGTCCACTACTTCTTAGGCATATCTCTAAGCACGCATCCATTTCTTCCTCATTCTCGCTATATATTCTCATTCCCAGCATATCTCCCAAGCGAGTAGCATGAGAAAAGATCGAATGTTATAATAACGAGTAACAGGCTATACTTGTATCTATGTATATTAGTTATATAAATACCTCAGGTTAATGGCATGAGCAAAGCAGGCCCAATTTTCAACCAAGCCTGAAGTTTTCTTTCAATGTAGGGAGCTTCAGGACCAGGACTGTTGAAGCAAATTGAACCCCCTTTCTTTTTGAATCAATGCCTTATTAGACACCATAACACCGTTAGTTCAAGCGATGCAAAAAGGTCAGCAGGAAGATGACCGAAGAGGAAAAAAGAAAGCGAAAGTCACAGAGGGCCAACGTAAAAATGCTGGGTTGTAAAGCTTTCATTGAGCTATCAACCGTTTCAACCCTCCTTATCACACCATCACTTCCAGCTCCAAATCCCGTAACCGTCCAGCCGTCGCCATCAAGACCGTCGAGTTCGCCCTTAGCTGTGTAAGTGTTCCAAAGCAGAGTTAGTTGATCAATTATGGAGAGTGGAATACGTACTGAGTACCGATATACTTGTTCAAACGATGTTGTGAAGTTGTAGTGGTTATTGATACCATTGTCGAGTAATAATCGGTGCGTCGACTTTGAACTTTTATGAAAGTATCTGGGCTGACTTGTAGCCAGGCTTACCTTGTACTCACCTTGGAATGACGCAAGGAAATATTTGCAGAGCACAGAGCATTTGAGTAGACAGCATATAGAGAGTTGACGTACAGTTGGGACGGCTAGCTGGTTGACTGATGCACTAGTCCCTGAAGGTGCAAGGGAACCCGTGCCAGTGGCACCGGAATTTATTCTCGAGGTAGAGCGGGTATTGGCGCTGGCCGTTGAAGTGACACCAGTCCTCGTGGTTGCTCCAGTCCTTGAGCTTGTGCCGGACGTTGAGCTTGCGCTAGAGGAGCTTCCGTATCTTTTGTTGGTGAACACAAGGGCCTTCATTGGGCCACCACCAGCTTCGGTGGAGTTGCCAGACATGGGTGAATCACACTCGGTAGCCTCAGGTGTGAGCCTAATGGCGTTACCGCAACGACAATTTCTACCGTCTTCAATGGTGAAGTAGTTGTAGCCATCACAAAAGTTCAGACACTGCTCTTGTGTGATAGTCGGGTTGACGCCGCTTGGTCGAGCGCTGTTGGGCCGGCCGTCGTTATTGAGCGAGACTGGACCGCCACTGACAACTCGGAAGACGAGGCCGCTTGAATCGTTGCCCATAGCGGAATAGCAGCCTTGGTATGTGGCATCCGGCAATTGAGTGCTTAGGCCCTTGGCTATAGTCAGCGGACTGCCCGAGGCAAAAGGTTAGACTATGCGCTGTGTGCTCAAATGCTCTATGCTCTGAAAGAAAATGAGACAAAAAAAAGACTGTGACATTAGTGAGGCGCGATTGATTAGATGTGTAAGCATCTAACCAGACACAGACGTGAAGAAGGACAAGGACAGCATCTCAGTCAAACGAGGGACTGTATTATGATGACAAGCTGATGCTTTGAAACAGAGTCGGGAGTCCCTGGTCTTATACTCTTGTGAACGATATCGTTTGTGATGTATAATTCCGTGATGGAATGCATTGGAAATGTACCTGATTTACCCTTCTTGCAATATAATCTCCTAAAATGGGTATGATTACTAGTATTTCCATTCCGTCACAGTCGCAAGACGAAGCCAGGGAAGCTTGACATTCATCAGAGGCCAATCGTGCGCAAGGACAAGCTGCGGTAGAGGAGAACAATGGCTTGATGGAATGTGATGGTTGTGTGACCACAACAACCACTTAGGATAATGCTCAACCAGCACAATCTGGTTGTCTGAAACACCAGAATCAAGCACTTGCATTCATTACATGATTTTCGATCAACACAAGGCCAAAGTATTTACGAGTAAAATGGTTGAAAGTCTAGCTGTCATCAACTTCATATTTTGTTTGTTGCACATGATAAAAAGAAGCACGCGGTGAAGAAATGAAAACTGGAGCACTTGACTTGGCTGTGCATTGATTTATATTCCAGAGATGACCGTCTTGTCGCTGTTCAATCCAATTTGTGGGGGTTTTCATATTTTTCATCTGATCCAGATCGGAAATAAGCACACACCAATGAAGAGTACAGGGTAGGTCAAGTCCCAATGATCGATGGATATAAAGGAGCTACGAGACTAGGCGTGATTTATCCTTGAGGAGCAACATTGGGAGAAAGCGCTATCGCCAATGCGGCGACAACAGTTCTTCTAAATGATATTGATTGGGACTACTTTGACAAAGGTATTGGGGATGGCGCGGCGGCGCCTATGTTACCGGCTCCCGAGAAATCGAAACTATACTGATTTGTGCAGTGGTAGGGGAATGTGACGCTTCTCTGAGAAGATTGAACACAAAATTACCCGAAACCTGGAGCTCTCGAGCAGACTTCACTGGATGGTTTCAGACCAATGTTGGAAATGCAGCTGTATACGACGTATGCTGGCGCCCTTCGTTTCAAAGTCTTCCAAACAGGCCTTGGATTAATCGGATGGGACACTGAAGCCGTAGTCAAGTATATTACAGGTGATGCCAACTATCCCAGTCCTACACGAGTAATTAGAATCGCTTCATTCCGCGTGATTATATTCTCGACACACAGAATATAACCAGCCAGAATGGTATCAATCGATACCCTCTGTACTTGCAATTAACTCACTGGCCCCAAAAGTCTTTTTTCAATGAGTGCAGCACAAGAAGCGTAAAGCCTCTAGCTCTTGGTGTCAAACACTTGCTGAGCAAATCCCCATATCAAGCTGACCCACGGTACAGTTCCGGCACAGGCGAAAGTAAGCATGCTTTTGCGCGGAAAGGAGTCATACCTAGTATCAGGCGGTACTTTCAGTCCAAAAGCGTTAGTTACTTGAGAAGCTTCACTGACCATCAAGTTTGACAACGTCCTATTGCCGTTACGCTCAAATTTCGATCTAGAAACACCTAATGTACTTAAAAGCCCATAAGTTTTAGATTAACCCAAGTCATTGAAAGAGATGTGTGTATGATATTCTCTCAAATTAAGCTTAACTAACCCCCAATAACTAAGTCAACCTTATCGATACCCCACCCAAAATTTCAAAAGCGCATCCACAACAACCAAGCAATAATAACACTACAATCAAAAGAACGCAGTGATCCCATCCTCACCCGCCAAAATGAAACTCCTCACCCTCAACTTCCTCACCTGCGCCATAAAAACATGCAAACCCAACCCCGCATCCTTCCCCCTCCACCCCCGCGACTCAGAACTCGAAATCCAAGAATCAGACATCAACCTCCCATTCCTCAAAAACATACTGCCCCGCTTAATGTGGGAGGAAATCAGGATAATATGCACAGAGGTATGCTTTGCCAATCAAGCATATGCATTGCTACCAAAGAAGAAAAAAGAAAACAAAAACTAACGCGCGCGCGCACACACACACACAGCTGGGCTTGCCAGCTCTTCCTGAGGCACCGCCCACGCCCGCAGACCTTGTTGAAAAGAACACTCATGCTACACCCGATACTACGGATGATGCTTCCAATGCAGTTGGGCAAGACGAAGGGGTTGAGGAAATTCCTACGCAAACAGCAAAGGATTTACACAGGATATTGCTGGAGACGTGTATTCAGGAGGGGAAACTGGTTTGCGGGGCGTGCGGACACGAATATACTGTCAAAGAGGGTGTTGCGAATTTCTTGCTACCAGGTCATTTGGTTTAAAGGTCATGCGCTGTGGAGTACTGGAGCATGGAGCGCGTGTGTTGAGACACTTGGTGGCACAGTGTAGTCGAAAAGTGGTATGGGCGATTGAGAGGCTGGTGTAAAAGTTATGATACCCTTGATTTGTAAGAAAGATACAGAATAGACCGTGTTCATCACATATGGAGAACAAAAGCATTGGAGACAGTCCTTGGAGAGAATTGCATATAACTTTTTCCAAACCTGTGTGGTATCTACATTGGCACTCCTGAACTCCAAATCGCTTGGCGCTTCTTCCTGTTTTGCGTTATTGACCAGAATATTGTTGCTGCTTCTAAGACCCGAGCGCACGGTTGATCTGGATCTTCTTGTCTTCGCCTCCACTAACAATACCGACCTGCTTGTCCCACCGTACACTGAACACCTTTAAGCCGTCACCATGACCCGTGGCCGGCCCGGAATGTCCCTGTCTATTGATAGTATATACACTTTCGCCGACTGAGCCCTCGCCTATTTGACTGCCAGTCGTGACATTCCTCAGGTCCCAGATTTGGACTGTGCCATCATGCGATGCCGAGGCTAGGTTGTACTCCGAGCTCGGGTCGGTATCTAGGGATACAATGGCATTCTTATGTCCTCGAAGTGTCATTACGCTGATTTGGGTCGCAGATGCGCGGGGATCAATTAGGGTGATATGTCTTGCGGATGTTCCTGTGGCGAGCAGATTCCGTGAAGGGATAGCACAAAGGGAGAGAAGGGAGTGGCCAGTTGTTCGTGTGTCAACACAAGTCGATGTTGGCAGATCCCAGGTTTTCAGTGCGTGATCATGCGATGCGGAGTATGCCACGGTAGCATCATCTGGCTTGAAGATGACGCTAGATACAGGAGAGCTGTGACCAGTAAAGGTCGCTAGAGCGCCTCGGGCAGGGACTGTTCGATCTGGCTTTGAAAGCTTCTGGCGTTTGTTTGAGGCAGCAGTTGAATTGGGAAGTAAAACCGTCGGTGCCGATGGATTTTCCTTTGCATTACTCGAGAAAAGTGAAAGCGTAGAATCAGAGGATGCGCTAAGGATTCGGTTCGAAGGACCATGCACTGCCAAATCTTCAACGCCCCATCGGTGATTGACCAGCTCCAGACTTGTGGTCAAGGTCCGGGCATCATCGTCATATTTGTAAACCCGAACAGTGTTGTCCATTCCTGCAGCCACGATCTTCTGGCCCGACAGCCACTTTGCACTCTTGAGGCTCGTTATGCGACCACCATTATTAGGAGCCTCTGAAGTAGCCAAAATGTCTCCTGAAGTATTCCATACTCTTAAAAGGCCGTCATAGCTCGCGCTCAGTATTCTTTCCTGGCCACTATGTATGCTTCCTGACCAAGTACCAGCTACTGAAGATTGTGAAAGAACATCGACAGCAGAAACCCAATCGTCGTGTTCAAAACTTGTCACATTTAGTGGTGGCACTAAAGCCCTTGTATACTCCACATCCAAAGTGGTTTCTGCGTTAATTCCATTCTTCGTCAGGAATTCGTCAACGGTGGTGCGCAAGAACTCGCCATTGATGAGAATATCGAATGGTATGCGGTTCTCTTCACGGTGCAGTAGGTCGTTTACAAGTGTCGATAGCTTGTGACGGTTCAATGCTACATCTACACATCAGCACAGCTCTTTGCGGTCTTTTTCGCCTGCTTTGACTCGGCTACAGAGCAGCAACGATGCCATAGGCGCAAGTTGGGCTATTACTGACAGGTCGGAGCAAGCAGAAGCGTCGGCTCCTCAGCAATCTGGAGGTTAGGGTCCCTGGTGCTGAGGCGTATCTGCACCTTTGTTTCTTCTAAATTTGTGTTCATGGCGCTGGTTGCTAATCACTCGTGGCGGAAATATGTAGTGAAGTATTATGCATTCGAAGTTCGAAAGTCCAAACTTTTTTTCCGATGAGGTTAGCGCGGGGACTTCATCCAGTCGGCGTTGAGCACTCTCCGTATCACGTGATGATAGAGACGCCTCAAGGAATGGAGAGATAAGTTGGTCTTTTTGACATATTGACGTTCTTTTTTGCAATGGCTTTGATTCGACATGATATTTCTAGGTTACAGCTATCGCATACCCGTTCTGCGTATTTCAGCAAGAGCACGTTTCCTATGGTCACTTGGTGCGAAAAGAGCTTCAATCAGGCCAATCACTTCTTCTGCTTGCATCTCAAGCTTGAGTTCGCCGTCCGTCCAAAGATACTTGATATCAGCAAGACTGCTATCCAGGATCTCGCGCAGGTATTGAAACTTGAACCAATCAGGGGTGTATATGCCCACCATGTCGCGCAGCTCTCCAGTACCATCATCAGTCTGAAAGTGCTGTGCTAATGTAGCAAGGGAGACACAGTAACTGTGTAACTTCCTCGACTCGTCCTCGGCAATATCGGACATGTCCTCGATGTCGTTGACAAACTTTGTGAGCGCAGTTGATACAAGGGAGCCCAGCGATTGCAAGAGTGCACTATGCGAGAGAACGTCCTGCCACTGTCGCTTAACGTCGCCAATTCGATCGATGGTCGTTGCTATAGCATCGTCACAAACTGTAGCAAATGGTACGTTGGTACAGCCTTGGAAGCCTTGAGCATCTTCTAGATGATCTCTTATAATTTGCCTCTGTGACTCCATCTCGCGGCCATATGCTCGTTTACCGAACCCGTCTATTGCTTTAATGTCCGCCTCGAGTAAGGGTTTTAGTCGCACGGAAGGTCGTAGGTGTTGCGCCAATTTGGAATGGTTGTCTTTTTCATCCTGGTCCTGGAGAAACTTCCGCAACTGATCAGACAAACGCTGACTGTCGTTGTAGATGAGCATATTCCCGGCAGAGTCCTTCGAGTAGTATATGGCGGCAGTAGCCCGATACATGGCGAGGAGTAGGCTAGGTATGGCGTATAAGCCACTGCTCGCGGGCGCAATAGCTGATTTGACGAGTTCAGGTGAATTCAGCCTCTCTACATCAGCAACGACTTGTAAGATTATGTCAATGATGGCGTCCGGTATGGCGGTGACCGTGCAAGTTTCTCGTAGCGTTACCCGCTGTTCTGCTTGTGAGTTTTGGGACGCAGCTTCACCATTCACCTTAGGTGTTGCTGGTGTTTTCTCAATTTGTGCAGCTGAAGTATCTGGCTTAGACTCGTCCTCGTCCCCCCACTCAGCACCCCAATCATCGGCACCCTCGTCATCGGCTGGCTTAGGGGCTTCGTCTGTACTTTTGTCTTGTGCAAGCGCAGAGGCTTCGTCATCCTCCTCACCCCATGCACTCATGTCCTCCTCTTCTACTTCTCCAGTGTTTTCATCGTCTTTCTTTGTGCTTGTCTCAGTGTCATCCCAGTCTGCGCCCCAGTCATCATCCTCCTGACTGTTACCTGTGTGCAGCGCATCACCCTTCGACACTACTTGCGTCTCCACCCTTTCGACCTTCTTCTTTTCCTGTACGCGTTTTGGAAACAGTGCTTGAACACTCGCAATGGCAGCTTCCTTTTGCCTTGCTAACCATATCTCTGCTGATTTATCGACCCACTCCGTCAAATGGTTTTGTCCAGACCAGCCGAGCTCATCGAGATATTCCACTAAGCCCAATACATACGACAAATCGTCTTGGAACCTAGGAATACTGTCTACCGAAGTGGGAACATTGGGTAAAAGTAAATTCCTAACCAGACGATGCGCGATGGGAGGGATAAGTTTTGATGATAGGGGCACAGCAACACTGGATGGAAGGCGTGTATTCAAGTACTCAGCCACGGTCTCGAGTTCAGCCAACACAGTCTTCAGACTGCCATCGTCAACACGAGTAGTGACTTCAACATCGTCACCCTCGATTTTGAAAGCGGGAGCTACTTTTTCAGCGTTTGTGGAGCTTTTCGGAATGGCAATGATGCGGTCAAGATCGCGACTGAGATGAGTGGTAAGGTTGTCCAGGAGATTCAACTTGGTGAGCGCTTCGACAACCGTGTTCATGTCAGCTGCATTATCGCGCTCGGATGATTTCTTGATGGAAATCTTGTGGTTTGCATCATCGATAGATATCAACGAATTCCACGATTCAGTGACGCTGTGAGCAATCGCCCTCTTCATCTGCTCTTCCTTCGTCCTCAGCACTCCCACAGCTCTGGTATTCCCAAACACACCCAAAGTCTTGAAAGCACTGTCTGCATCTTCCAGTCTCTCGAGGGCGTATAGGATGTGGCCGCGCACAGAAGCTTCCTGGGCTGAGCTGAGGAGCGTGGATATGTCCCGTAGCTGCTCAACAACGCGTGCCAGGCTCTCATTATATGCTATCTCTGTATGTAACAGACTGACTTTGCTTGCTGCGTCCTGGACCTTGGCTGTATTGCCCTTGCCTGCTTCAGCTTCTTGTACAATCTCTTTGGCTGTTTCCTGGGATCGTTTGATATCGTCTTGCAGTTTACGTGCCTGTGATATCCAGCCATCGACGTCGGAGGCAGCTTCTCGGGATATCTTGCGCACTTGATCCTGGCTTGTCTCAGCTTCCACTTGCAGAAAAAAGAAGGCAAATATTCCACACCTTGGTATTCTCTCTTGCTTTGTTCACGGCTTCTAAAAGCTTTGGTAGCACACTCGACGGGACTGGTGCAGATGCCACCTGTTCATCCTGTGGAAACGCCCCATGCTCGGCTGACTGCAGAATGGCATCGCCGAGCTTCTCGTCCGATACCTGCGAAGACATTGGAGGGCTAAGACATGCGTATCATGTCGCAAAGGGTAGGGCGTGGAGCGCAGGATGTGGGTTGGCAGCTGCAACGTTGTCTCTTCCCAGCTGTCAATGTACGTAATTGGTCAGTGCGCACGAAGTTGTATGTACATAATATGTACTTCACTGAAGCCCCACCATATCAGGCATAACTACCTACCCCGCAACACCTCTGAAGCTTGTCCACGTACATTTACATGCATTGGTTCTCTCAAAGGACACTGGCCTTGGTAGCTGACAACTCTGCAAAGATATAGATCCAGGGACCAGCCCCGGTCTCTTTCACAGCTTCCAACATTCTCTACCTTTCCGGTCTGGGTGGCTTCTTCTTGTTCCTTCTCTGTTTCCAAATGTAAGATTTCCTCTTATACTACTCTGCCCAAACACCACTCGATTACTTTGTCGGGCGGTTCCCTTCGAGGCTTCCTTCGAGGCTTGACTCATGTGTTCTGTTTTGATCTCCTTTGTTTCGAGCAAGATGACGGCATCAGTAATAGCTAGTCTTCAAAGCAATATATTGTATATGCTGAAAACTTCTCTGATGCAGTACCACGCTGGATATGGTAACTAATACAACAATAATAGCACTAGTTCTGCCATAGACAAAGAGATTCCTGCGCACAACCATTCAGGAACAGAGAACTACTACAACTACAACTCTCCCCAACTCGACTTGCAACAGCCTCTCCAGTACGGCGCCATGAGTTCTATCCAGCAGGGTTCGCACTTCAAGAAAATCCAAAATTTCAAAGCCGATTACGCAGATGCAAATTTTACCCAGTATGAGTCTCAGCGGACAGGTTTACGTGTAGTTGTTGTCGACCGCAAAGGACCAAAGGTGTATGGCAACTTTGCAGTAGCAACAGAAATTCATGATGATTCCGGCTCCCGTAAGTATGCATATTTAATTGAGACGCAGTCAGTAACACCACACAGCGCACACACTTGAGCATCTCTGTTTTATGGGCTCACGAAAATACCCTTACAAAGGTGTATTAGACAAGATTGCCACCAGGTCATACTCGGATACCAATGCCTGGACCGACACGGCCGAGACAGTTTACACGCTGTCAACAGCTGGCTGGGAAGGCTTTGCACAGCTTCTGCCAATCTATTTGGACCATCTCATTGTCCCCACGCTGACTGATGCTGGTTGCTACACTGAAGTGCACCATATTGACGGCAAAGGCGAAGATGCAGGGTATGCTTCTTTGTGAACATCAGCAACGACCACTAACAGCAACAGTGTGGTTTACTCTGAAATGCAAGGACGAGAGAATCTGCAGGGTGACTTGATGGATCTTCAGATGCGCCGTCTACTTTACCCAGAAGGCGACGGGTTCCGCATGGAGACGGGCGGTCTGATGAAAGCGCTGCGAGTGCTCACTGCAGAGCGGATTCGCCAGTTCCATCGCGACATGTACCAGCCGAAGAACATACGCCTTGTGCTAATCGGTGAAGTCGACCATGCCAATCTGTTGGATGTCTTGGATAAATTTGAGGACTCAATCGTGGACAAAGTACCTTCTTACGATGCTCCGTTTAAGAGGCCATGGGTAGAATCAAAACGCACGCCACCCCTTAGTAAGACTGTTGTAGATACAGTAGAATTTCCTGAGGAGGACGAGTCTACTGGCGAGATTCAAATTGCTTTCCTTGGGCCAGAGGGCACTGACGATACGGCTGAGACTGCGATCAACACACTGCTCATGTACCTTGCTGGATCGTCTGTCTCTGTGCTAGTCAATACTCTAGTCGAGAAAGAACATCTTGCAAGCATGGTTTACTTCTGGGTGAAGAGTCATTACGATATGATCATCTGGTGGACTATCAGTTCGGTTGAAACCTCTAAGCTTGCAGACGTTGAAAAACGCTTCTTTGAAGTTTTGAAGGAGCATGCCTCAAAGCCACTAGATATGAGCTATCTCAAGGACTGTCTTCATCGCTTCGAACGCCAGACACGATTTGCATCCGAAATTGGCAACGACGAATATAAAGACTCGGTCATCAAAGATCACCTCTTTGGTGCGCGCGATGGATCTGACCTTGAGAAGTCCATGAGCAACCTGAACGTATTCAAAGAGTTGGAGGAATGGACAGAAGAGCAGTGGCGAAGCTACCTGAAAAAGTGGCTTGTAGATGCACACCACGTTTCACTCCTTGGCAAGCCATCGCTCGCACTGTCTGAGAAGATCAAGGCTGAAGAAGTCGCTCGTGTCAAAGCACAGCAAGACATGCTCGGTGAAGAAGGTCTCAAAGAAAAAGCCCAAAAGCTCAAGGAGGCGCAAGACCTGAACGACCTACCCATCCCTGAAGAAATCATCGCAAGCGTCAAAGTACCGAGTACCGAGTCGATTCACTTCTACGAAACCACCACAGCACGTTCTGGTCTGGCAAAGAAGCTCGGAACTGCCGACAACAAGATTCAGAAGATCATTGACAAGGATGAGAACGGCATGCCCCTCTTCATTCATTTTGAAAACATTCCAACATCTTTCGTGCACTTTGGCCTCATCCTCGGAACTGCCACTCTGCCGACTGACCTCAAGCCCTTGCTCGGCGTGTACCTGACAAATTTCTTCACTACCCCCATCACCAAAGATGGAAAGCGTATGGAATTCGAAGAAGTCATCACGAAGCTCGAACAAGACACCATCGAGTACTCGCTGGATCGCGGCTCTGATGTCGGAAACAGCGAGATGCTATACATTCCATTCGTCGCCGAAGCCAACAAGTTCGAGACTGTAGTGCAATGGCTCAGGGCCATGCTTGTAGACTCCGTCTTTGATACTGAACGCATCATCGCTGCCGTCAAGAAGATGCTCGCCGATGTGCCCGAGGAAAAGCGTGACGGCAACAGCATGGCCTTTGCAGTAGACCGCATGGTACACTACGATGCTGCTTCATCAGTCCGCGCGACGAACACTCTCGTCAAGGGCCTCTACCTGAAGCGCATCCTCAAGCTCCTCAAAACCGAGCCACAACAAGTCATCGACAAGCTTGAATCCCTCCGCAAACACCTCCTCACATTCAACAACATGCGCATCCTCGTCATCGCCAACCTCGAAACCCTCCAAAACCCCGTCAGCACCTTCAAACAACTCACCACCGCCTTCCCGCCTCCCGCCTCCCCAACCCTCAACCCCATCGACGACCGCAACGCAGTCCTCTCCGAGATAGGCTGCAACCCAGGCGGAACCCACTTCCTCATCCCCATGCCCATCGACTCATCCTTTGCCGTCCTCACGGCCCGCGGTCCAAAAGGCTACACCCACCCACAACTGCCCCCCCTCATGGTCGCCCTCGCCTACCTTGACGCCGTCGAAGGCCCCATGTGGCAAAGCATCCGCGGCACAGGCCTCGCATACGGCACAAACTTCTTCCGAGACCCAGAAACAGGCCTGTTGAAATTCAGAATCTACAAATCCCCAAACGCATACTCTGCCTACGCCAAAGCGCAGACTGTCGTCAGGGAATATGCAGATGGAACTAGGCCGTTTGATCGCCTTGCGCTCGAGGGCGCGATTAGTAGTATCGTTAGAGACTTTGTCGACGAGAGGGCTTCCATCATCGATGCGGCGCGCACGTCGTTTGTCGATCTCGTTACGCGGGGCGTGGGTAAAGAGTGGCAGGATTGGGCGCTCAGAGAGGTTAGAAAGGTGGGTGAAGAGGAAGTCAAGACGATTCTTCGAGACGTTGTTGCTGCGGTGTTTGAGCCGCAAAAGGCGGATTTGGTGGTTACGTGTGGGGGCATTATGCTTGATGTGAGTTTTCTTTTCCCCCCTTTAGTCTTTCTTAATATCCTTGGGTTGTACAATGCTAATCCGCCATAACAGGGTCTCAAGAAGGATTTTGAAAAGGCTGGGTTTGCTCCTCTTGTCAAGCAACTTGCTGATTTCCAGGAGGCTTATGGATTAGAAGGCGATGAGGAGGAGGAGGAGGAGGAGGAGGAGGAGGATGAGGAAATGGGTAGTGTTGACGAGAGTGTTAGTGGTGATGATATGGAGGATTAATTATAATCTAGACTAACTAGTCCCTGTTCTTAATCATCATTATTAAAAACAAATGCAACGAAATGAAATGAACTTGAAGGAAAAAAAAAATCATATCCTCTTTTCTTCTTGTAATATCATACATACACACACAAACCAGCACACACATGTTCAGAAATTAACTTGTTCCTTTCCCCCCTTTCATCCTCATCTTCATTCTCATCATTTGCATCCAACCCCAACCAAGCCAAACCCCCACATTACACACCCAAGCCAAATACCCAATATCCCAATTCCCAGTATTCCAAATCCATTCCATTCCATTCCATATATCCATGCAAAAGATATCCCAATCGTACTGAAAACAAACAAACAAGAGGTCCTCAATCTTCCCCTCCCCTTCCCCCCCAAAGAACACACAGTGGGAGGAGGGAATGGGGGGGGGGGGAGAAAATTCCAGCTCGTACATGAAAGAAAGGAAGGAGAAAAGAGAAGAGAAAAAAAAAAAAGTCGAGAAACCAATTCACGCCGCCAATGCTTCGCCCAGCGCCATGTCACCAAAGCAAATCAGCCCGCGAGTTACAAAAAGTGCAGCGGCGGTAGCAGCAGCAACAGGAGGGTAATACAGGGACTTAAAAAGTAGTGGTAGTGGTAGTAGTAATCATGACGACAATGGTGACCATGGTATGATGATGAAATGACGAGGCGACGAATTTCTCTTTTCTTTTCAAAACAACAAAAACAACGTGAATAGTTTTCTTTTCTTCTTCTCCTTCTTCTTCTTCTTCTTCTTCTTCCTCTCCTCCTTCTTTTGTTTGGTAAAGAGAAAAAGGAAAAAAAAAGTGACGAGGTAGACACTGGGGAATCATCTTGGACAAAGAGAATAAAAAGAAATTATAGATAGAGGCTGAAGACAAGACACATAAACATGTCCTTCTTCTTGCTTTTTCGCTGGACCTGGCCTTGCAGTTGCGCAGCAGCAATAGCGAACGTAAAACGCCGGTACAAAAGGGATAAGGAAAAAAGGTCGTCAAGAGAATCAAATGACTGGGTCGTTTTGGAATATTTGCAACTTCTTATTTTCCCAATCAATCATCCATTCAATTCTGTGCTTCCGTTGCAAATTTCTCGAAATACCAAGACAGATGATCAATTCAGGAGATGATGTGGCCGTTTTTCTTATGCGTCCTCGGGCAGGATGCGAGCAAAGTGCTTTTCCCAAATCCATCCCACCGTCTTGGTAGGGTCGTCTTGATTGCGCGCAAGCCAAAGTTCGCCCTTCATGCCAATAACGTCAAATATCTCGCCAGGCACGTACACCAGGTACGGAATGCCGCCTTCGCGACGATCGTGTGCAATGTTAAATTCAAAAAGACTCGCGGCGAGGAAGAGGACTTCGGGTTCGTCTGTGTCGCCCGGGGTATGCGGGAGGTCCTCTGAAGAGCTACGCACTGGTGAATCCGACATGGGGAGGGCGGAGCTAAAGATTCCAGAAGCACGTGTTGAGCCAGGCTGAGAGCCCGGTAATGATGTATGTTGTGAGCCGGGGGCAGAAAGGGAGTAGGTCATGGGTTGTGAAGTCGGTACGAGGAAGGACGCGCCGAGCTGAGGTGGAAAGTCAAAGCTATGAGATCCAAAGCTTGCATGGTCATCATAATCAACTGCACCATCCAAACCAAGAAAGTTTTGCTGACGAGATGGGCCTGTGTTGCGGCGCTCACTGTGGGATATAACCGTGGCCTCGCTGTCGTCAGACACCGGACTAAGTGCACGAGCTTCCCGGAGAGACGTCGGTCCAGGACCTGAACGACCAGTGGGGCCTGCTTGAAACAGAATTGGATAGGCAGGGCCTGCAGGCGAAGAGCGCGGTGGATCAAATGGCCGGGACTGGTTTCGTGGCCCATAGCCACCACTATGGCGATTGCGTGTGTCCATCATGGAGGCCTCACTCCCCATCGATTCCGTTCGGCGTGAGGAGGAATTGCGGGATGAACCGCCGCCATCAGAAGATAGTGTCGGCACTGGCGAGGTCATGTTCGAAATATCAATAAGAAGGTTGCGATTGATTATTCCAAGTCTGTTGGCCAAATCCTGCATTGGCTTGTAGTCGGAATTGAATCGTTCGATATACGACTCGAGATCGTAGCGTAGCGAAGTAGTATGTTGCGGCTCACTCTCCAACAGTGGGAGGATCTTCTTTGAGCAAGTCTTGTACCAGTCTTTCTGCAGGCACATGAATAGTGTCATGAGCGTACGCATGAGGCCTTTAGTCCTCTCGTAAAGAAGTGGCAACTCGTGTTTCAAAGTGTCGTTGATTGTCGTGAACTTTGCTGCCGATTCCTCGAGGTCAGAGTCTACCTTTTCCCCGCGGTCGAGGGCTTGCTTGTGCTTGACGTAGTAAAGCAAGTATTTCTTGCGTTGTTCAATCGTTTTCTGGTATGCTACCCACATCTCCCACAGGTCTGCAACGGGCTTCAGCACACGAGTACGCACGGACGCTTTCTATAATAAGGTCAGTAAGGAAGTCGCTTTGGCAAAGGAAAAAAAAAAAAAAAAGTTGCATACATGTTCTTCGAGGGCTTTGTTCTGCAGCTCCATGTGAGCCATTGCCCACTTCCGCCAGGTGCTATCAATCTCGGGATATACAGCTGGAGCCACTTCGCAAACCGAAATGAAACCGAGGAAGATTATGTTAAGGTGTTGGTAGTGCTCAGTGACGGCTTCGAGGTACTGCTCAAAGTCACGAATGACAATCTGCAATTGGAAAAAGTGGCCTCCGAATTTCTGCTCGCGGGACTTGTAGTCCTGGTCCTTGAAAATTTTGTCCGCCTCGTCGTACGCCTTGCTCTTGTCCACCTTGGGAATGAATGCCTTGACAAAGGTCTTACCAATGCCTTTGCCTTTGGTCTTTTCCTTTTTGCCTTCGGATGTCGCCGCACGGAACGTGTCTGCGCGCTTCTTTGCTTCATTGATGCGAGCGCTCATTGCTAAAAGTTCCTTGCGAGCCTCTTTGATGTTTGCGAGATCGGGATGATCGGGATCACTGGAGCCCACGAGGCCGTCAAGCAAAAGTGGGTACTTCAACAAGCGCTGACAAGGCTTAAGAAGGAGTGAATCAAGATCCCACGCTTGAGTCATGTTCTCAACCTGCTCAAAGCAAGCCACAACCCAGCCTGATAGTTCAGGGCTATTTTGGTGCTTCTTGATGTATGAAGCTGCATTCTCCTGGTTGAGATAGTATGTAGTGTAGAGCCGCTCCATCTTTTCCTTGTTCTCAAGGAACACTTGTCCAATCGAGGTTAAATGATCATTCTCCAATGTACAACTCTCAAACTGGTTCTGCGAGTCTTCGGACGGTCTCCCTCCAGTCAATGACGTATCCGGTGCATTTGATGGCCTTGAGTCGGTGGAGTTGCGACTCCAAGGACCGGCGGGTGGAGGCGTCTCATAGTTGACGATTGGCTTGCTAGCCTTTTTGAAAGCGCGAAACAATGAGAGCGAAAACTTTTCAAGTTCCTTACAATTGCTGAAGAGGATCTTCTTTTCTTTCTCTGTCATGACATCTTGCGCTGTGGCCTCGAAAATGTTATGTGCAATCATCATATCAATGTAGAACTGATGTTCCGTCGTCAGGAGCTCCTCAAGAATTCTGTAGCGCTTGATTAATGCCTGTTTTGCAGCGTCCGGCTGGCCAGCCTCTGTCGATTCGGTAAAGGTCTGTCTTTGATCATCACCGCTCATCTGCTCGAGGGCGCCGCCATAGTGCCCTGCTTCGTGAGGCTGATCCACCGGCGTTAGTTCGCGTGCTGGGTGTTGTTCGGTCTGCTCGTGTTCCATGGATGCAGGTGAGTAATTATTGGGATAAGGAGGGCGTACAGCATTGAATGACGTAGCTTGTTGGTCTATCGAAGATTGGACGGGTGGGGGAGGCGGCGAATAGGCGGGTCGAGGTGGAGGGTGCTGTGACAAAGGTGAAGGCGGCAACGGCTCGTGATAAGACAGGCCAAGACCTCCGTTTGTCCAAGCAAGTTGTGGCAATTCAAGACCAGGAAGTGCTGTTGGGTCAACAGTACGCTGGAAAAGATACTCTTGCAGGGGGTGGCCAGCGGAGCTGCCAGAGCGAGATGCATCATCCTGGATTGTGGTCGTAGCAGAGCCACCTGAACCACGGGAATAACACCGTGACTCTGATGGAAAAATAATAGCGGTGCCGCCGGCCTCATTTTCCTGCGGTTGCTCTTCAATGAGTGTATGGCTTGCGCGTTCATCTGAGCCATTGGCATCACTTAGTAGCCGGGCCAAAAATGTCTCAGTTGCTTCTTTTGAGCCCCAATCCTTATGTTGCGCAATGACTGGCGAAACCCCATGCACTCTCTCTCGGGACAAATCTGCGAGTTCGGGCGAAATGACGGGCGATTGATGGTAGAGATTCAGAACAGAATTGACGACACTATAGGTCTCATCGGTGAAAATCATAGGCGCTGCAGACCGGTGAGGAGCAACACTGGCCGAGTCATCGGGGCGCAGTGTGTCTCGGTAAGAAAATGGATCGATAGGGGATTCATCGAATGCGAAGCGTGATGTGTTAGGAACACCGTCCAAATCGTATCCATAAGTGACAGCGGGAGCGTCATTCTTGCCCTCTTCAGGACTGGGCTGCCACGGTTTAGGCGGCGGGTCGTCGCCAAGCATAATGGGTATGGACTCTCGCACGCCCAGCTCCGACTGATCTATTTCAGGGGACATGGGCTGTTCTTGGTTGCTGGTAGGCTGGAAAGTGGTGGGTTGTAAAAGCTCTGGCTGGGCCTCTTGATGTTGTGTGGGAGGCGTGAGCACAAAGCTCCCAGGAATGCCTAGCACAGGAGATTCTTCAAAATCAGTCGTGGCGGCAGAAAGTGACTGTTGAACTGACGGAACCGCCAGGCTCGATGTCTGTATGTTAAGATGTTGTTGTTGTTGTTGTTGCTGAAAGCTGGACGAGCGATCACGGCCCTGCGGAGCCTGGTCGTGTCGCTGCTTCTGTTCCAAGTAATGGTGGGTATCATGGGAAGAGGAAGAAAAGTCGTCAGCTCTTGATTCTGAAGATGGTTGTGAAGGGTTGTGCGAGTCTTGCACAGACTGCACCGGGAGGTCGTATTGCGGCCAGCTATTTTCTTCGGGGAAATAACTGCGGTCGTCATGAGGGTCAGGCGTACGAGAACGGGCGCGGGGGGATGGTTGTAGAGCTTGTCGCTCTCTTGAATTTCGTAGCCGGGGTGAAGCCGGGGGCTGTGGGGCAGCGACCACGGCAGCTACATTTGGTCCGCTCCTTGATCCCTGGGGCGACTTGCCTCTTTCTCGATATCCACGATATGCCAACGCAGGCAACATGGAGTGATCTCCACCGTTTGACTCGGCGCTCCTACCAACACCATGTGGCACTCGGTATAGCCGTGTGGGTGACGCTCGGTTGCTGTGGTTGGACAAACGAGTGGGCGTGTATTTTACAGAGTGGCTCGAGGAGCTATCTGATGCAGCACTCAGGCGCCGTGTTGCCACTGGTATCCTCGATGCCGGGGATCGCCGTTTGAGGAACATTGGTGTGCCCTGTTCAGGCAGTCGAGCCTCCGAACCATCGCCAGCGCAGGCGGCTGGCGTGGTATTACTCGCAGGCCGCTCATGACGCTGGGGGCTAAAGGTAGTGGCTGGCAACCGACCATTGTTGTGTGGTGACTCCAGCATGCTGCCGACTCGCAGAGATTCTTCCTGGGTGCCTTCGAACGTGGGTATGCCATATCCGGGAGAAGTCACGTCTTGGCCACAAAGCACCTCGCCAAAAAATGGCTGGCGTCCACTCGAGGCCGGCCGCTTAGTCGGGGAGCCAATTGATCTTCGCGTACTTGCTGGGTGGTCCAAACTGCTTCTGCTGCCAGTGGTCCGCCGGGCAGTGTGTCGAGGCGATGCCGGTGCGGGCTGAGGCCGTTCTCGAGGCTTGAGGTTGTTGAACTTGTATGTCCCGTACGAGGCTTCCTTGCTGGGGCGAGCGGCAGAAGCGGCAGAAGCCGTCGAGGAAAAGGATGCATTGGGCCGCCGCAAGCCCTCGGGTGCACCTACTCGAGTTGGGTCTCGTGATCTTGAACGCGCTGCGGGCGTGGGACCAGCAGCGCCGCTGCCAGGCGAGCGCTCAAACCGTTCAGCCAGAGTTTTCACCTTGTTCGAGACTTGGGGGGAAGTACGAGAGGTCGCAGTGGAGGAGGCAGGGCCAGAGGCAGACCTGGGAGTTGACTTTGCGGGCGTGCGGACCGCGCCATTTGCCGTGGGTTGGCGCGTGCGGGTTGCTGCCATGTCGGCGGGCGAGTGGTGGGGAAGGGCAGTGGTGGTGGTGTTGTTGTTGGTGGTGGTGGTGGTGGTGGCAGTGGTGGCAGTGGTGGCAGTGGTGGCAGTGGTGGTGTAGGCAGACCTGTAGAAGTCGTCAGGGGAGGCCTCGAGTGGGTCGTCTAGGTGCTGGGGTTGGTGGTGGCGCTGGTGGTGGTGGTGGTGGTGGTGGTGCTGCTGCTGCTGCTGCTGCTGTTGCTGGTGCTGCTGTTGTTGGAGGAGCTGCTGGTTGTGGGCAGGCTCAGTGGAAGCACCGTCAAACTGGGCCAGCGATGTCGAATGCAGCCAGCTGGCAACGTTGGGATATGCATAATTATGCACTTGATCAGACTCTGCCATGTTGTTACGGCACCATGGTCCTAATTGCGAGAGCGCAAGGTCTGGCGCAAATCAAGGCAGCGGCCAGGTCTGCAGCGCGCGGGTGGTCCAACCAGTCGGTGGGCGAGTGATGGCGTCTTTGCAGCGTCGTATGAAACGCAGCGACTGGGGGTTGGCAGAAGAAGCTTTGCTCGCAACAAACAACCAATGACGGCAAAGTGCTGCGGCGGTCGTGGTCCAGGTGTGCAGGCTGGTTGTGGTGTTTCACGTACATGGAATGGTTCAATGGGCAGAGCAAGACAAGACAGACAGAGCCTATGCGGCGCTTGCAGAGATGATTTTGGCCGACAAACGATGCGCCTTGTTGCGGGCGGGCCGCGGGCAACCACCAAAGCGAGGCGAGGCGAAGGGGGGGGAGTGCGAGTGCGAGTGGGAGTGTGAGTGTGAGTGTGAGTGTGAGTGGACGAGGGCTTGTCTTGACGTGGGAGATCTGCACCAGTCTGTCGTGGTCACTGGTGGTAAAGGACGGTGAAGTGGATGGATGCTTGACTGTTATTAGTCGGCACCAGAGAAGTCTAGATTGATCATGAATACTCTACCTAGTATTAATTAGTCAATTAGATTAGATGCCCAAGTAGGTCGGTATACACTATTGACTCTCTGCAAGGGCTAATGATGGCAATTCGCAATTCGTCATAACTATTAATTATTGGTAGGGAACTACTCCGTACTCCGTAATTAATCAGTGCTCAGGAACGCTCAA
Organism: Shiraia bambusicola; assembly: GCA_028220655.1. Lineage (NCBI taxonomy): Eukaryota > Fungi > Ascomycota > Dothideomycetes > Pleosporales > Shiraiaceae > Shiraia > Shiraia bambusicola. The sequence goes on along the minus strand of SSBG01000001.1, from coordinate 1,092,719 downwards.
CGAACTATTGTTATTGTTGTTGTTATTATTATTATTATTAATTACCGAGTACACACGGCTCAGAGTTTGGAGTAATTAATTAGTTATACTCCGTACATGTACAAACATCAATGCCACTGCTTGAAATCATTAAACCATTAGTCATCAATCATTATCATGACGAATTAATTAATTCCCGCTACTGCTGAATTGGGACATGCCGGCTGCTCGCTCGCGCCTGCCCAAAGTCAATTTCACATTGACAGTTGCGACCCTGCCGTAGCTTCCTTCGTTCCTTCCCCAAACCCTGGGACCAAAACAAAACAATACCTACCTACTACGTACATACTCCGTACATACATAGTACATCTTCATACTCCCTGCCACCCACATAATCAAGTAGTTATACATACATAGTACTCTGCAGTTACAGATACTCCCTACCGACCAGGCTGCCGTGTATTGGCTCTTGGCCCGGCACGCGCTCAACAGCCAACAACACCTTTTGCTGCATCCAATCTGCCATGAAGACAAAAGCCTGCTTGTCTCAAACCATCCAGAATGGCTGTCGATGCTGCTCCCAACCAATCTGCTCCTGCCACACATGCCAGACCTGACCATCCTGTTTTGCGCCGTCTGTATCCCCACCTGGTTACCCTGCGCCACTATTTGCTGTCACGACTCCCCGCGTCTTCACGCCGTCGTCGCCGTCGACTATCCCAGCTGGGACCGTCAAATCCTTCGGGACATGTCTCCTCCACCGCGCCAGAAATAGACGCCCACCTTGCCCAGCTGCTTGACTCGACCCTGGTTGGCCACTTTGACCTTTCTGACCCCCAAGATACAGAACACGCCCACGAACATCTCAAGCATGACATTGAAACTTTTACTCAGCAGCGCTCCCAGGAAACCACGGGCGGCAGTCTGAAGCCAGGGCCTCTTTTGCAATCCGAGGTGTGTAGTGCAGCACGTGACCCTGTACTCCCACGCTGCCATCTCGATATTGTCTTCGTTTGTCGCTGAACGAAACACAGGTTGTCGACTTTGTGATATGGCTTCTATTCAAGCGATCACCTGCTCACAAGCCGTCGCACATACTTTGCCATGGCTTTCAGAGAGCCGGCAGCACAGGCCATGCCCATGCTGTCAAACGCGACCCGGCCTCGTCCATTCCTGGATTGGTTGTGCAATCACGCAACGGCAGCGTGGACACGTTGAAGAAACCAACATGGCGCCGTCTGCTGGCTTTGCTTGGCCAGAATGGCCATCGTCTCATGATGGACCTACTGCTTGACTGTGCCGTCTTCTCTCCCATCTCTGGAAACCTTGGGAATTACTACCAATTGAGTGGCAGACCAGTATCAGAACTCAAGCCTGACCCAGCGCCCAAGTCTGCGCCTGACCAAGATGCCAACAAGAAAAAGCCACCCAACCCTCACAATGACGAGAAGGCTCCAGGTGCTATTGCATTTGTGCGAAGCCGCATGCTCTATGCAAAGCCAGCCCTCAACGCCAAGGGGGGTGTGAGATTTGGGATGCGCCATCTTCGTCAGTCTGGCCGTACCCCACTCTGACGATGTATATCATTGACGTGAGAGGACAGATATTCTGAATCGATTCCCCAAAAGGGACGACCCACAGCAGACAGTTCACATAATGCGCTATATATTCCCACGGCAATTTGGCCTACACAATGTATTCACTTCCAAGGTTGATCCTCGTGAGACTGCCATGCCTTTTAAAGACTATACATTGCGTGAGAAGGAAATCCAGCAAAGCATGTCCAAGGATCTAGCCGACAAGGCCACTGATGTAGACGTGTCAAACGAATGGAAAGTGCGACTGCCGAAAAGGCTGCGAGGCAATGCTGTTGCTTTGATCAATAGACTACGAATGTTGCATCACAGATGTTCCTATACAGAGCTGCTGCGCCACTATTGTCCTGTGGAGGTATGCGTTACCTTGCATTGGAGAGCTGCAACCCTCTGACTGTCACAGGGCCTGAACCTTTCATCCAAGCCAGAATGGCGAAAGAAGTCACTTCTCAAAAAGGATGGGCAGTTTTCAGTCGATTCCCCAACAGACCCACCGTCAGTGCAAAAGAGCGTCATGGATATGGCTTGTCCTACAGCTCACGTATCGGCCTTTTGCCGCGCTGTAATTGCTAGAGTAATTCCAAGAGACTTCTGGGGTAACGAGGCCAACGAGCGTGTCATCATGTACTGGGTCGATCAATTCATTGCCCTACGCAAGTTTGAAAATTTGACTCTGCATCAAGTCACACAGAAATTCGAGGTATACTTCCCTTGCATATTTGACGTGCTGGATATTTACCACTCGCCAGGTCGCAGCATTAGCCTGGCTCCGACCACCAGGTACAAGCATCAACACGAAATTGGCCAAATCGGATTTTGAAAAGCGACGTGAGATCTTGCTGGAATTGGTCTACTGGCTGTTTGATTCATTTCTGATTCCATTGCTGCGGTCCAACTTTCACATAACAGAATCCAACGTAAACCGCCACAGACTCTTCTACTTTCGACACGACGTGTGGCGAATGCTGACAGAGCCTTCTCTGAATGAGTTGAAGGTCAGTATGTTTGAACATATGCCGACTGAGCGAACGACGAAACTACTGTCGATGCGCCCGCTAGGCTTTAGTAAAGTCCGACTATTACCAAAGGCAAGTGGATTTCGAACCATTATGAACCTGAAAAGAAGACAACAGGTTCTTCGAAACGGTAAAACGTTTCTTGGACGAAGTATCAATTCCGTCATGACGCCGGTCTTTAATGTCATTACGTATGAAAAAGTAAGTTGGACAGGTGGTTGATTACAGTAGCTTGCTCACAATCTACAGTCGCTGCAGCCAGAAAGGTTTGGTTGCTCTTTGTTTTCGGTGACTGATATATTACCCAAACTTGCGGCTTTTAAAGCATCCTTACAAGAGCAGGGCCTCGAGGACGCGCCTCTTTACTTTGCCAAGGTAGATGTGCAGTCCTGCTTTGACACCATCCCCCAATCACGCCTGTTGGTGATGATTGAGAGCCTCTTGTCCATGCCATCCTATCAAGCAGGCAAGCATGTTGAAATCAGCCCATTGGGCGCACTGCAGCACCTCAATGGGAAACGTTCAGATCCCGTGCCTGTGAAGCGATATGTTGCTCGTAGCGGCAGTGTTGCAGACATGACATCCTTCAGTCAGCTTGTGCAAGACAAGTTTGTGGGGGCAAAGAAGAATACTGTCTTTGTCAATACCAACTTGCAGCAACAAGAAACCAAGGACGAGTTGATGCGTCTTCTTCGTGAGCATGTTGAACGCAATCTTGTCAAGATTGGCAAGCGATTCTACCGGCAAAAGAGGGGCATACCGCAGGGCTCGATTCTGTCGAGCATTTTGTGCAATTTCTTCTACGCTGAGCTGGAGCGTGACGTGTTGAGCTTTGCACTTGGCGCTCATTCGCTGCTGCTTCGCCTGCTTGACGATTTTCTCTTGATTAGCACGAATCAAGGGCATGCACAGCGTTTTGTACGTGTGATGCATGGTGGACACAAGGACTATGGTGTAGTTGTCAAGCCTGCCAAATCACTAACCAACTTTGACGCATCTACGGAGGACGGCACACGGATTGAGCAAGCTGCGTCGCATGATGATGGCTTTCCCTATTGTGGAATCATGATCAACACCAAGACACTGGAGGTGAGCAAGAAGTGTGAAGGACCGAAAAAGACGGGTAAGTGGCAAGAGGTGAAGGAGGCAGCAGACAGCGACATGAAGTAACACAGTGTAGACGTGGAGGATTCTCTCACTGTTGACCTATCGCGAATGCCGGGTCAGACGTTTCATCGCAAAGCACTCAAGTAAGTGATGGTCCAATGACAGCACGAAGCCATGGACTTCCCAAAAGAAGCAATCTAGATAATAGTTATGGTGGAGAAGCGGATGCCCCGCCTGGGAAGAGCGAATGGAGCGTCGACTAACGAGTGACAACACGCATAGTGGATTCAAGATTCAGCTCAAGGCCATGTTTATCGACATGTCACTGAACAGCGTGCCGACGGTATTGGGCAATTTGTACCAAAGCTTCCTGGAAGCAGCGGTGAGGTGCCTTGAATATGTGCGGGTGTTGTCGAGAGTGCGCAGGACGTGTTCAAGCCTGCTTATCAGTAGGTTGACATTTTGTTCCGAAAGAGAAGGCCAGAATGGTTCAGTGACTTGAGTGTCTATGCAAGCTGGCCCAGTCAGACCAAGGCTGCTAACCCGGTCTGGCCACGCTAAGCTGCAATGGGCCCAGTGCGGTACCAAACCGGTTTTTTTAGTGTTTTTTTTGTTTTTTTTTTGTTTTTTTTTTGTTGTTGTTGTTGTTGTTGTGTGTTGTTTTTTGCTTTTATTGCTTGCTAACCAGAGCTCAACAAACTTGCAGAGACGGTGGAGAGTATTATTGCCTTGGCGTATGTGATGCTGCAACGCGGCCCACGATGGCGCCACGACGGACCGATGGCGGCAGTGCACAAGAGCATTCCACGATGGCATCTGGAATGGTACGTGTGACTGGTCTCGGGCTGAGTGTTACGGATGGGGAACTGGAGAGCTAATCTAGACATAGGCTGGCTTGCAAGGCCTTTGTGACGGCGTTTCAACAGAAGCAGACACAGCACCGGGTGCTGCTTGCCTGGCTGCAGAAATGCATGTCGGGCATTCGCCTGGCTGATAGTAGGGAGAGAAGCATGTTGGTGGCGGCGACAGTTGGACGGTAAGATGACACGACACCAGACATTCACATAGCTAATAACATCGACTGTGCCACGGCCCGGCAATGAAGATGATGGATGATAAGGTTTGATGTGTGTACATTAGCGGCCGCTCTCCGACACGGCAGGACGCCTGGTTCCTTGGCTGCAGTAGGTAATCAATGAGATGGGATGGGTACCGAGTATGTACTACCTACATATGTAGGTAGGTAATTATGAGATGGTTGATGGAGTTGAATCGGGATGATGCTGATGGCTGCAGATGGACATGGCAAAGTACCTATTAATTAGTATGAATATGTATGCACTATTAGGCATGTATGTATAAAGTTACCTAGTGCATGCAACCAGGGCCGTGTCGCAGATGAAAGGCAATCATGGTCATGTCAAGTAATGATAATATGTAGTTATATGTAGCTGTATTATATAACAATTGCCTGGTAGATCATAGACGGGTTTCATGTCTGCGTTGAATCCAAGACTATTACCAGGGCCATGGCGCTCAGTTTGCCTCAGGATTCGTTATCTCGTCTCCACCACGCTCCTCTGTAGCGTGTGAATGCCGCCGCCGCCGCAAAAAAACATGGACCCGTGAACAGCACCAAATTCTTAATCATTCTTCCCTGGTGGGAGAGCCGCAAACAACAAGTGCCTATTCATCTTAACATCACCAACCTGTTCATCTGCGTGCCACGCAGCCAAGTCACCGTTGACGGACAGGGATGTGACGGACGCGCTCATCGACAAAGGACGCTAGTTAAGCCTCAGGGGCGCGATTCGGCCATGCCTTGGACTGTCTTTCACCACTCTTCTTCTTGTTGTAATAATACTATTGCCGACCTCGACGACCCCAAAGCCCTGTATATCATAACCGAGCATGATTATCTCTATTCACTGAGCCCGCCTGCGAAGCGCTCCGCCGGCGCGATCCCGCCGCTCCACACACAACCACCACGCCCACCACGCCCACCACGCCCACCACGCCCGCTCATGGCGAGTCTCGCATACTCGCACGATGGCCACTCGTCGTTTGGCGCTCCGCCGGGGAGTCCGCCCGACCTGACCAATTCCAAATCCTCCAAATCGAGCAGTTTCCACTCTTCCACTCTCTCCGACTTGATGGGCCCAAGCGACCTCTCCCACTTTGAAGACATCAACCTCGACGAAGCGTCCAGCGGGCCTTCTTCGTTTCCAATTCCTGCAAGCCCGTCCAATCGCGTCGTGTTTGAATCCTCCAAGGCCCCAGCCCACCACTCTGCCCGCGACTTGACCAGCACCGCCAAAGCGAGACACCCCAACCTCAAGAACCAGCTCAGTCACGCCGCACCGAGACAGCCGGGCCAGCTGGCGGCTCCTGGGAAGCCGCTCAAGAGAGGCTTCACCTCGCCGTCTGCCCCATCGCTCACAACCCTGGGCCTCACTGCGCCCTCGAAACGCTCCTCGCGTTCGCCATCGCCTTCCCATTCACGCACGTATCCATCAGCGCCACGCACGCTGTCACGGAGAAGTTCGCGGACTGACATTGCTGCCTCGCCCGCGGTAAGCTACAGGAGGCAGTCATGGCAAGACTCGAAGCGAAAAACGGTAAAGGAGAGGGAGGCCGAGTGTGATGACGAAGACGATGAAGTCCCGGAAGACGCCGTCATTTGGAATGTACCCATGTCCCCTCGGCCTGTGCAAGAGCGTTCACCGTCCGTGACTGGCAGTCCCTTCTCTGCTGTTCCCACTACTGATAGTAGCACACCCGAACCATGCTCAACAAAACCATCCCCTGCTCAATCGCTATCACGACGATCTACACGAGTGCCATCTCCAAACATGTCGAGTCGAAGAACCTCTCCCGGCGGTGAATTGGCAAGGCAGAGAAGTGGTGGCAGTGGTGGTAGTGGTGGTGGTGCCGTATGGCAGGAAACGTACACTCAACTCGACACGGATGCGAAGAAGCTGACTGAGAAACTGGAAGAGTTTCAAACCGAGTTCGAGAAGAAGCAGGAAGTCAAGCGACAGCAGCCGGGACTCACCCGGTCAGCCTCTCTCAACCAGTCTGAGCCCAAAGCAAAGAAGTCCACATTACCGCCTGTACGCAAGAGCGATCCTTTGATAGACCCGTTTCAGCCCTCGGCAGAAAAGGAAAAGTACTTGTCGAGAACGCGGCCGTCATGGCTTCCCCCAAAGGACCCCAAGGAAGAGAAGAAGCACCTCAAAGAGTACCAAAAAATGCTGGCTCGAATTGAGGAAGCCGGTAAGACTTTTTTTTTTTTTTTTT